>OZ010790.1:586170425-586649544 GCA_963932465.1 Maratus speciosus | reverse complement strand
AAAATCTGGTCGAATGTAAAACGTTTCTTTCTAAAACGATTGGGGTATCATGTGAAAATTGCCAAATTGCATTCATTATTTTTGAATGAGTACTTTGTGACGATTTTTTTTTTTTTTTTTTTTTTTACACGTGCCAAAGTCATCCTTCCCCAAAAATTGGAGGCAGGAAGCAACCGAAATGGTGTAATATAGAAGCACATGTCAAGCTGCTGTCATCTAAAAGTCTCCATAAAAAACTATATTTAACGTTTGTGGTAGCTTAATGCTTCAAGCCAATCATGCATAACAAGCAGACACAATTTTTGTCTCAGTTCCTTTTTTTTTTACTAAAATATAAACACATAAACTCTTTCCGTTGATGGTGGCATTGACCGAGTAACATTATTTACATCTGTTAGGAAATAGAATATGTCCCTAATTAAAGAGCTTATTTAAAATGCTACAGCTGAAGATGGAGGATTGAAATTTGATGAAACTTGGCACAATACGACAAGTAAAAATGAAACAAAAATAAGTTAGATCAGCAGAATATTTCTATTTTTTTTTTTAAATTGAACCATATGCTCTGCGGTTAAAACAACACACCGTGTGTATTAGAGTGCGTTAAAATGCCAATGTGTTTGTGAGCACATATGTGTATATCTGAGTACAGATATGATGTGTATGGGTATGCATGTGTTTGTATGTATGAGTTACTGGGCGTGAACACTTATGTGTATATACTATATGGCCATTAATGATCGGACACGTTCAATTTTAGATATTTTGTCGAATGTTTAAGGCTGTTCTCAACTGCTCTGCTCAACAAGTGCAAAACGTTTTGACACATTCACAAATTTATTTTTTAACGGAAAGGTATAAAATTGGAAAGCTTGACCCTGGAAGCGATTTAGAATCGAACTTTTTTTTCTATATTTGGATCCATCCATTACCTATTGAGTTAGAAGCGATTTGGATCACGTGACAAACATGTTTTTCACCCTTTCTTGGGTGGATTTTCTCCTTTCGCGTGGAAATTCGGTTCAAAACGCCCACTTTGACATTCTTTTCTGAAAGATCTATTGTGTTTGCAAAAAAAAAAGGGGGGGGGGACAGCTTGATGACATCGTTTCTGAACAGCAACATTTACTAGTTTCATGCATTTCCGACCAAAAATAAATTAAAACTTATGTCATAAAGTTAACCTTTTGGATTTGAGAACAGCCTTAAAAATTTGTCGGATTTTCCTGGAATTTCAGGATTATGAAGAATATGTTCGACTTCATATTTATCAACGGCGGTTTGATCATCAAAAGGACAATTAGGGGGTCAACAAAAAATCAAAGAAAAAGAATAATGCTTGGGATCACTCTGTAAAATAAAATACACGAAATGATATAGCTTACGATCTATACTCTATCGCTATAGCTTACGAATATATGGATATTGTACAATATATGTATTTTGTGGAAGAATAGACCGTATTTTCATGGAGATATATCGATTTTTATTAAGTTCAAAAATGTTTTGCATTTTTTTTGTTTGTATCAACAGGGTTTTTTACCAAATTTAACGCCAGTTTCAGAAAATTTGACAAACTGTAGTAGAAATAATATGGTCTAATTGGAATGTAAATATATTAAATATTTGATGAAATAAGAGCAGTTGAATGAAATATTTTTTTATCTGCGCATGCGCGCACGATAAAAAAAAATATTTTTTATAAGAAATTTCCACAAATTGTCAGTTTTTTATTATTTGGCTTTCAGCAAAGGAGTTTGTACTTAATGAATGTCAAAGAGTAGATTCAGAAAAATTGCTTAGATTTTGAATACTTCTTTTTTACTTGAAATAGGCTTGTTTCTGGTGATTTTCCAAGAAGAACTAAAGCATCCATAGAAAATGAAAATTAAAAAAAGTAAAAATTAAAAACGACAATTTATGGAAAACCCCTTACCATTTAGCTGTTTTTAGAGAACAACTAAAAAATCAGCTCAGTCTATTGTCGATATCTTTCTGAATTTTCATGATATTTGGCTGGCTTTTTTTTTTATGAGTTGTTCCATAGAGTTGACAACCAAATCATGAAAAATATTTTATATCTTGCGCGCATGCGCAGATAAAAATACTTCATCGAACTGCTCATATTTCATCAAATATTTCATATATTTACATTTCAGTTCATATTATTTCTACTACATTGTGTCAAATTTTCCGAAACTGACGTTAAATTTGCTAAAACACCCTGTATGATATAAACAAAAAAACATGCAAAAAATTTTTGAACTTTTAAAAAAATTCGGTATATGTCCATGAATATACGTTCTATTCTTCCACAAATGAATGCATATATTCGTAAGCTATAGCGGTAGTTCATTTCGTGCATTTTATTTTACAGGGTGATCCCCAGCATTATTCTTTTTCTTTGACTTTTGTTGGCCCCTTAATTATCCTTCTGATCAAACCGCAGTTGATGTATGAATTCGAACATATTTTTCATAATCCCGAAGTTCCAGAAAAATCCGACAAATATATCTTTAAATATTCGGCAAAATGTCTAAAAATTGAATGTGACCAATCATTAATGGCCATATAGTGTATGTGTATGTGCGGAGTCAGTCAAAAGTCTTCCTCTTTTATCTCGCGAATGCGTTGAAATTTCGGAAAAATTATAAAACACGTGTCCAATCAATTCGAGCGGGACCTCATTTGATTTTTAAAAAATTGGGGGGGGGGGGGCATAGAGAACTCCCTGGAGGGATACAACTTTAAAACTTTTCAATATTGACGCCTATTTTGAGATCATGTTTGGATTACACGGTATCTTTTACCTTGTAGTTAAGGAATTATGCGGGTTTAAAATTTGAAATTTCTAATGTTAAATTCCTTTTTAACTGCTTCAAAACAGGTTTGCAATGTGTATAGCTTTTTAACCGAAAATTTGGGCGGTATAAGCTATAATTTTGAATTCACATATTTGAAAATTCTAGAAATCGATTTCTACTACAAAATTTTATGTGTTACAATTCCCTTTTTTTCTCTTTCTTTTCAAAAATCAATTACGAAATTATATACCTTCTGAAATTAGAAAAATAAGCGCGAAAAATTCGTGCTGCCAGAATGAAACATTCACCCATACCTCCTCTGGAAATAACTAAAACAACGTATTCTCCAATTTCCACCATTTTATTTCCCTATAATGTTCCTATGATACAGCTGACAGTGACACGAACACAGTAGATGTCAAAAGTCAACGTTTTCATAAAATTAAAACAATCGGGAAGGCTGATGAATTTCCTGAATCTGAATAAACAAATTTTTATGGTATTAAGGAAAGCTTGCTATAATAATAATAATAATAAAGCTACTTTGAGCCAATTTTATGTTATGCATAACGCCATCTCTCACAATGGGATGGGTAAGAATTTTGAATCGATATGCCTGTGGTCCGTTGACAAGGACGCAGATTTTAATAAGTATATTAATAATAAATTTTAATAAATATACTTTAAAACTTATTAATATATTCTTTTAAACGTTAATAAACTAAGAATTTTTTGTCAGAATCCCAACAATTTTAAAACAAACCAACACACAAAACAATACGGAAATAGAACAAATAAGAAAAATTAAAACTCCAAAAGTAATATTCTACCGGTTTTTTAAAATAGAAGGGAAACAATTTATTATTTTTGTTCATCAGGAGGGCAGAGTCCCCCTGAACTTTCCTTAATTTTTCTTTAGATGTTTAGATTGTAGATGGAATCTCGCTTATACGTTTTCGGAATTTTCAACAGAATATTCATACACACTGAATTATCCACCCCCCCCCCCACCCCCCCACCCCCCTTTTTTTTTTCTTTTTGTCTTTTTGAAAACTTATGTTTTTTCGCTCTTTACGTTTCGGTTCTTTGATGTTTAACGTAAAAAGTACTAAAAAGATTTCATAAAGGGATTTTTTTTTGTTTTCAATCGCATATCATAACAGAATTTAAACAACAACAACAACAACAAACAACAACAACAAAAAAAAAAAAATGAAAGTGAAAAAAAGAGAGGGAAATAATAATCACAGAATCTAATCATTTCTACTAGGAATGTGCAATGAAACTAAAATATGCCAATGCCAACATAACTGGACAGAAAAAAAAAGAAAAAAAAATCTCTTATCAATCATTTAATAGTAAAAATATATAAAAGTTTTATAAAGTTAACTAAAACTTACACTTTGATAACACTAGTTAATAACTAGCACGTTAATTAACACTTTTTAAATCATAGTAAAATGATAAACGGAATTCACATTAAGAAAATTCTCTTTACTCAGGGGAGAATAATAATAAACACTTTTCTACGGGGTTACAAATGTTACATATAGTAAATTAAATTCGTTTGTTGCCAAACGACGCAACTAAAAGAAAAATAAACAAAGATAAAATTATATAAAAATTATAATTACGCAAAGACGAGTGCAGGAACAATCCCTTATCAATTATTTAATAGTATAAAAATTGTAAAAGCTTTATAAAATTGATTATGGCTTGCTCGTTTATTAGCACTAACCAATGACTAGCACGTTAATTAACACTTTTTAAATCATAGCAAAATGATAAACTGAATTCACAGAAATAAAAAAGCACTGAATGCAATTTTATAGAACGCTTTCCCCCCTTTTAAATCGAACATTATAACTAAAATAACAACATAAAAAACGAAAAAAAAATAATCATTCAACTCATCATTTCCATTGAGAAATGTGGAATGAAATTAAAATATACCAACCTGACTGAAATATTTGAAAAAACCCTTGTTCATTAAATGAAAAGTAAATTGTTCTTTCTCGGTGATATTTCATATTTTTTTCATAAAACTCAGATTTCTACATCGCGGTATAACTCAGTAATTAGCAGAATATTTTTTAACACAATAAAATACCTTCAAAACTACAAATAAAACCTATTTATTCCACACACAAAAATAACGACCTCTGTTGGCCGAGAATAATAATTAAACTCTTTTTCTACGGGGTTACAAATGTTACATAAAGTAAATTAAATTCATTTGTTGCCAAACACCATAACTAAAACAAAAATAAACAAAGATAAAATTATATAAAAACTATATAATTACGCAAAAGCGTAATGTGCATGAACAACCCCCTTATCAAATATTTAATAGTATAAAAGTTGTAAAAGTTTTCAAAAATTGATTTAAGCTTGCTCGTTTATCAACACTAACCAATTACTAGCACGTTAATTAACACTTTTTAAGTCATAGCAAAATGATAAACTGAATTCACACTAAGAAAATTAAATTTATTACCTAGAAATAAAAAAATCTCTGGATGCTATTTTATAGAATGAATGTTTTATTTTATTTTATCGAACATTATAACTAAAATAACAACATAAAAACGAAAAAAAAAATAATAATAATCATTCGATCCATCTTTTCTATCTAGGAATGTGCTACGAAACTGAAATTTACCATACCCGAATGAAATATTTAAAAATCCCTTTATCAGTTATGTAATAAGTATAAAAATTGTTAAAGCTTTAAAAACTTATCATTGGAAGTTGATAAACACCAGCTAATATCTAGCACGTTAATTAACACTTTTTTAATCATATCAAAATGATAAACTGAATTCATGTTCAGAAAATTATTATTATTTTTTATAATCTAGAAATAATGAAGGACTGAATGCCATTTTATGGAATGTTTTATTATTATTTTATTTAATCGAACATTATAATTAAAATAAGAACATAAAAACGAAAAAAAAAAAAAAAAAAACATGTGATCAGTTCTTTCTATCTAGGAATGTACAATGAAACTAAAATATGCCAATTCGACGGAAATGAAAAATCCCTTTATCAATCATTTAAGAGCAAAAAAAAAAAAAAAAAAAAAAAAGTAAATAAATAAATAAAATGTTCATCAATTAACTTATGTTTACATGTTGATTAACACTAGCTAATAACTTGCACGTTAATTTAAAAAAAAAATTTCATATAAAAATGATAAACTGGATTCACACTAAGAAAACTAAATTTGTTACCTAGAAATAAAATAAGAATGAATGCCATTTTATATATATATTTTTTTTTTGTTTAATTTTATTTAATCGAACATTATAGCTAAAATAACAAAATAAAATAATAAAATAATCATTCAATCCATCATTTCTATCTAGGAATGTGCAATGAAACTGAAATATACCAACCCGACTGAAATAATTGAAAAATCGCTTATTCCCTACGAAACCCTCCCTTCTCCCCAACACTGCTCTTAGAATTATCGGGAGATACAGCTGCCCTTGACACTGGCAGCAACACAACAGCTGGTAGAAGTCGAAAGTTCGCGAAAATTAAAGCAGAAAATGACATTAAATTTAGAAGGTTGACAACTTTCAATCCGGCATAAGCAGATTTCGTTTTTGTAGAGTAAATTTCACGCTGGAGTTCTTTATAAAAGGGAGAGGGAGGAAATTACTTAAAGGGGGTGGCAGGGTCTTATTTTAAAGAAGGGTTAAAGATGGCGAAATGTTATGATTTATAAAGCAGCTGTGTATATACTTTCTTCGTCCCGGAAGATCAGCCCCGCAGACCATATCAGACGGAAAATTACGATGAGGAAGTCAAGTCTGACAAGTGTGAGGAATGAGATTAAATGACGAAGTAATAAGAGAAACGGGGGGGGGGGGGATCTACGACAGTCTGTAGGGGGCTTCTGAGACTGAGTCATTGTACCTTTCGATTTAAAAAAAATCATTTCCCACAATAAAATGTTTAGATTTATATAGAAATACATATCTAACACAAAATACTGAAATATATATGCATTTTATCATAAAGAAAAATGTAAGGCTCTTCTTAACCCCTTCGGGACGAGCGTCCTTTACAGAATTTTTAATATTTTATCACCGGTTTTTCAAAACAAAAATTTTTGCCTCATTGAATCGGGAAAATGCTCGGATTAAATAAGGCAAAATTTACAAAAAAATTTACTGGTGAGAATAATCACGGATTCTGAGTACCTTACACAGCACGTATACCGGTCGCTCGTCTCCAAGGGATTAACTAACTGCTCTGCTCAACAAGCGCAAAATGTTTTCACACATTTACAAATTCATTTTTAAGCGGAAATATATGAAATTGGAAGGCCTGACTATGGAAGTGATTTGAAATCGAACTGTGTTTTCCATTTTGTGATCAATAAATTACCTACTGAGTTATAAGCAATTTTGATCACGTGAAAAAGATGGCTTTTTTCCATTCGCTGACTGGTTTTTCTGCTTTCTTCGGGAACTTCGGTTCAAAACGTCAATTTTGGCAATATTTTCCGAAAAATCTACTGCGTTAAAACAAAAAAAAAAAACAAAAAAAAAAAAAAAAAAAAAAAAAAAAACAGCTAGATTACATAGTTTCTGAACAACAACACCTAGTAATTTCATGCATTTCCGACCAAAAATAAATTTAAACTTATGTCATGAAGTTGCCCTTTTGGATTTGAGAACAGCCTTAATGAAAATCACACATTTCATAAGGTATAACATACAATCCAACCATTCTTCTGCTATGTATATTGATTTGTCTTAAAAGTTCAGAGCTATTTTTACAGATGCGAATTCAGATGCATATCGAATTTTTGTCCCTTGAAAATAATCATTTTTGTGCAGAAATAGAAATTAAGAAGTCATGAGAAATTTTGAAGTAGCATTTAAGGCTGTTCTTAACCGCTCTGCTCAACAAGCGCAAACCGTTCTGACACATTTACAAATTAATTTTTTAACCGAAAGATATAAAATTGGAAAGCCTGGCCCTGGAAGCGATTTGTAATTGAACTGTTTTTTCCATTTTTTGATCAATCCATTACCCATTGAGTTAGAAGCGATTTCGATCACGTGACAGACAAGTTTTTCGCCCGCCTTTGAGTGATTTTTCTACTTTCGCCCGGAAATTCGGTTAAAACGTCCACTTTGACGCTATTTTCTGAAAGATCTATTGCGTTTGCAAAAAAATATGGAAAAAACAGCTCGATGCCATAGTTTCTGAACAACAACACCAGCTAGTTTCATGCATTTTCGAACAAAAATAAATTAAAACGTATGTCAGAAAGTTGTCCTTTTTGATTTGAGAACACCCTTAACGAGATTGTTGTAGTTAGAGTACCGGGTGAGCCAAAAGTTCGTTAAAACTTTAAAAACTCATAAAAAGGGAAGAAATTATGATAAAGGAGTGCGGTATGCAAGAAAGGGCTCACAAGGTACTCTGGGTTTTTTTTTTTTAGCAGCAAAAAAAAAAAATTTAGTTTAAAATATCACATGTAGAGAGCGCTGACGACCCGAGACACAATGAACAGGACAACAATACGTTCCATTCATTTGTTCTTCCAATAACAAATGTTCTACATGCCCTCCAGAACATTCTACGAAACAATTGTTGTCCTGTTCATCGTGTTTAGAATCGTCAGCGCCCTCTACATGGGATTTTTTAAATAATTTGTTTGTTTTTTTGCTGCTAAAAAAAATCCGACTACCTTGTGAGCCCTTTCTTGCAAACCGCACTCCTTTATCATAATTTCTTCCTCTTTTACGAGTTCTTAAAGTTGTAACAAACTTTTGGCTCTCCCGGTATATTTAGAGAAGGCATTCCATGCGGTTGTTGAAAAGCTGCATTTTAGACACTTTTGGTAAATCTTTAAAAAACAGATTTGCATGTTTGCTGAATAATTCGCAGGTTTCATTAGGTGAAAACTATACTCTACCATTCCATTATCTGTAATTGATTAAATAATATTTTACGTTATGTTTTCCCGAAACTCATCTGTGAAGATTAGAGTGCTTTCACTTTCGGAACCAGTTACGAAAGTGAAAGTATAAAAAAAAACTGCAAATAAAATTAAAAGCAAAAAACGGCCTTTATAGAGATCGACTAATGTAATGAAAAAAAAAATTCCTTTAAAAATATTGAAATGCAAACAAATAGTTTTAAAAATATCTCCCATAGGATTACCATAAGCGAGCGGGTGTTTTGCCGTGAGTGAAGTAGCCCCTCAAAAGAAAAACAAGAAAAATATCATACATCAAAACATTGATTGTGAAACACTTTCCAACACATAACAAACTTCACCGATTAATAAGGGCAAGCATAACACAGTATAAACCCCTCCCCCCCCCCCCCCCAGCAATTTCCGCCAATAAGAGGAAATGTACTCGAATGTATGTGATCTGTAGAATTTATACACACCAAGTAATATGCAAAGAATAGTTACATTTAAAAATGCATACTACAATTGAAAACGCACTTTCAGCGGTTGTTGCGCAAAAACAGTACTGTACCCGAATTATTTTGTCCCTGTAAATAAACGACAAATGCTATGCACAACCTATTGATCCTTTTGTAGTGCCCCTCAGTGATACATATCAATTGCAATATGTTTGAAATAGTGTAATACACTGCAAACGACGTTTCACCATAGACTATAATGGAACAGAATTCTTTAAAGCTTTAAATTTCCGATATCTTACGCAAATTCGTCATGAATTACAATATAACAATCTGTCTATAAATATTTGAAGTATATACAATTCATTTCAAAAGATAATTCTGCCGGATATTATACACAGACAAACGATACATATAATAAAACAAATAAAAATATCAAAATTAATTTTGAAAAGAAACCATCAAACATCACAATTTGACGTACTATTAAAAGGACATATCGTTTCATTGAATATCACAGTCACGTCAGTTTAAACTGAGTTTGGTATAGTATACCTTGAATTCATTAAGGATGATCTCAACTGCTCTGCTCAACAAGCGCAAAAGGTTTTGACACATTTACAAATTCATTTTTTAACGGAAAGATATAAAATTGGAAAGCCTGGCCATGGAAGCGATTTGGAATCGAATTGTGTTTTCCATTTTCGGATCCATCCATTACCTATTGAGTTAGAAGCGATTTGGATCACGTGACAAACATGTTTTTCATCCTTTCTTGAGTGTTTTTTTCTCCTTTCGCGCGGAAATCCGGTTCAGAACGTCCACTTGGATACTATTTTCTGAAAAATCTATTGCGTTTGCAAAAAAAAAAAAAAAAAAAAAAAAAAAAAAAAAAAAAAACAGCTCGATGTCAAAGTTTCTGAACAACAACACCTGCTACTTTCATGCATTTCCGAACAAACATAAATTAAAACTTATGTCATAAAGTTGCCTTTTTGGATTTGAGACCAGCCTTAAAAAACAGCCGTTCTAAAAAATAACTCTTGTCGAATCTAAAATGACTAAGTACACCAAGGCATAAGTAAGTTTTTGGAAAAAAAAAAAATAATAGTGTAAAATTTATGTTAAACTGACCAACTAACTGTAGCATGCAAATGAAAATAATCTATCGAAGTACAAGAGAGATCTTTAATTATATCTGGATATCGGCAACATACCCTTTCCTTATTTGAACATGCCGTCTGTAAAAAAATAGTATAATTAAGTAATCATGGTTGAAAATGAAATGCTTTTTAAACCGTAATTACTAGGAAAAATACGTGATCCTTAATAACTATCATACATTATTCATATGCTACATAATTTAAACTGTCGCGATGTCTATTTAGCCGTCTTACTTTTTTTTTTTTTTATCAAAGTTATTATAATGCAGTTCATAATGTTTATGTTTAGATAAAAGTAAAAGAAATATGCCCATTATTGAAATTCAGAAACTTTGCAATCGAAAACTCGGTAACTTTTGAACTATTTTATTATTATTGTTATTTAAATATTTTATACCTTTTTGACATATTAATTAATGGTTTTATGGTTTCAATGAAGAAAAAATGGAATTTTTGCAGTAAAATTAAAAATAATAATAATAATTATTATTTTTAAAAAAACTAAAGTTGTTCTCAAATCTAAAAGAGCAACTTTATGACATAAGTTTTAATTTATTTTTGTTCGAAATGCATGAAACTAGCAGGTGTTGTTGTTCAGAAACTATGTCATCGAGCTGTTTTTTCCGTTTATTTGCAAACGCAATAGATCTTTCAGAAAATAGTGTCCAAGTGGGCGTTTTGAACCGAATTTCCGCGCAAAAAAACAATAACCACTCAAGAAAGGGTGAAAAACATGTTTGTCACGTGACTGTTTCAAAACGCCCACTTTGACACTATTTCCTTAACCACGTTTTCGATAAAGTAATTGTAGATGTAGTTGATAAAATGCACGCTATAAAATGAAAGTACAGTGAATAGCAATGATACTGCAAGCGATACCATGCTTAATTTGTACAGTAAAATTCGTTGCTAGTTCAATGCTCCTAAATTTAGCGATTAATATTTGAGTTATAAAGTGTAAAAATGAAAATGTGTTGTAAAAGAGGTACATAAACTATAATGCAGCAATTTTTTTTTCAGTTTAATATCAAAGTGATGATAGAAAATATTCCTGTTTTTGTACTTTAATTCGAATGCAAATATTAGGTATAGGAGAAAATAGAGTATAAGATATACCAATACCAAATAAAATTTTTAAAAAATTTATGTTTCGAGAAAAGTTAATATATTTCAGTTTGAAAACTCAATTCAGCCTCTACTAAATACAATATATGTTAAATTCAACGAGAAGTTCACAGCAGCCAAAACTCATTTTGCATAATGCATCGGTAACTAGAAGTAAGGTTGATGCTACAAGCCACATAGGCACAGACGCGGTAGCAATTACATATACACAACGGTTTTATTTAATCAAAGCACAAATTGAATTAGCGGTTATCTGAGTAAAGAATTACGTGATGACGGGATCGAACGCTATCCTTTTCAGAAAAAAGAGAGAAAAGAGCATTCGAATCGTGATCCGCATTTCTGGAGGTCTTCGAACACAATGAAAATTCTATTTCCATCCATTTTAGAACACAGACGATATCCAAAGTGGGTTAGTGTTCGTAATGGAACGAGCGGAATTTTTCTAAATTCCGTTCGAAACGTGGTGGTGAAAAGAATGAAAAGGCTCGAAATGAACAAGTTTCTAAATTCGTGGAGTAAAGAGAATCGAATAAAAGTAACAATGGTTATGTATAGAATGAATCTTTCACACTTCGAACACAAAAATAAGTTCTTTTGAGGAAAAAATAAAAGAGAGAGAGAGTGTTTATAAACATTATTTTTTAAATTTGTTTACACAATCAAACGAACCGGAATAAATATAAATTTTAATTGAAATTTATAATTTAAAAATATGAAAGACCCGATTTAGAAGCCCCTGTTCCACTTTTCTTTTTCCTTATCTGCCTGCTTTTTCTTTTTGCGACAGTGAACTTGGGAGTGACTAAGCATCGAACAGACTAATTTGCTTTTCGTCGCAACGTTCGATGTAATAAGGTGTTTTTAAACATTATTTTTTAAATTTAATATTTGATATAGCGATTAATATTTGAGTTATAAAGAGTAAAAATGAAAATGTGTTGTAAAATACGCATGTGCACTATAATGCAGCAATGTTTTTTCAGTTTAATATTAAAGTAAGGATATGTTTTTGTACCTTAATTCGAAAGCAAATAGGTATAGCTTGGTTGGTTGTATTTATGACGGCCAATTATCTGCACGAGGGATATAGGCCCAGGGCGGAGTGCCCTTCGTGGGGGTCTTTCTAAGGGAACCTAACCCGTATTAACGCTTGGAAATCTAAGGTTCGAAGAAAACCACGAAAACTCCGAACGATTAGGCCGACGGGCGCGATTGGGATCGAACCCAGCACCTCCCGTCTACCAGCTTCGAGAGCAGAACCTCTCAGCCACTCAAATAGGTATAGGAAAAAAATAGAATATAAGGTCTACGAATGCCAAGTAAAATGAGGAAAAAAAAAATCATGTTTCGAGAAAAGCTAATATATTTCAGTTGGAAAACTCAATTCAGCCTCTATCTAAATACAATTTATGTTAAATTCAATGAGAAGTTCACTGCAGACAAAACTCATTTTGCATAATGCATCGGTAACTAGAAGTAAGGTTGATGCTACAAGTCACATAGGCACAGACGCGGTAGCAATTACATATACACAACGGCTTTATTTAATCAAAACACAAATTAAATTAGCGGTTATCTGAGTAAAGAATTACGTGATGACGGGATCGAACGCTATCCTTTTCAGAAAAAAGAGAGAAAAGAGCATTCGAATCGTGATCCGCATTTCTGGAGGTCTTCGAACACAATGAAAATTCTATTTCCATCCATTTTAGAACACAGACGATATCCAAAGTGGGTTAGTGTTCGTAATGGAACGAGCGGAATTTTTCTAAATTCCGTTCGAAACGTGGTGGTGAAAAGAATGAAAAGGCTCGAAATGAACAAGTTTCTAAATTCGTGGAGTAAAGAGAATCGAATAAAAGTAACAATGGTTATGTATAGAATGAATCTTTCACACTTCCAACAAAGAATAAGTTCTTTTGGAAAGTGATAAAAAAAAAAAAAAAGAGAGCGAGTATTTTTAAACATTATTTTTTAAATTTATTTAGATAATTAAACGAACCGGAATAAATATAAATATAAATTTTTATTAAACTTTATAAAATTATATATGAAAATTACCCTCAAACATCAAACTAAGTAACTTAGTTAGAAAATATTTACTTAGTTTAAAATTTATAATAAAAAAAAATAAGCATGTTCCTATTTAGAAACCATTGTCCCACTTTTTCTCCTTATCTGCATGCTTTTTTTTGCGACAGTGAACCTGGGAGTGACTATAAAGCATCGAACAGACTACTTTCCTTTTCGTCGCAACGTTCGATGTGATAAGGCGACCTCTTTCATGTTTAATTACTTCTGTCGGCGATCTAGTGGTGGAAGGTCAGTAGTGGACGTCGTTGACATGTTTATCCCCACCTCTTTCTTTTGTTGATAGCCACAGAAGGTTTTGAAAAGAAAGAGCGTACAAAATACTTTTCTTTCTGTTGCAACGTTTGATGTGGTAAGGCGATCTCTTTCATGTTTTATGACTTCGGTCGGCAGTCTAGAGGTTGGAGGTCAGCGGTGGACATCTTTGACATGTTCATCTCCGCCTCGATTTTGTGTTGAGACTCATTTTCCTTTTATTGATAAACACAGAACGTTTGGAAAAGAAAGGTCAGGGGAGAGATTTACGACTTTTATCGGGGATTTTGTAAAAAAGCATTCAAACGCACCTTGATTGAGCGTGTTAATGTCTGAATGATATCAGTTACATTTGCTTAAGGCTGTTCTCAAATCCAAAAGGGCAACTTTCTGACATAAGTTTTAATTTATTTTTGTTCGGAAATGCATGAAAATAGCAGGTGTTGTTGTTCAGAAACTATGTAATCGAGCTTTTTTCTGTTTTCTTGCAAACGCAATAGATCTTTCAGAAAATGGTGTCAAAGTGGAAGTTTTGAACTGAAGTTCCCGAAGAAAGCAGAAAAACCAGTCCGGGAAAGGCGAAAATCGTATCTGTCACGTGATCAAAATCGCTTATAACTCAATAGGTAATGAATGTATCAAAAAATGGAAGAAACCGTTCGATTCCAAATCGCTTCCCAGGGCCAAGCTTTCCAATTCTATATCTTTCCACTAAAAAATGAATTTGTAAATGTGTCAAAACGTTTTGCGCTCGTTGAGCAGAGCAGTTAAGAACAGCCTTAAGGAGGACCGAGACATAAAATTTTATCCTTTTAACACTTCAGAACATAGCTATAAAGTATTCATGAATTCAGTTTGTCTGTATGTGCTCTAATTTTCGTAAATATGCTCAGACTGCCATGTAAATTTTACATGTTATTGGAGTTTACAATAAAATGTTCGGTATTGCAAATGAAGTTTGTAGCATTTATAATTCGTTTACAGGGGCATACAAAAGAATCCAGTTATAATGTGTTATATGGGGAAAAATTGCTTCCGATACATTTTAATGATGTTACTCGATTTCAAACATATTTAAATTGATATACAACGAGGCGCACTTACAAGGTTTCAATTTCGTTATAACGAATGAACAGGTCAGTTAAGGGCTCATAAAAATATAAAGGATGTCGAAAAGATTAAAAAAGAAAAGAAAAATGTCGCACAGCATCGATTGAGTTAATCTAATGAAATCAATGTTGGAATTATAAAATAATAGGCTATTCCATCAATGCGTCCAACTTGTGAAATCAATTACTATTTACTCTATAAATGAAAACTTAAAATAGTAATTAAATTTCAAAACTCTTTGGAGAGTTCTCTTTACGGAAACTATTCCCCCAAAATTGATAATTACTAACCTTTATGCCTAGCGCGTGATAAGTATTGAATTACATTTCTTTAATTTTGAAATTTCTAAAGTTCTTTAATGGGTTTTTTCTTTTTCAATCAAAATTTCTTTAATAGTGTTTTGCTTCTTCTCACTAACTGTGGAAAAGTCATTTATTGAAACTAGTAATTAGACTTTTGAACAAACTTCCTGCATCAGTTCAAACTCCCCCCCCCCCTTTTTTTTTATCTTCTGTCTTTTTTCTCCTCTCTTTATTTCTACCTTTAGTTCATTTTGAAAACACAACTCGTATTTAGCGTTGCCAGACGAGAGACGAACTATAATTATCACATTTATACGATGATTTTACACACTGGATACGATGTAAAATTATCATATAAATGTGATAGTATGAAATGGTGGTAGTATAATTGTATGAAATCATTTAATAATGTTTTTACACATAGTTGTGTTATTACCTTATAAATAACGGACTGTTGAAGGTCAGGAATATGAAAAAAAAAAACGAAAGAAAGAAAGAAAAACAAAACAAAAGCGATAAAAAGAAATAAAAGAGAAAAGAAGAAAGAAAGAAAAGAAAGAAAGAAGAAAAAAGAACAGAAAATACAAAATAATAATAATATTTTGCTAAAAACAAAATATATTGAATTATATCAAGTCTGAAACTCCCATAATTTGTATCTAGTGCACTAAATTTGAATCCGTCAAGAAAACATTGAAAAATAATAATTGATGTAGGGGAGAGGGGGGCACATGTGAACAGTACATATTTCACTCAGTTAATCTGAAATAAAAAAAAATTCAAAAAATTACCAATACATGTCAGTACTGATACCATCTTTTGGTTGAATTTTCAGAACAATGAGCTATTTTGATTTCTGGTAGTTGTAATTTGCTTGTTTTAGAAGGTGTTAAGTAAAAAAGTCTTCTAAAGTTATTGAAGTAAAAATTCATTGGAGACATTTTTAAAGTAGAATATCAGCATTGAATTCTAAGTGGCATTAATTAGGTAAGTCTACAAAAAGTTTTGTTTCCTTATTTCAATTAAAAAAATATATTTTTTATAAGTTAGGATTAAGTTGGTAGATGGGGCACTTGTGAACAGAACATATGGGGGCAGTCATAAGTGTATTTTTAAGTCTGTTAATGCAATTTTTTTTAATTTTTAAAATTTAATTACCCTTGTCAAACATTGAGCTATAAATTCAATGTTTTTAGGATTGCTTCACAGTTTTAATTTACTGGAAGTTAGATAACAATTAAAAGTGGTGGCTTTCTGTAAAAATTAATATGTTTATTTGTTATTCTTTAATGATTTATACTTTTAAACGTATTTATTTTTCCTTAGTCCATATTAAAGTATTTGTAAGATATTTTATGTTATGAAAGTAAAGTTTAGTTGGCCAAAAAAGTGATAAGTAGTACTGTGATAATCACCAATTTTTTATGTCACAATTTTAACAATTTTTAAAACCATGATGCACAAATTTGTTAGACACATTGCATAACATTTAGAAAAAAATAAAAACACAATAACAGAATTATTCTATAACTTATTTAAAAGCAACATAGTTTTGCTATGCTTGACTCAAAAGGAATAGGTATATTAGTGGTATATTTACGAATAATTTATTTATTTATTCACACAACTAGAAAGAGGGCATCTAATTAGTTTTTATCACAGTTTTTATTCACAAAAAATTATTTTTCTCTTTTTTATGCATGTGTTCACATGTGCCCCAGATATGCTCACAATTACCCCTCCACCTGGGCACATGTAAACAAATTTAGACGATTTTTAGAATGATGATATAAGCTAGAAATTCTTGATAAATGCATCCAAAAGTTTCACTAAAAGAAAAAAAAAGTATAAATATTCATATAAACTAATTTTTATTTCAATAGTTTATAACAATTTTGAGAAATAGTAAAAAATGTCAGAATTGTTCACATGTGCCCCCTCTCTCCTATATACAATTTTACTACAGAAAAAATAAACATAAAATAATTTTTTAAGTGCTATATGGAAATCGAAAATTACTTTAATGAATAATATATCAAAACTGACCTAATAAAATCAACTTCTATATCAATTTTAATTCTAATAATTAACAAATATAAAGAAATGTTTAATGTTTTTAATGGAATATATATTTTTTCAAGTTAAAGAAAATATTTCTTCATAAAAGGTTTTTGTATACATTTTTGATATTACTATAAACAATAAGTTATAGATTACAATAATTTTCTCGAAATTTATTTTCTTAAGTTATAGCAAGTAATTCTCTAATTATGTTTTATATATCAATCTGATTTCTAATAAACAATGGGCAGTTAGTTATGCTAAATATTTCTTCAGTTCAATGATCTGCATATTCCTTCAAACATAATCTTTATAGTTAATAATACTACGAATCATTAGCTATTTAGATTTATTGATAAAAAACCATATTGTTTTCGTAGCTTCTGAAGACAGAGTACCTTTTATAAAGAAATATTTTCTGTGACTTGAAAATACATTGCTATCATTAAACGCCTTAAACATTTCTACGTATCTGTTAATTATTATGACTAAAATTCGTATAGAAGTTGATTGAATACCAATCTCGTCTAGAAAAACAAACAATATATATATTGTAATTGAACAATAGAAATACGCATATGACAATAAATGAGCTGTATTTTAAATAAAAAGAAATCACATTAAACGGTATAAGAGAAATCACATTCTAAGTAAATGGAATATAAATTCTAAGCATCGAATGCTAAACTTGAATTGTAAAAAAGAACATCGTTTGTTGACCTCTTTCTCTTTTGTTAATAGCTTCATTGAGTAACTTATTAAAAGTGAAATGGAAAGAAGTTCAGTTAAAACTTCCATTTGCATCAGTTTATATATATATATATATATATATATATAATTTTATGAAAGGTAAATAATATTTTTTGAATTTTGTCATTAAAAAGTTCTAAGAAATGATAATCATAGTACTGGCATTGCATCTCTGATATTAAAGGATCTTTATCATTAGCTATTAAAAATAATAATAACAACGAAAAGATAGAGTACAATAAGTACAAGATTTAAAAAAATCTTTAAGGCTGTTTTCAACTGCTCTGCTTAACAAGCGCAAAACGTTTTGACACATTTACAAATTCTTTTTTTAACGGAAAGATATAAAATTGGAAAGCCTGGCCAGGCAAGCGATTTAGAATCGAGCTGTGTTTTCCATTTTTTGACACATAAATTACCTATTGAGTTAGAAGCAATTTGGATCACGTGACAAACACCTTTTCCATCCTTTCTCGAGTGGTTTTCCTCCTTTCGCGTGGAAATTCGGTTCAAACAGCCCACTTTGACACTCTTTTCTGAAAGATCTTGAGTTTGCAAAAAAGGAAAAAACAGTTCGATGACATAGTTTCTGAACAGAACGCCTGCTAGTTTCATGCCTTTCCGAACAAAAATAAATTAAAACTTATGTCAGAAAGTTGTCCTTTTGGATTTGAGAAGAGCCTTAATGGAATTCTTGAAAATATGCCGGTATTTGTATATAAAGTAGGATATAGAGTACACACAAGAGAGTATAAAACGAGATTAATTTTTTCACACTTTCTAACATAGTTGAAAAGGGTTTGTGAACTCAGTTTGTATGTATAATATCTGTCTATCCGTGCTCTGAACTCGCGAAAATATACTCGAATTGTAATGAAAATTGATATATGTTACTGAGATTTACGTGGCATGTTCGGCATCGAAAATGGAATCAAAATTCTTAAATATTAACACGAATATATTTAAAGTTGCTGAAACTTTTTATTTTGTGTAGCATACGTTATTTCGATTTATTTATTTAGACATATTTCGCGCAACTAAATTGTTTCTCGTACAGATAGGTCTATTTTTTACGGTTGCTTTCCAATCTGTATATTCTTGGGCCGCCAGTGAAGAATTGTAGGGGTAAACTGAAGGGGGGGGGGGTGGCTTTCCACCGGAAGATTAAAGATTTTATGCTTAATATAGTTTAGAAGTGCCCCCTCCCTCACACACAGAACTCCACAGTGTTCGTGCCCAGCAACCGGAGCTGAAGAAATACCTCAAGCAGAAAAGTCTGACTTCAACATTGTTTTGCAGTAAGACTGGATACCTAATCTAATAATTCATTTAACAAACTCACCTAACAATTTTAATATTGGACAGTAAAAAAAAAAATTAATTAAATAAATAAATAAAAATAAGAAACAAAACAAAAGAAAATAATGCATTCACTTAAGAATTCACTTAGTTTCAAAATTAGCATATAGTCATCGTTTTTTTTTTTATTTTTTTTTTTATTTTTTTTTTTTTTTTAAAGTTTTGTAACAATTTGTTGTATAAAAATTGCTTATAACATTATACAAGCGAATGCATTGTTAATATACAAGCTTGTAATTTAGTAAAAATCTATATAAAACATCTACATCAATTTTCCTCTAAAACCATCCAATAGTGATCGTATTCGAGGGGGAAAAAAAACAGTTTCATTTTTGAATTCATTTAATGTAGACGATTGTAAAAAGCGGTCTTTCAGTAAAAAGTTTACAGAAAGTCAAAAGATAAGAAAATATACTGCCATGCACCGATAATATTATTATTATTAATTATTGTTGATAATTATATGTAACCCAGGTGGTTGTAAAACCAGTTTCAAATGTAATATAAAGTAACCGCTTTCATCTAAAAGACGAATAGTTTTGTATATTTACTGTATAAAAATTCTTTATAATATCATGCAGAAACAAATAATTTTGTAAATGCATTGTATAAAATTTCTTTATAATATCATGCAGAAACAAAAGGCATTATATTATATCATGGACATAATATGGATATGATCGATAATGGACCATATGATTTTTATGCATATGGTCATCCATCTAAAAGACAAATAGTTCGTAAATCTACTGTATAAAAATTCTTTATAATATCATGCAGAAACAAAGGGCATTATATCATATCATGGACATAATATATTATCTCCATGATCCATATATATTATGGATATCCATCCATATATATTGTGGATATGGTCCATAATATATATGTACATAATATATAAATACATATGCTATTTTTTTTGTAATCCAAATAAAAAATCTATACTACGTAAATTTTTGCAAAACCCATCTAGCAATCTTCATATTCGAAAACAAAAGGAGATTTATAGTTAAGTTCTTTTAATGCAAATAGTTGTAAAAAAACGGTGGTATTTACTGAGTGAAAAGAAAAGCTAATGTAGCATATAACGCGATATAAATTCCACTAAAATCCACCAAAACTGTTATTAACACTCATAAAATGCCAGAAACCTGGGCGTTACCTAAAAAGATGGACGAAATCGCATAAAAATATGGCGCACGAAAACAAATTTCACTTCAGTTGCACGGTATCTTCCGTTTTCCTTCGCCTTTTTTTTCCTGCTTTCGCCTGTAAAACGGAAAATCTCGCTTTCGGATGCGATCGATATTTGTACAGGGAGCAGTTCTCCAGGATGGAGAGAACTGCTAAAGGGTGGGGTAGGTAGGGTGCGATGCAGGCCAGTATTAAACACCCTCCTCGTTTATTAGAGGAACAGCGATGGGGGACTGTTTGTTCTTAAAAGTGCAATTATTTTAGGACCTCTCACGTTTTTGTTCATAAGAGGAAGAAAAAAAAATCGAAATATTGAGAAATTGAGAGTGCGATTGTTTGGTATAACTCGAGATGCTGGGAAAGTTTCGCTGAGAAGTGTAATAAAATGGTTTCTGAAACGTTGCACTTTTGCAACCGATGTGGGATGAGGGATATTTCAGAATTCCAATATGAAAGGATAGTAAGGCATCGTGAATACTAGGTCCACTGTATGTTCTTTAAAAGTACAATTATTTTAGGTCCTTTCAATATTTGTTTCACCAAAGGGGAGGGGGGGGGGATGTGAGATAGAAATACACGAAAGTTTGATTGAACGTGAGATGAAAGTTGATGAAGTTTTGTGCGAAATGTAATAAAATTATTTCCGAAACGTTACACTTCTGAAAGTGATGAGGGACGTTTAAGAATTGCAACATAAAGGAATAGTAAGGCATGATTAACAACCTGGATTGTTTGCCCTTAAAAAAAGTGCAAATATTTTAGAACCTCTCGCGTTTTTGTTCACGAGAGGAGGGGGAAAATATCGAAATATTGTGAGATTAAAATTACAAAGATTTGATTAAACTCTAGAAAGTACGATTGTTTGGTATAACTCGAGATGCTGGGAAAGTTTTCCTGAGAAGTGTAATAAAATGGTTTTTGAAACATTGCACTTTTGCAACCAATGAAGGATGAGGGATATTTCAGAATTCCAATATAAATGGATAGTATTAGTAAGGCATCATGAATACTAGCTCCACTGTTTGTTCTTTAAAAGTACAAGTATTTCAGGTCCTTTCATATTTGTGTTTACGAGAGGAAGGAAAAATCACGAAAGAAGAGAGAGGAAAAAAAAAAAAAAATCTGAGATAGAAAACACGAAGGTTTGATTGAACGCGAGATGAAAGCTGATGAAGTTTTGTGCGAAATGTGATAAAATGAGTTCCGAAACATTACACTTTTGAAACAGATGAGGGGCATTTAAGAATTGCAATATATAGTAAGGCATGAATACAACTCGGATTGTTTGCCCTTAAGGCTGTTTTCAACTGCTCTGCTCAACAAGCGCAAACCGTTTTGACACATTTACAAATTCAATTTTTAACGGAAAAGTACAAAATTAGAAAGCCTGACCATGGCAGCGACTTGGAATCGAACTGTTTTTCCCTTTTTTGATCCATCAATTACCTATTGAGTTAGAAGTGATTTTGATCACGTGACACGGCATTTTTCTCCCCTTATTGACTGGATTCTCTTCTTTCGTCGGAAGTTCAGTTTAAAATGCCAACTTTGACAGTATTTTCTGAAAGATCTATTGCGTTTACAAGAAAACGGAAAAAACAGTTCAATGACATAGTTTCTGAATAACAACACCTTCTAGTTTTATGCGTTTCCGAACAAAAATGAATTAAAACTTATGTCAGAAAGTTGACCCTTTGGATTTGAGAACAGCGTTAAAAGTGCAAATGTTTCAAAACCTTTTCGTTTTTATTGACCAGAGAAGGGGAAAAAATCGAAACATAGTGAGATCAAAATTACAAAGATTTGAGTGAACTCTAATTGCTGGTGAAATTTTACTGAGAAATATAATAAAATGTTTTATGAAATCTTGTAGCTTTGCTACCAACGAAGGCTAATTCATAATTGCATATATAAGGGTAATTAGGAGTAGATATTTTAGATAGTTTACTAGAGGAACAGAGACAAGAAACTATTTGTTCTTATTGTTTTTTATGTGTGTGAGGTGGGGGGGGGGGGTATCACGCTTTTGCTCACGATTATAGGGGAGGGCATAATCGAAATATTGAGAGATGGGAAGTGCAAAGGCTTTTAATTGAACTCGAGATGTTGGCGAAGTTTCGCAGAGAGATGTAATACGATGGCTTCTGAAACGTTGCCATTTGCGCCCGATTAGGTACATTTCAGAATTTCAGTATTAAAAAAAAATCATAATGCGTGAATACTAGTTGGACTGTAAGTTCTTAAAAGTGAAATTTTTTTAGGACCTCTCACTTTTTTCTTCACGATAGGAAGGTCAAATAAAAGGGGGAAAAAAAGGGGGGGGGGGAGATAGAAAGCACGAGCACTGAGACAGAAATCACAATTTAGCTGAAGGGCCTGTTGCTATTTCTGTAGAGTTGCACACCCGGACGCTCTTGGTAAAGCAATAGCACACCTGGGAAACCCGGTGTTACGGCCGCGGACCCGGCGCTCCTATGAGTGTCCGGTACATTCGAAGCTCCCGGGAGACTCGGAGGTGTGATCCCGAACTACGCGGCGTAATCCTCGAGTACATGGGTTTTGCTATCACTGCACCATGACCTCCAAGGATGTTTGGGAAGCAGGTAGAGTGATGCTTGCTGGGTGGTGACCTTCCTTGCCATGGCCGCACAACACTGGCTTATGCCAATCCCGTCTGACACTTCTCGGATCTTAGAGTGGCCAGGTGACTTTTAACCGAGTGTGTCGTATTATCAAGTATCGAATAATCGGCAGACTATTTTAGTACGGAGTATTTTCTTTCACTTACTCGCTCACTCACTCACTATTACTAGCACTCTCTCGCCCACTTGATAGACCATACTTATCTCCCTTTACATAGATAATTTTGTATTAGACAAAAAATTAAGAACATAAATAAATTTTCCATATCTGGTTTCCCTACAGTCAATTGGGCTGCTTGTAAAGTTCAGCGAAAAATGAAAGAATCAGCAATTTTCGAACAAGGAAACAGCAGTTCATAATGTGTGCATTTAAATCAACATGGTAGCATTCTGCACAGTTGAGCACATTACCGTGGATGTTTTATAGCTGTTGCAACAAAAACGAATCCAAAATGTAAGATTTACTGCAACACTTTTCACACTGTTTGGACGATAAATTACGAAATACTAATTGTCCTGTCAACATTTTAAGGAGGCTGGAACAATTAATAATAAAATTATGATACGCAAAAATGAATTATAAGAATATTTTCAGCAGTTTTAAAAGTTAAATGCAGAGAAAATATCAAAATCAATACTATGAAATGGCTCCCCGGACACTGATAACGAGCTCGGTTACCGTGATATTTTAAAAAGAAAGAAAAATGAACGACGTATTGAAATATAGCTCCGATTAAAACAGTTACAGCTACGCAACTAATTTAGAAACAAATGTAATTATTAAAGGGGGACATGCTCCATTTGTAAACGAAAATGAAGTATATCGTACATTCATCAAAAAATGTTGGCTTTTCATTTGATAAACAAATAAATCTTATAAAAGTTTTTATTTTGTAATTTAAATATTTGGTTCTTTAAATGAATAGATATTTATAAACATGAGTTTCAATATGATAAAAATGATATACTAATTTATCTTCGTACTAATGTCGTGTTGTGCATTTACTCACTTTTTTTAAAGGGGTCCGGGACCATTTTCAAATAATTTTTACTTATTGAGTTGAAACTTTTTGTGATGGTTAATCATATCATTTGTAAACAAAATAACATGATAAAACTTCTCATAATTTTTAAAAAAATATATTAAAATTTATTTAAAAAGTATGATAATTTAAAATGGTTATAACTCGAAATATTATTTGCATAATTTCAGTTTTTCTCATTTAAATAAGCAGTTTTAACTTTGCTTCAGCATTTTTAGAAATATTAATTTAAATAAAAATTAAAAGTATTTAAAGTTAATTTTTTTTTTAAAATGATGTAACTTTTTAAAAAAATCATATTTTCAAAAGTAAATATTTTTTTCAAATTTTCTGAATCGAAATTAAAGTAAAACAATTGAAAAAGACATGTTCCAAGTTTGAATGATTTATCTTTAGCAGTTCTTGACTTATAACAATTTAAATATGAGAAATGGTGAAAAAATTCATCATGTAGAAAATCGCATTTTCACAAGAAGTCGTTTGTATGACAACCATTGCTTGAAAGCTAGATTTTGAAAACAAACCAAAACGAAAAAAATAATATTTCCTGTTCCAATTAAAATAGAAACATGATGTAAACGTCCTTTTAAGCAGAAAAACACAGAGAAATTTTGAATGCAATATGTTTTTTTAGAAAATTTAAAGATTTTTGTGTCCCGGACCCCCTTAAATATAGATAACAATAAATTCTAGAGGTATTTTAGAATAGTTTAAAAGAAATAATTTTATCAAAGCAATAATCCCGATTTTTTTTTTCCTATTGTAAATATTATGCATATTTTAAGTTCTTATTTTTTAAACAGACTTACGAGACGTTACATTTTTTGGGGAGCGTAAATAAATTGCAGCATAAAAAATCCCTGCCGGCTCGGCCTACAGGCGGAGGTAGATTTCGAAGTTAAGTACTAAATTCACCAACAAAACTTAAATCAAGATTAGAAATAAACCCAGTTTCATTACTAAGAATGAGCTCTAGTGAGCTAAACTTTTTGTGAAAACTCTAATATACACGAATACACACACGCATGTATATGGAATGGGTTTAAAAATGACTACAGCAAATTCAAAGAACCTCAAAGTATTAAAATATGTTAATGTTTCCATAGTCGGGTTTTTATCATGTTTTAATACGTTTCTTCAAACTCACATGACGTTACATATTCACCTGCTGAGGTCAATTATATTTCCAATATGGCGCACTATATATATATTTTTTAATTCGTCAAACTATTTATTTTATTCTGAGTTTTCATGCGGAAATCTTGCTCTAGAAAACTTATGATGTAATATTCAATTTGTTTTCAATTCGCCAAACTATTTTTTTAATTTAATTTTTCACGTGAAAATTTTGCAATAGAAAAGTAATTGTTGTACTGAGAATTTTATTATTATTATTTTTTTTTTTTTTTTTTATTGTTGACAACTGCTATAACGAAAAATGTTTATTTTTTTCCTGTCATTGTTGTGTAAGAGCTGGTTTTATCAGAATCATGTTAAGATGGTATTCAAAATTTTGTACCCTCCCCATTTCCACCCCCTTGTACCTTTTTTGCCCATTTTCAATCCTCGCCGAGACATTAACCATCTCAATGTTATTGGCGAGTTTGAAGACGATCCGTCCATAATTTCGACTTTTATCGTGCGGACAAAATTTAATGCATACTACACACACACACACACACACACACATACACACACACACACATATATATATATATAAACTTTTTAGGTGGGGGTGGTTTGGGGTTCCTGGGGTCCTAATGAAAAGTTATGAAGGAATTTTTCATAAGTCGCACCATGGTAACGACTGCAATAGGTAGTATTTCTTGCGAAATCTACCCTAAAAACAACAGTAGCCAAAAAATAGGGAGAGAAATATTCTAATTTGCTTCGAGCGCCCCAAACCGCTGCCATCGAAATACTCAAGGCCAGAGGACACGAGTTGTGACGTCATCACTAATCGACCGACTTCTCGCTAGTGTTGGAATTCACACAGGAAAATTTTGAATACCAATTTTATTTTATTTTATTTGTGGAATATCTATCATCTTATAAAACAATAATAACTATTTACATTTACTGGTGAGAATTCGGAATCCCTAAATAAAAATTCAGCCAGATGCGGAATGCCACAGTTCTGCCGCATCTGGCTGATTTTTTATTAGGGATTCCAAATTCTCACCAGTAAGTTTAAATAGTTATTAATGTTTTATACGATGACAGATATTCCACAAATAAAATAAAAGAAAATTGCTATTCAAAATTTTACGGTGTGAATTTCAACACTAGTGAAAAGTCGGTCGATTAGTGATGACGTCACACTCGTGTCCTCTGGCCTTGAGTATTTCGATGGCAGTGCCCAAACGCACACTACGCCACTGACTCGATCATTATCGTATTTTTTCGTATGTGCCGAGACCCTAAGTAACACGCGCAACCTGATTTTTACAACTCAACGTAGTTTTTGTATGTAAAGATGAAATTTTGTAATCGATTTTTACAACTCAACGTAGTTTTTGTATGTAAAGATGGAATTTTGTAATCGATTTTTACAATTCAACGTAGTTTTTGTATGTAAAGATGGAATTTTGTAATCGATTTTTACAACTCAACGTAGTTTTTGTGTGTAAAGATGGAATTTTGTAATCGATTTTTACAACTCAACGTAGTTTTTGTATGTAAAGATGGAATTTTGTAATCGATTTTTACAACTCAACGTAGTTTTTGTATGTAAAGATGGAATATTGTAATCGATTTTTATCCCCCTTCCTAATACACTTGAATTATAAAAATTATGTTCACAGGATTGTTTCCGATGAAAATACAATATTTTATTATTTTTAGAACTTAATTATAAATGAATAAGTTAATGCAAAGGTTTTTTTTCCCCTTTAGTCCATCGACCACATGTGATAAATCGCCCGATATCCTTTATGATTACAATTGTAAGCGAGTTACAACAAAAATGGATTTAATGATGCGCCAAACCATGCTAGCAGAAATAGGTCAACTGACTGTGAAACTGCAACATTGCAATATTTTAAACTCTAAAAAGTGTACGCTATGTATGTGCAATGGAGTAACTAGAGTCGAATCCGGTTTTTTTTTTGTTGTTGTTGTTGTTGTTTCTGTGTATAAACTTCTAATGCGGTAGTTTGATAAACAATTAATAGGAAACAATTGAGCTTTATGGAAAATTTTGTTGAAGTGACATCGAATGCTCAGCTTAAGGCAGTTCTCAAATCCAAAAGGGCAACTTTATGACATAGTTTTAGTTCATTTTTGTTCGGAAATACATGAAACTAGTAGGTGGTGTTGTTCAGACTCTATGTCATTAAACTGTTTTTTCCTTTTTTTTTTTTTTTTTTTTTTTTTTTGCAAACGCAATAAATCTTTCAGAAAATAGTTTCAAAGTGGGCGTTTTAAACCGAATTTCCGCGCGAATGAAGAATACCCATTCAAGAAGGGGTGAAAAACGTGTTTGTCACGTGATTCAAATCGCTTCTAACTCAATAGGTAATTCATTGATCAAAAAATGGAAAACACAGTTCGATTTCCAATCGCTTCCAGGGCCAGGCTTTCCAATTTTATATCTTTCCACTAAAAAATGAATTTGTAAATGTGTTAAAGCGTTCTGCGCTTGTTGAGCAGAGCAGTTAAGAACAGCCTTAAAAGAAAAATGTTTATCAGAAATATTCGCACAAATTATTTTATTTGGATGAAGTTTTAATGCGATAGTTTGATAAATCATTAGCTGTTAACTAACGAACTTTATGGGAAAATTTGTTGGAGTGACATCTAATGCAGTGCCGGACAAAAAAAATTATATATATATCTCCCAAGTGCATGACACGCACGTGCGCCTTTTTACCATCGGCGGCTTTCATTCTTTCGCTTCATATACCAAATTTCCGAGGAAACTTGATTCTGTCACCACATTTTTCATATCCCATTACACCCACGAATCCAATCTTGGAAGTTTTCGACACTCCAATTTGTCGACAGCGATAAATCACCTGGTAACTTTCCCAGGCAACTTTTGGGGGGAAAAAAAATAAAAAGTCACTTGGGATACACATTCTGGCATTTTCACCCCATAAAACTTTCATCCTAAACTATTTTCTCTCGAACACTGTAACAGCAGCAGCATAGATTGGCGTCGCTTACCGAGTTGCCACTGTACTGTTGTAGTAGTATTAAAATCACTCCTCGCGTGGTGAGTCAGCCAGTTAGCAAGTAGGATTCACATTATCGTCTGATTTTCAGCCACCTACCACCCTCTGTTCTCGTCTGCTGTTTTCATCTCTACCTCCCCTGCATCCCCAGTTCATTCTCCATCGTCTCTGCTGATCCGGGCTTTAGCCACTTTGATAAGCCTTTTCATTATCCAGTGTAGCACTTACGCTTATGAATTTAATTTCCTAAATTAAAGCTATATCACAGAGGGTTTAGACAGAAGATTGCAGACTTAACTGCTTGTGTGTGCTCTCGGCGTTAGAGAGGGCATCCGAGAAGTTAACTCTGTTTTACTGGATGTATTTTCTCTTTATACATTTTGCTAACATGTAATTGTTGTAATGTTTTTGCGTAAAAAAACGCGAGGATTTTAAATTTTACGAAAGAAGTGTAATATTTTACACACCATACGAAATTTCTAACGGATAATAAATAATATATAAGCTAGACATTTACACGGTGAAAAAGTTAAGGCTGTTCTCAAATCCAAAAGGGCAACTTTATGACAAAATTTTTAATTTATTTTTGTTCGGAAAGCATGAAACTAGCAGGTGTTGTTGTTCAGAAACTGTGTAATAGAACTGTGTTTTCAGTTTTTTTGCAAATGCAATAGATATTTCCTAAAATAGTGTCAAAGTGGGCGTTTTGAACAAAATTTCCGCGCGAAAGAAGAATAACCGTCATGTTATCCAAATCGCTTATAACTCAATAGGTAATTTATGGATCCAAAAATGAAAAAAAAGAAAAACAGTTCGACTCCAAATCGCTTCCCTAGTCAGGCTTTCCAATTTTATATCTTTCCGTTAAAAAATGAATTTGTAAATGTGTCAAAACTTTTTGCGCTTGTTGAGCAGAGCAGTTGAGAACAGCCTTCAGTGACTTAAATGAATAGTTGAAAAATTTATAAAACAGTTTGTTTTTTTCTCTCTAAGTTTGTTAAATATCGGGTTACTCTACCTTGACTTGAATTCCGAGAAATATCTTCCATGTACTTGAGCCTGGTCATTTTCAGGAGTATTAAATATAAGCTTGGGTCTATTTGCTCTAAACTCATACATCTGAATTTACTTAGTATATTTCATCATGAAAGGCATGCACCGTCAAAGGCTAGCAACTGGG
The DNA here is from genome assembly GCA_963932465.1 of Maratus speciosus. Lineage (NCBI taxonomy): Eukaryota > Metazoa > Arthropoda > Arachnida > Araneae > Salticidae > Maratus > Maratus speciosus. The sequence goes on along the minus strand of OZ010790.1, from coordinate 586,619,879 downwards.
TGCCTTTAAAGACCAAGGTAAATAGCCATTGCACGGCAGTTTAAGTGGACACCACTCGAAGCTCCTCCTCGCTTGGAATATCACCTGGCCGAATCAATTTCTCTCTCTGTCTGGTTTCATTAACGACCCATCGGCCTTTGAACTTGTATCTAAGTTATTGCATTTATCCGAATTCAGTGTAAATGAGCTTTGTTATTTGTTTAATTCACCTGATAGTTCAGTATCAACTGCATAGAGTAAATACTTTGGTTTTGCATATTCCTTTATTAATTGAGAAGTAAGTTATTAAATGATACAATGTACATTTATATATATATATATATATATATATATATATATATATATATATATATATATATATATATATATATACGTATATGGGTCATTCTCCCAAAAGTGTAAAATACCAGTCATAAAGCCTTTTTCAGTATTGTAACTAATCAGCATGTTGTAAATTTTCTCCTCATTTCACCGGTCTCGGTACGGGACTCGGGCCAAGACCGGGCCCGTGCAGACCTCTAAGATAAGAACATATACCTGTTTCTGCTCTTTTAAAAATAACCAATTCCTTTTCTGCAGCGTCTACAAGAGACAGCATAGACATTTTCTATACAACTGGGGGGCTCTACTCTGCCCCTTACGAGCTATACTCGCTAACCCGCGTTCAGACACACCAGATTCTAAAAGCACGCTAATTTGATCGGCTTTAAAAAGATTGAATTATAACTTTAAAAAATCAGTGGCGATCTCTCTGAAAACGGGTTTCTATTCGTTTTCCTTTGATTGGGGATTTTGAAGAAGTACAATGGCTGTTTTCGTCTTTGATTAAAACAAAAAAAAAAAAAAAAAAAAGTTAAAAATCAGAAAAAAGCTAATGTAAAATGAATTAAGTAAACAGAGTCGTTGTCTCCCGATTTTTTTTAACAACGCTGTAAGAAAGTTCTTTTAAATAAGTCATTTTAAATGTATCGTTTTAAATCTGACGTAATTTTCAGCAAAGTTTTCTTTCTCTTATTAATATTCACGTGGAAATTCTTTTGTTGTTAGAAAGGAAATATTATTTGCGCTGTCTTAGAATTCACTACAATAGTTGAAAATATTATCTCAAAATATGAAATAAATGTCTCGCGCAAATATGTTTTAAAATTTAAGCTGTTTTGCATTTTGTCCATTTTAAATATGATGCAATTTCATCCTTTTACGACTTTTAACGCATAGTAATGAATTTTTTATTTTAAAATTTTCTTTCTCTTTTAAAATTCACGTGCAAATATAGTTCTTATGACGTAATTTTCAATATTTTCATGTTTTTAACGCGTAATCATTTAATTCTAATTTGAAAGTTTTCCTTTTCTATTTATAATAGCAACGCGTAAATAAATTCTTAATTTGAAGGAAATATTATTCTTTGCATTGTTTTCTTCGATTTGAAAACTGCCTGCACCAGCGTGTTTATTAAACATTTCTCTATAATACCACCGATTTTCATAATTTTTGTATGAAGTATTTTTCTTAATATTAACGAAGAGAGGCCTCCGGTCGCAAAAAATTCAAAAACAGCGGCGGTGACAGTGTTAGTTACTTTTTTTTAGAATAGAGAGAAAATGTGATATATATAAATAGTGCTTCTATAGTCGGGTGGTTTTTATTGTTATTATTACTATTCAGAATTCTATTACTATTTTCGAATAGTAATATTCGCTTTATTTAATAGCGGATTAAATGAGGCGAATAATACTATTCGGAAATAGTGTTAGTATTAAAATGAAATCCCTTCCAACTAGCAACACTGTATATAAAAACCCTTTTGCCCTATAAAATGACTTTATCGCTTAAAAAAATAAATAAATAAAAAGCAATACATTTTATAGATAGACAGACAAATAACTGATCCACATATAGGTGGAGGAAAAAAATGTTTCCTACTAAGTTAATCCAATAAACACAAGCTTCCAACAAAAAGTTAATAAACAAAGATAATGAAATTTGCAAGAAAAAAAAATCAGGATATCCAGCGAAAAAGTGTTAAATAAGCTAATTTAGTTAATTAGTTTTTTAAGCTTATATGAAAAAAAGATGAAGTAGAGGAGTTTTTTTTATCCTTTCTCTTTTGACATTCCCCTCGTGTTATTTAAGCTCGGTTGAACGACTCCATCCTGCCTCCCCTCTCTCCAGTTTGGTCAACTCATGCCACTACTGCCATTCCATATGAATCTTTTAATAAAAAGGAAAAAGCCATTCCACAAACGGTTTTTGTTACCTCTTCCGCCATTGACATAATAAGCATCACAAGGCGTGAAAGATAACGGAATATGGTGTAATAAAATGGCGACGGAACTGAAAGTGAATTCTCGACAGCGTTCTATAGCTAAGTGAAAAAATAAATGAACAAAAAAAAAAAAAAAAATTACTAGCGATACACAGAGAGAGTAAAAAGGAGGACGTTATATTAAAAAGGTTCATATGCGGTGAGAACTGCCAGTAAGACAAGCGTTGTTTGTGACAAATAATTGCAGTCTCTTCCGCGTGAAGGGCAAAAGAAAGTGAATCTTTTATGAAGGGTGTAAAATTCGAATTACTGTTTTAATTTTGGGTGAAAAGGAGGAAAATTCTTCGCAGTTTTGCACTTTTATTTTACAATGTTTTTTTTTTTCTTGTTTTAAAAATATATTTTAATGTACAGCCGTCTTAAATACGAGGGCAAGTCAGTAAATAGGTCACAAAAGTCAATAAAAAAAGGTAAAACCACGTTACATACTTAAAAGACATGTTTTTTTCGCTATATAATCGTCATTTACATCGATACATTTGTCCCATCTCTTTATGAGTTTTCTAATACCTGCTGCATACAAGTCCTTGGACTGCACTCTCAGCCATCTGTGTACCTAACATTCAACGACTACATAACATCAGTCGGCTGTAGAATAAACCATGTGAACACCCTGTTGCAGTTGCTATGCTGTCTATTGTTGTTCGTCTGTCAGCTCTAACCATTTCCTCAACCTTCCGCACTGTGTCTTCTGTCGCAATCTCAACAAGACGACCACTTCGTTCTTCGTCAACAACTTTTGAACGCCCCTGCTCATCTTGTACCACTGTTGTCTCATAAATTCGAAATTGACAGCGTACAGTTGGACAGTGTTTTGGAAAGAATTTAGTACTAATTTCCGACCTCTCATATCGGTTTGTGACCTACTTATTGACTTTCCCGCGTAAATAAATTAAAAGAGCCTGTGGAAGTGCGAGAGCGTTCCATACCTTTAACCCTTTATGTCCCAAATTATGAATCCATGAAAATTTCATCTTCTAAAGTGTTTTTGCGTGAATTTTCGAAACTACGTTAAACGTTTTACACAATCAATTTATAAATTTCAAAAGGATTTTGCCAATTAAAATTAATCAATTAAATTTGGATTTATAGGGATTTTGTACAATATTTACAATTCCACACAAAACTTTTATTTAAAATGGTTTTTTTAGTATTTGTAGAATTAGGAAATGTACAGATATAATTTTCTTAGAATAGAAATATAGAAATATTTCCAAACTGACCTCCCCCCCCCTTCCCCCCCCCGTTCCCGATTACATGTCTGTTAAATTTATATTATTTTTTTCTATTTATTTATGAAATTTTAATTTCTTTATGCAATATTTGACGGAAACAAATGTTGAACCATTTATATTGCTTTAAGTGCAAACGGTTTAATCTTTTGTAACCGGAATACACGCGATAAATAGATTTTTTATACTTGAAAATTACTTTACAAACCATAAAATATCTGCAAACTGAGATACAGTTTTCAAACAAATTGCGTTTAAAAGAATTCCCCCCCCCCCCTATTCGACGGTGTAAAAATTAGAAATGTCCGATGTTTAGAAGTTTAAAAAATTGTAGTACAGCTGAAATTTATGGGTCACTTGCCACCGCCAATATGACGTTGGCGTTACTCAAGGACATGTTTCTGCTTTATAATATAGATTTATGATTGCTCCGATTATCCGGATATTTGCACATCTCGATTACGTCCAGACTGCATTAGCCCGGTGAATTGGAGTTTCATATTATTTAAGGCTGTTCTCAACTTGCGCAAAACGTTTTGACACATTTACAAATTCATTTTTTAACGGAAAGATATGAAATTGGAAAGCCTGACCAGGGAAGCGATTTGGAATCGAACTGTTTTTCCATTTTTGGATCCATCCATTACCTATTGAGTTAGAAGCGATTTGGATCACGCGACAAACACGTTTTTCACCCTTTCTTGAGTGGTTATTCTTCTTTCGCGCGGAAATTCGGTTTGAAAGGTCCACTTTGACACTCTTTTCTGAAAGATCTATTGCGTTTGCAAAAAAAAAAAAAAAAAAAAAAAAAAAAAAAAAAACGGAAAAAACAGCTCGATGACAAAGTTTCTGAAGAACAACACCTTACTAGTTTCATGCATTTCCGAACAAAAATAAATTAAAACTTATGTCAGAAAGTTGTCCTTTTGGATTTGAGAACAGCCTTAATGTCCAAACATTAATACTTGTTGTAGAAAAGGAAAAACATATGGTGTAATATAATGCAGATAACTTTCTTTTTAGGTGCGTTCGAAATTATGTAAATACGTAGCCCCTCACTGTAAAAAAAAACGGACTAAAAAACGGAAATACTACTGGCAATCTAGACGCCAGGGAAAATTTTCCGTTTTTCTGATTAAAAACGGAAATTTTTCTGTAATTTATGAGTAAAAATTCCCGTAAAAAAACGGAAATAGTACCGGCGTCTAGATTGCCAGTAGTATTTCTGTTTTTTAGTCCGTTTTTTTACAGTGTATAGTCGTCGTCTGGTCCGTCCGCCAGCATAGAACAGCGTAAAAATTACCCAGCCGAATGGTTTGAAGTTTAATATATAGAATAGCTGCAAATTTTTGTCGAGTCCTTTCCAATTTTATGAAAATCGAATCCAAACTTAAAAATATATTTATAAAAGATTGCTTCTTTCTATTAAATCCTATCGTACATCATGAATTCAATGATATCCCATGATAGGTCATGATTGTAGGTTGCCGTGGTGATGACGTTCTATTGAAGAAGGAGTCCTGTTATTTCCGCATGACTGAATTTAATTATACAATCGTGATAAATTTTTGTATTCATGCATTTTTGCATAAGAGTGCAACAGCTATTGCACCAAGATCTGAATATTTAACAAACTAGTTATAGTAACGATCGCACCTCATTTGCCACGGTTGACGTACAATTTCCGGCTTTTTTTTCGGTGTGGGGTGGGGTGGGGTGTATAACAGGCCTCAATCTGAAACCAACAGTGAAAATTGATTTAAACTGTACGACATCAAACTCAACATCATATAATCAAAAGTACCCGCCTTAAATACAATTATAGATATATCTAGGTCGTATTTCGAATTAACAGATATAAATATTTATATATATATATATAAAAAAAACATGAAATGCAATTGCAACCATATGAGTCTTCACCCATTTTTTCCCCTTGCATTCTGACAAGATATAATTAACCATGAACAAATGTAAAACTGGAAGACTTGGGGGATTTTTTTAAACAGAATAGCTTTTTAACATGATATGACATAACGTAAATAAACACTCATGCTATCCTCTAGTAAACTTCAGAAATTTAACTTCAGCCAAATCACCACTCATTACTTAAAATATAATGGGAGATTCGCTGAACTTCCATCCGAAATAACGCATCAATCTATCAAAATTATCGCGCGCAATTTCACAATTTTTAGTTAAAAACTAGCTGCCGTAATACGCGCTACAGCTGCTTTAGTATTGCAGCGTGGCGTAAGTAATATGCAATACGTGTTGCAATAGAAAGAAATTGTTGTGATAAGAATTTTATTGTGAATTTTTAATGGTTAGCAGCTGCTATAACGAAAAATGTTTAAAGTGATAGGAAATTGCTGAAAAATTGGTGGGTTTTTTATTAATTAAAAGTTAACTATAAAATATTTCGATTCCGGACTGTTTTAGTTGCCTCGGCCGTGGTTTAATACACATGTAAAGTCGTGGGGAAAAAAAGTAAACACCCCCTACTAACGCTTGAATAAATTATCGTAGAAGAAAATTACTGGTACCGAATGATTGGAAATAAAGCCTACTTTTAAATGATGTATATAAAATTTGCTTAGGGAGCCATCTACATATTAAAACGAACCCAAACTTTGTTTTTTCAATGGCAGCACACAAATCTGACAGCATAAATGGACTCTACACCCTTCAATTAGCCAAAAAACGAATTTTTATGCAATTCGTACCATAAGTTTCCGAGAAATTAATTATTTTAAAACGAGCGTATTTTAACTCCCTAACCGCCGAGCAAAAGGGCAAAATTGTAATGTTGTTTTCTATGCAGTTTTTTTATAAGTCTAAAAAAAAGATGATTTTTCTAATATGACATAAAAAATTGAATCAGGTATTGGAATATAAGCATTGGGAGTATTAATCATAACAAAACGTTTTAAAAAATCATTATATATGTAGAATTATACTAATTTAAATAATGCTTCTATTGCAGTGAAACCTGGAGCTTAGCGAACGGATATATCAGTTCGGGGCGGTGAGAAGATTAAGGGCTATATCCAAATTGAAGTTCCGTTACTCGATTGTTGACCGAGAGAGCCTCTTTCTTGATCAAGGCACCTTAAGCGCCATTCAAGGAGTCAATGAAGCCTGTTAGATTACAGGAATTCTTTTCAGTAGAATAAATTTCAAAATGTCTACTCACTTCCATCATAGACGGCCCCTTAAACCATCATTTTACCGTTTTTTTAAGCATAATTTGAAAACTACTTGGAAGACAAATGTGAAATTTTGGTTTTCCATAAAGCAGGACTTAATAAATCTAAATCCATCAAAAAAATTGTAGGTTGCAATTCATAATTTTTTCAAATATTAATTTCATAATTCATAATTCATATCATAAAATTATAAAAATTGCAAATTCAGCGTATTTATGTTTGGGTATATTAGTATTATTCTAGATTAATATTAACACAATTATTCTAATTGGTAAACAAATCATATTAGATGTAAATTTCCAACTGGGCGAAAAATGTCCGGACCAGGATTCGAACCCGGGACCTCCTGGCTGAAGCCGCCAGTGCTCTGCCATCTGAGCTATCCCGGACGATTCTGGCCGAACTTTTTCACCCAACTAACCCTGATGATATGATAGTATTATTGCTTGATGATAGTATTATTGCTACAAAAAAAAAAAAAAAAAAAATTAGCATACTAGGAGCATAATTTCAGGAGATATAAATAAAAATATGAAAATGTAATTTAACATTAGAAGCACTCAATTTTGAATGTTTATAATTCAAAAACTTATCCTTCAAATGACTTGAAATTTGGTGTCTAGGCATAGTTTGAACCGAAGATTTGAAATATCTCGTTAAAAGTGCGTATTGCTATTGAAAAAAAAAAATGAAGTTTGGATGCGTTTTAATATGTAGATGACCCCCTAAGAAAATTTCATATACATCATTTAAAAGTAGACTTTATTTCCTATCGTTCGGTATCAGTAACTTTTGTCTACGATGATTTGTTGAGGAGTTGGTAGGGGGGTGTTTACTTTTTTTTTTCCACGACTATACATAACATAACGCAATTCTGGCTTCCAAACTGTGGATTTGTATAGCATTACAAGCAGACAAATTTTCATTTTTATATATTAGATAAGAAAGAGTCATTCCGTGGTGACCAACGTAACATTTACAGTAAATCAAGGTAATTATTTTACATATACAGTCGAACCCCGATTTAACGAATCGTTCGGTTCTACCAACTTTGTTCGTTAAATCGAGATTATTCGTTAAATCGCGATAATCAAAGAAATTCTTGTTATACAACAGAGCACATTAAAAAATGGCTATAAATAAAAAAGCAACGCTCACTTGCCTTAATAATGATTTTAAGCAATTGTTACTTTAAGAAATTACACTATGAAAATAGATTTTTTTTTTTTTATTACTATAAATCACAATAATCGTAATTAAGAAAAAAAATAATTTATTCAAATATTATAGCTAAATTATAAGATATATTTTGTAGATGTATGTTTGCTTTCTTTCGATTTTGTATTCCAAACTTCTTTGTCAATTTTTTCCTGAAGCTGTGAAAACAGTGTCCTCAACATTATAAGCCATCAAATACCGTTTCAAAGGATCCAAACTATTGACAGCTTCTTTGAATGTTGTATGCTTCATCTCTGTTTCATCGTCTTCAGCCGATCCACTACTACTGCTATTAATAACCTCACTGTAATGTACATTTTCACATGTAAATATTTCTGAATCACAAGATACAGATTCAGAAAAAATTACAATCAGGGATATTGAAATTCTTTTATAAATATTGGAAAAATTCTTCAAATTTTATTTTTTTTGCATAGAAAATTATTCGTTAAATCACGATTATAAATTCGTTAAATCGAAGTATTTTTGTTCCATTTTCGTCGGGACCATAAAAAAATTCGCTAAATCGAGAAATTCGTTAAATCGCAATTCGTTAAATCGGGGCTCGACTGTATTTACTTTAATTCTTTATGTCCCAAATTATGAATTCATGAAAATTTCATCTTCTAAAGCATTTTGTGTGAATTTTTGAAACTACATTAGAAGATTTACACAATCAATTAATAAATTTTAGAAGGATTTTGCCAATTAAAGTTAACTAATTAAATTAAAATGTATAGGGATTTTGTGCACTATTTATAACCCCACTCAAATCTTTCATTTAATTTTTTTTTTTGTAAAATTAGGAAATGTACAAATATAATGTTCTTACAATATAAATAATTCCGAACTGAAACTTCCTCCTCCTCCCCCCCCCCCCCTTATCTTTCAACGTCAAGAAAGCTGAAAAGATGCAAAGTGAAAAGAAATCACCCTTTTAAGGCTGTTCATAACTGCTCCGCTGAACAAGCGCAAAACGTTTTAACACATTTTCAAATTCATTTTTTAACGGAAAGATATAAAATTGAAAAGCCTGGCCATGGAAGCGATTTGCAATTGAACTGTTTTTTCCATTTTTTGCACACAGCTTTTAAAGTAATTATATGTAAAATAATTGCCTTCATTTATTATATACACGTTACTTCGTTCGCCGTGGAATGACTCTAAAGTACTAAATAAATATTTAAAATGTGAAGAAAACTGGTTCTTTCGTAGTCAGAAATACAGAAAAACCTCCCTAAAGCGACCAAATTCCATTCCAATAAAAATGGGTCGCTTCGAGAGGTGGTTTTTTAATGGAAGCCATGTTTAAATCTAGATTTTAATTGTTGAAAAAAGGTAACAATTAATGTTACTAAAATTTATTTTTCCCATTAGGAAAAATATGAAAATTTAAGTATCAAAACAAAAGTTAATTACATAAGTTAATTAGTGCAGAGTTTAAAAAAATGAATACATTGAAGTTTGCTTTGATTTTACAGTTTTATCTTTTATAACTGTTATTTCCCAGCCCTTTCGAAGTTCAGTAAATAAATGCAATTTTTTTTGGACGGGAACAAATAATGACGATTTCATTAATTTATTTATTTCTTTGAGAGTTCCCCGACAGAATAGAGCAGGGAGTTTATGGACCGTCATTCTTAATTTGTCATCAAAGTTAAATTCATTGCCTAAAGAGGTACAAAGGGGTTTAAACACTTAAAAGTGGCCGAGATAAAAAAAAAAAAAAAAAAAAAAAAAAAAAAAAACTAAACATAGTTTAGAAGTCTGATGAATAATGCGCTCTCCGGAATTATTATTGTAATAAAATCTTCTTCAAGCGACCAGGAAAAAACGGAATTTGTTTCATTTTCTTCAAAGAAATGGGTCGCGCATGGAGGGAGTTCAACTGGGGTGGTCTCTGAATAGAGGTAAAATTAATATTGAGCCTATGGGAATAAATTTCGTTTCATGAAAAAATGGTCGTTCAGGGAGGTGGTCGCACAGGGAGGTTTCACTGTATTGGAATGCAAAAGAGAAAAAAATATATATTAAAAGAACCAGATTAAATGACACCGTAAATATCTGATACAATTAGAATCAAGTTATAAAGAACAATTTTGCAATAGGACAGTGTTATCTGAAACTTTTTTAAAATTCACATTGTTTGACACTTTTTTGGAATAGCCTTTTTCGCATTATTTAATGACAGATTAAATAAAGCAAAAACAAGGCAAATTATGCTATTTCAAAAAAAGTGGCAGCATTCAAGCAATCGGAATTAAAAACTATAGTATGTTGTGGCCATCACAAAACTTTTTCTATATAAATCACGTCAATTAAATCATTTAAATAGTACAAGAATTTACATCGATTTAGCACCAATTCATATCAAAATGTATCTGAATTTGAAGTTTGATGAAAATTCGTGCATTATTTCTTGAGATAGAGCTATAGCGGAAATTCTGAAAAATGTACCATAGCAGCGTCAGCTGTTGAGCGATTTACACTAAAACATAAACGGCATTAATTCATATCAAAGTATACCTGAATCTGAAGTTTGTAGAAAATCCTTGCATTAGTTCTTGAGATAGAGCTATTGCGGAAATTGCAAAAAATTCAGCATAGCAGTGCCACCTGTTGAGCGATTTACACCAAAATGTATAAATCGTCAATTTATGTCAAGGACTAACTGAATCTGAAGTTTGATGAAAATCCGTGCATTGGTTTTGGAGATTGGGCGAGCTATTGCGGAAATCGTGAAAAATGTTGCATAGCAGCGCTACCTCTTGAGCGATTTACACCAAAAACTAATCAACACTTATTTATAACAGGGACTAACTGAATATAAATTTTTATTAAATTCCGTGCATTAGTTCTTGAGAGAGAGCGCCCACAAAATTTGTGTCACACACAGACAGACAAAGTCACAGACAGTCGTTTTGTAAAAACATGTTTTTCGGAATCTTTGCCCCCTAAAACGTGTAAATCCGTCGAAAACCGAAAGTTGAAAATTTTCACGAATCCAATACTTTCTTCTTGTAAAGATAGAAGAAAGTAAAAATAACGAGCTGACAATACTGCAATAAAGATACGAATTAGATGAAGAAGCAAACGATGAAAAAATATACATGAATTGTATCTCATAAGGAAAAATATTTTTAAAATTTGAAACAATAACATTTATAGAAAAATATACATACACACACATATATATGGCGTTATGATGCAGAGGAATTCTGTTATATAACACTTTCCAACATAATTGAAAAGTCTATCAATTCAGTTTGTCGGTCTGTCCGTGCTCTAACTCTTGTAAATACAATCGGATTGCCATAAAATTTTTATACTTTATTAAGGTTTACTATAGAATGTTCGATACTGAAAATGAAGCGTGTGGCATTTACAGTTCGTTTACAGGGACACACAAAAGAATTCTCTTACATTGCAGTTTATGAGGAAAATACATTTGCGGGGCATTTTATTGATGTTATAATAGTTCAAACATAATTCGATTGATGTAATCTTTAAGATAGTCTATAACATGCTTCCTTAGGCGTAAAGAATAAACTGCATTTATAGTTCGTTTACAGTGACGTACAAAATGATTCCATTTCATTATGATCTATGGGAAAAAATAGTTTGAGATGCATTTTAATGATGTTATGATACTTACAAGGAAAGCACTGTGCGTTTTCCATGGATTATAGAGTACATAGCATTTATCGTTCATTTAATGATGTTCATTTACATCGTTACACACAAAAGACTTCGGTTAAAGTACTGACTAAGATCGATAATTGCTGGAAGTGCGTGGTTTCCTCTATGGTATGCTTTTTTTAAGGCTGTTCTCAACTGCTCTACTCAACAAACGCAAAACGTTTTGACACATTAACAAATTCATTTTTTAACGGAAAGATATAACATTGGAATGTCTGACTAGGGAAGAGATTTGGAATGAACTGTGTTTTCCATTTTTTTGATACATCCATTACCTCTTGAGTTAGAAGCGATTTGGATCACGTGACAAACACGTTTTTCATCCTTTCTTGAGTGGGTTTTCTCCTTTCGCGCTGAAATTCGTTTCAAAACGCCCACTTTGACACTCTTTTCTAAAAAATCTACTGCATTAAAAAAAAAAAAAAAAAAAAAAAAAAAACAGCTCGATGACATAGTTTCTGAACAACAACACCTACTAGTTTCATGCATTTCCGAACAAAAATAAATTAAAACTTATATTAGAAAGTTGTCCTTTTGGATTTGAGAACAGCCTTAAAATAATTTTCTTCGCCTTACCTAGTTGCAGAATTATCTGCGATTAAGTATGGCGAAATAAACTATAAGAAAGTAGTGGTGCAAATGGTTACTATCCTATTAGTGTTGGAAAGTGTTTCATAATCTATGCCTGATGCAGTATTTTTCGCTCTCGTTGCTTTTGACATAACCGGATTCAGTATGATAACAACATTAAGGATTGAATAAAACATTACAACTCTAAATTCAACATCAGATAAGCAAGAGTACTCGCCTCAAATCTAATTACAAATATCCAGGTTACATTTTGAATTAACAGGATTAAATATTTATATAAAGAAAAGTGTGAATTCTAACCACATTTTTTTCCTTTTGAAATGCGGTAAGACGTAATTAACTATGAACAAATGTAAAACTGGAAGACGGGGAGATTTTTAAGCTGAATAACTTTTTTTACATGAGATGTCATAACGTAAATAAACAGTCATCTCATCGCATAATAAACTTCCGAAATTTAATTTCAGCGAGATCGCCGCTGTTTACTCAAATTATAACGGGAATTTTGTTTATTTTTCATCCGAAGAAGCTTATCAGTCTATCTAACTAAATTACACTTTAAAAATATGCATAAAAAAGGTTTTAAAAATAAGTATAAAATAAGTTTAAAAAATAAGTATAAAAATAGTTTTTTAAAAAACACTCTTTTGTAAGCATTCAATATTCGTCTTGAATATCAATGCATAATTTTTCAACTACAATTCATGTTTTTTCCTCAAAATTTCCGTTACAATATACAGGGTGTTTACAAATTAGTTAAGCAATTTCGTAAGTTAAGGCTGTTCTCAAATCCAAAAGGGCCATTTTCTGACATAAGTTTCTGACATAATTTATTTTTGTTCAAAAATGCATGAAACCAGTAGGTGTTGTTGTTCAGAAGCTATGTCATCGAGCTGGGTTTTTTTTTTTTCGTTTTTTTGAAAACGCACTAGTTCTTTCAGAAAAGAGTGTCAAAGTGGGCATTTTGAAACGAATTTCAGCGCGAAAGGAGAAAACCCACTCAAGAAAGGACAAAAACGTGTTTGTCACGTGATCCAAATCGCCTATAACTCGATAGGTAATTGATTGACCCAAAAATGAAAAACACATTTCGATTCCAAATTACTTCCAGGGTCAGGTTTTCCAATTTTCTATCCTTCAGTTAAAAAATGAATTTGTAAATGTGTCAAAACTTTTTGCGCTTGTTGAGCAGAGCAATTAAGAACAGCCTTAAGAATTTCCGAAATATTAAATGAAATTAACTAGTTGAAAGCCAGACTAGTAGTAATATTGCCGAAGTTTATTCATAGATGGCGTTATGTATCATAACTGAAGCTTAGCGAGCGGTAATCATTCTTGTTCGGCAATACGATAATGGGGACGTAACAGCGGTGCTGAAAAGGCGAACTGCTGTCTTTAGTTTCACGAAACTCATTGTGCTGTGCAAGTACGACGAAATAATGGTGAACTATTTTTCTGTCTTACAACAGTATGTACTTTAATTTTTTTCCCTGTCAATTCCATTCAATAAATCATTCTTTTTGCGCAACTAATTTGTAGACACCCTGTTTAAATTTGGCATGGACACAGAACTAGATTATGAAAAATTCACTGTTTTTTTTTTAATGAGTGGTAGAAAGCGCAAGCAAGTGAATTATTAAAAAAATTATAAATTTTGCTTTGGGCTTTTTAACACTTTCCAACAAAGCTGAAAAGTGTTTATGCATTCGGTTTGTCTGTCCGTCTCTCCACGCTCTAACTCCCGTAAATATAGACTCGGATTTTCATGCAATTGTTTATCCATATTTAGGGTCACCTAACCATGTTTGCATATGAAGTATGTGGGATTAATAGTTCATTGACAGGGCTACCCAAAAGAACCCCATTACATTATGGTCTATGGGGAAAAATTGTTTGCAGAGTATTTTAATGATATTACGCTGTTTGAAAATGTATTGAAACTAATACAGGGTGTCCGGTCTCAACGGTGTCCAATGGCTAATTCCTAAACCGTTAGTCATACACATATAGTTCCAATTACAAAAATGTTTTAAATCAGGTAAAGAAACATTTTAAAAGCGATTTGGGTCAATAAAAACATTTCTGAAAAAATTACGAAATTTAAATTTTTATACGGCCCCCCGGTCCTATAAGTTATATTTAGTAATTTTTTCCTATTACACTGACAAGTAAGACAAAAAAAGTCCCATTCATATACCTCTAAAATTGAGCGAGTTATGAAACTTTAAAAATGCAAGACTTATGCCACTTTTCTACTCTGAAAACAAATGAGTTCGGCTTGGCTTTGAGGGATCATATACCAAGTGTTTAAAGTATTCCAAGATCTTACTTCATGTGTATCTGCGCTTTGAAAAAAAATCCTACAAGTATTATGATTAATTCTCAAATTGGCTAAAATAACATATATTTTATTTTGTCAGGATTTGAGACTGTTTCTTTTATGATTTCTTTTAACAAAAATTATGTTTTTTTATAAGTTTTTATGTTACTTCAACAATCGTATGTATATTTTTCCAGTTCAAAAATTGTACTCGAACTTTAACCCACTTTTAAATATCCGATCGAGATTGCATTTTACATACTGACGCAAATCCGATAACAATCTAATATTATTAAGATTTTCAGTGGTTACCATTTATACTTATTTTACAGGATAACACAAAAAATTTCGGATAGATTTCTGCCAAGGAGTTTAAGAAAAAGTTTTAGATTAGATAATACAAGACTGAGATATTTGGGATTTTTAAGTTTTAGGTATTTTTAGCACTGAATCCGAAAATTACCTTAATTTTTAACCATCATGTCAGTATATTTCGCAAGTCATAAATTTTCAAATTTAAAGAATAACAAAAATAGAATACTATAAAGTAGAGGAGATGGTTGTGTTTTTTAACTTTTGATAATTGATTTTTACGCACTTTTTAACACTGAATCTGAAAATGACCTTCATTTTTAACCATCACGTTAGAATTTTTTTGCAAATTGCAAATGTGTAAGTTAAAATGTAGCGAAAATCCCATACTATAAAACATATGTAAAACATTTTTTATTTTATTTTATTTTATTTTATTAAAAAAATTATTCGATATTTTTGCTTATCCTGGGATTCTTACAGCTAAACAGCTGAGTGGTCCGATGAGGTGGGGGAGGAAATTGAATTTTAACATTGATTTTCTTAACTTTGAAATTTGCAATTTTCGAAAAATCTTGATATGATAGTTAAAAATGAAGGTCAATTTCGGGTTCAGCGGTACAAAATTTGTAAGAATCAATTATCAAAAGCTAAAAAACATGACATAACCCAACTTTTGAAGGCTTGTGCAATCTAATAATATTTTAAAATACGTATCATTTTGTAATGAATTGAGGCTGTTAATTTAGAATCATTTTATTTAACAAAAAAT
Organism: Maratus speciosus; assembly: GCA_963932465.1. Taxonomy (NCBI): domain Eukaryota; kingdom Metazoa; phylum Arthropoda; class Arachnida; order Araneae; family Salticidae; genus Maratus; species Maratus speciosus. The sequence goes on along the minus strand of OZ010790.1, from coordinate 586,604,197 downwards.
CTGTCTTTTCTTTCTTCTTAAATGTTTATTACAAATTGTATATTTTCCATTAATATGCCAGAATGATTAAAGATTTCAAATTTATATTGCAATGTTAATTTTACTCCCAAACATTTTTGGTTGGTTGATTGGTTGATTTTGTGACGGCCGATTATCTACACTAGGGATATAGGCCCGAGGGGGAGTGCCCTTCGTGGGGGTCTTTCTAAGGGAACCTAACCCGTATTAACGCATGGAAATCCATGGTTCGAAGAAAACCACGAAAACTCCGAACGATTAGGCCGACGGGCGCGATTGGGATCGAACCCAGCACTTCCCGTCTACCAGTTTCGAGAGCAGAACCTCTCAGCCACTGGTGGGGCCCCAAACATTTTTGATATCTGACGAAATTATATTTCGACTAAATTTGTGAATGACCCCCAATTTGCAGCAAAAAATATGCTCCAACTTTAAACAGATATTACTCGGTCAATTTTAATCGTAGAATAACGGGAATTTTTGTGTATTACTTGTCAGTGTAAAAGGAAAATTTCACTAAATATAACTTATAGGACCGGGGGACCGTATAAAAATTTAAATTTTGTAATTTTTTAAGAAATGTTTTTATTGACCCAAATCGTTCTTAAAATATTTCTTTACCTGATTTAAAACATTTTTGTAATTGGAACTATATGTCTATGACTAACGGTTTAGGAATTAGCCATTGGACACCGTTGAGACCGGACACCCTGTATAAATAACTGAATTTCACTATAAGATTATTACGACAGAATAGGGTATTCATAGCATTTGTCGTTCATTGGCAGGGACACACAAAAGAAATCGGTTACAGTACTGTTTTTGAGTAATAATTGCTGAAGTGCGTTTTAAATTTAACTGCTTTAATCATATACAGTGCATACCCCGATTGTAGATGGGAACAGCTGAAATTAGGTTTTGAAAAGTGTTATGAGTTTCCATACGGTTGAATTAGATATAGTATTTTAACTTATTAAACTATGAAGTTTTGTTACATTATTCTAATTGTGTTGGGAACTGTTTCATAATCTATGCTTGACGCATGCTTTTTCTTTCTTGTTTAAGATAGCGCAACAGGAAAGAAAAAACTAAACATTACTTAAACTAACTTTTTATGATTTCTAGATTGATTTCTCAGCGCATAATCGACAATTAATTAATATTAAACTATTAATTCATAAAAGTGTATTCAGTTTTAAATGTTACACTCTTCATTTTTTATTTACTTTCTTCTATCTTTACAAGAAGAAAGTATTGGATTCATGAAAATTTTCGAATTCCGGTTTTCGACGGATTTAGACGTTTTAGGGGTCAGAGATTCCAAAAAACATGTTTTTACAAAATGTGTATCTGTGACTCTGTGAGTCTGTCTGTCTGTCTGTCTGTCTGTGTGTATGTGACACAAATTTTGTGGGCGCTCTATCTCAAGAACTAATGCACGGAATTTAATAAAAATTGATATTCAGTTAGTGCCTAATACAGATTGATGCTGATTAGTTTTTGGTGTAAATCGCTCAACAGGTGGCGCTGCAATGCTGCATTTTTCACGATTTTCGCAATAGCTCTATCTCAAGAACTAATGCACGGATTTTGATCAAACTTCAGATTTAATTAGTCCTTGATATGAATTGATGCTGATTACGTTTTGGTGTAAATCGACCGACAAGTGGCGCTGTTATGATGAATTTTGCAGGATTTACACTATTTCCCCAATAGCTCTATCTTAAGAACTAACGCACGGATTTTCATCAAACTTCAGATTAAGTTAGTCCTTGATATGACTTGCTACTGATTAGGTGTTGGTGTAAATCGCCCAACAGGTGGCGCTTCTTTGCTGCATTTTCCACGATTACCTCAATAGCTCTATCAATAGAACTAATGGACCAATTTTCATCTAACTTCAGATTTAGTTGTATGTTGACACAAGTTGTTGTTAATTAGGTTTTGGTGTTAATCACCCAATAGGTGGCGCTGCTATGCAGAAATTTTCACGATTTTCGCTATTGCTCTATCTCAAAAACTAATGTACGGATTTTCTCCAAACTTCAGATTCAGTCAGACGTTGACATAAATTGTTGCTGATTAGGATTTGATATAAATCACCCAATAGGTGGCGCTGCTAGGCAGCATTTTGCTGAATTTAGACGATTTCAGCGATAGTCATATCTCAAGAACTAATGCACGGAATTTCATATCGTTAGAATCCTCATGAGATGCATAGATTGCCATTTAATTTTGGCAGTGTGATAGCGAATTTTGAAGTATTAACATGTATGAGATAGAAGAAAGTTTTGGATTGGTACATCCGACTAGTTTACAATTCATTTTCTATTTTTTAGCTAATAAAATGTTTTATTGTGGCACTTTCACAGCCATTTGGCCTAATTTGGCAAGCTTTTATGGGCGCATCATCGAATCCACTGTTGTTTCAACTCGATCCAATTGTACGCGTTACAAAGAATATTGGGTGGCATATGGTCTGCTAACGGATAAATGACTTAAAATTAATGTATTAATTTATAATTAAGTTGTAAGAATATTAAAAGTTGTCTTGTCATCGAAAACACATCTGTGAACGTACTTTTCCAATCTTTACATATACAAAACCAAGTTGAGTTAAAAAAAGGGTGTAAAAAGTAAACGCTAAATGCGATCATTACTGAATAAATATATAGGCATCCCCCGACTTACGTAAGTAATGCGTTCCGTAAACTTTTGCGTAAGTAGAATTTTACGTAAGTCGAATTTGTAAATTCCTTAGGTAAAATTTCGTCAGAAACTGCCATATTTATTATATATATATACACAATAATATATACATTATTTACACAGTATTATTTTATAAATAAAGTAGCTTGCAGCAGTATTTACTTGGATATAAACTATAAGAATATGAAAAAATATAAAAACAAACTGAAAGAACACTTTTCAGATAAAAAGTATCTTGTGGAACATGGGATTTATAAATTTAACATTGACGAATTGATTTATATCAATTTTGAATCTACATCAAACGAACAGCTCTGAAGCTGGAAAAAAAAATACATTCGTTTCTCTTAACCGAAACTTTAAAATTAGGTTTCGTTTTGTGTTTGAATTCAGCTAACAAAATTGTAACGGTTAAACAGTTTTTTTTTTTTTTTTTTTTTTTTTTTTTTTTCTTATTTTAATCAGATTTGTGTTTGTTTTGTTAAAAAATTGTTTGTATATCCCAATAAAAATATAACTATATCTAATATATAAAACTATATTATAGTTGTGGTTTTTATCTGCATATTTTATTTATAAAACAATTATCAAAAGTATGCAAATGCGTATCAAACGCACTAGTATGTTCATAAATATAATATTCGAGATTTCTTACGTAAATGCGAATTTACGTAAGTCTAGTATTACGTATCGAGGGATGCCTGTACAAAATTTCAAGTAAATTTGTTCAAAAGAAGTAGAAAAACATCAAATATATATATATATATATATATATATATATATATATATAACCATTATAAACCAACAAAAACGATAGTTTACAATTGTGGATATTGTAAATTAAAAAGGAAGTTTTATCCTTTACAAAAATTGCAGAATATATTTTTATATCAAACGATTAAAATACAGTAAAACACTGTAGTATATCATAAAAATATTGGAAAATCGGAAATATTTGTGGAACCATCGCAACCATCGCAGAATCATCAGGTCCAAACTGTCTTTAGTTCCACAAATAACATGTGCGATTTCATCCTTGCATTAGCCATAACAAACTTAAAAATTCAATATCTGGGCTATCGTACACAGTAAATCCAGTAAAAAGCCAAAAATAACTAGAGATAAAAAATAAAATAATTTAAAGAAAGCATTCATCCCGTGTTAACAAAGTCAGAAATGAAACAAATGTTTTTTTTTTTTTTTTTTTTTTTTTTTTTTTTTTTTTAAGTGCTAACAATGATTTGCCAGAATTAATATATGTATAAAACTACTTATTCAATCATGTAGTTAAAAAAAACAGTGTAATAAGGTTGGATTAGATTAAATACACTCCTGCCTACTCTTATTAGATCAGATATAGTGCTGCTCACTACCATTAGATAATACAGTTAAAAATTGCTGCCATTATATTATATAGAGGGGGGTGGGGAATATTATTATTATTATTATATGTGGATTAACCTTTAAAACAGTAACTTTATTAATTTAATATAAATCACGAATTTAAAGAGAAAAAATAAATATTTCATATGGATAAGTTATATGTATATATATATATGAAAATATACCTAAATTGTATTTCATAAGCAAAAAATAAAATAAAATTTTACAGAATAACACTTGTAGAAAAGAAAAATAAAAGTATATAAAATGGGGTGTTATGAAGCAGATGCATTTCATTTTTTGCTTTTGACATGACTGGTCTTAGTATGAAAATAACATTAAGGATTGAATAAAATTGTACGATACCAAATTCAACATAAGATAAACAAGAATGCCCACCTTAAATGCAATTATAGTTATGTAGGTCACATTTTGCATTAACGTGATTAAATATTTATAGAAAAGTATGAACTGGAACGGAATTTTTTCCTTCGGAATGTGACAGGACGTAATTAACCATCAGAAAATATAAAACTGTAAGACTTGGAGATTTTTACGTTGACTACTTTTTAACGTGACATTTCATAACGTAAATAAACAGCCATCTCATCACATAATAAACTTCCTAAATTTAATTTCAGACAGATCGCCACTGTTTACTCAACATATAACGGAAGATTCGCTTATTTTTCATCCGCGAATATCTCATCAGCACATCTAAATCATCGCACGCAATTTCTCTCCATTTGCATATACTTTTTATCAACTAAGCTTTTTCCAATATTCTCACAGGCGTAAAGTTTCCGCTAAATTTCACAGCTTCTGCCAATGATTTTATTGCCATTAGGCTCTTACATTTTGATTATTGGTAGACTCAATTTTTCTCAAGACTGGCTCTTTCCACTCCATGATCGATGAAGAAAATCGTTTTTTAGTGATTATATCGATAACTTATGCGCACTGTCTTGTATTCAGATATACATTTAGGGTTTTCTGTGTTAAGGGAGATTCTTTAATTTCTTGCTTGCACTTTACACGCAAATGAAGCCATGCAAATGGTGTTGGGCGAGATAAAGAGATTTTGGTCTAGTAACTCTATTAAATTTCTCACACGAATTGTCTGTTTAGGCAATTATCTTCATTAATATTTGTAATACATAATGTAAGGAGAAGGAAACAAAATTGCTTTTCTTTTCCCACACCTTTAAGGGTTTTCCTTTAAAAAAAAAATCTCTCTGAGAGCAAATCGTCAATAAAGTATGCGATATTTCGATTCTTTCTAAAAGCGAATTAGAATGCGCAATAACGTGTTTAGAGTGATCGATATCCAGCAGAATTACAAATTTAAAAAGTAATTTATTAGCACTAGAAAGGTAAAAATTGATTTAAAAAATATATTTTTTCATTTTAGTTGCATTAAATAGTGCAGGGGATTCTTTTCCAATAACATGTTACACAAGCTAATTGTATAAACGAAAATTTAAAAAATATGACCTTTTCCCCAATTTCTTTCAGTTGGCTACACGAGGCGAAATGTTTAAAAGTGTTTTCGCATCTTTATCTGTTTAGCTATTGAACATATTTACATAATGTCATCTTTGAGCTTCGATTTATTAAGTATAGATGGCAGCATCAAAGTTTTCTTTCCTCCCACAATTCATTTTCAGATAATTCTGTTCTGTTTATTTTTGAGTCATGTGACTGATGTTTCTAAGTGTTGTGAAATGATTATTAAATGTTTATCTGCCTACGATATGCCTCGTCAATTAAGAGTTACGTTAATTATTATTAATTAATTACTAAAATTATAAAACATAACATATTTATTATTCACATATTTTCATTATCCATATATCGACGCCTCAAAGGAACAGTAAGGCATCTGGTACTAATTGAAAATGAGATGTCTGAATTACTGATATGAAAATCTGTGTCTGCATCTAGTGGAACAGTAAGGGATTTTTATAAAACACATCTGAGATATAGTATTAAACGTAACTTTTTTTTTTCAGAAGTCGTTCCACTAGATGCAAACACAGTTATATTCATAGCAGTAAGTCAGACATCTCATTTTTTACCCGGCTGCCAAGAAGGGTTATGTGTTTCACGCATATCTGGGTATGTGGATTTCTTTATACACTCGGAACGTCCCAACGGCTGGATGGATTTTAATGAATAAGGTCTCTATCGATTCGCCTTAACCGTCCGATGGTTATAGGATAGGTTTTGTTTTTATAAATTCAAAATGACGGCCGTAAAATACAAAATGGCGGTAGAGACGAAAAAAAATTACGCACCCTATTGAGTGACATATCATTGGATAGGTCTTTCAAAATGAAGACGATGTTTCATTGACTATTTTACAGTCAGAAGCTCCGTTTAAATACTGCACGACCTTGAAGTTGTGTAGGTAGGATCTCTAGCTTTACTGCAACTCTAGCCTTCATAGACATCTATATGCCTCATCAAAACAGTGTTTAGAGATAGGAATTAACAATTAAACACAACTTAAAAGTCATCCATACAAGTAAATAAAAAAGAAAATAGGTAAGTAATATAAAAAAAATAGTTTCACATTGATGAGAAATAATTAATTAGTTTGCTCTATACTCAGTTGGGTTTTTGATTTTTTAAATTTAATTTCTACTTGTTATTATTACTAGGTGTAGTACTGTTGCTCTGAGGCGAGGAATGTAGAACAGGTGTTTCGTGATGATTTCCCGCATCGCCGATCTTTTCTGAACTTTTCTACAGCTATACCACGATGAGGGCAACGAGCACCTGAACATTATCGTTACGGGTGATGAGACGTGGGTTGACAACTGCGACAAGCTGGCTTCATTCGCAATTGGCAGACTTGTATGAAACTGAACTACAAATGCGTATCTTACGCTATGACAAGTGATACAATTCAAGTGATTCTTATGTTAAGAAGTAGCTGAAACATTGCTCTATCTTTTGCAATAAATATTTCCAGAAAATTATGTTTTCTCTCTTTTTACGAGACATCAGAAATTTATTTTCTGGATGACCCTCGTATTAATTATTATATGCTTATAATCGTTGATTAATAATATTTTAAGTTGTAACTTTACGCATATGTAAGTTTGCTTTATTAAAAAACTCTTTCAGTTGTATGAGTATGCAATAACATTTTTCGCCGCGTTCTTACGGCTGTTCTCAAATCCAAAAGAGCAACTTTATGACACAAGTTTAAATTTATTTTTGATCGGAAGTGCATAAAATTAGCAGATGTTTTGTTCAGAATTTATGTAATCGAGCCTTTTTTTTTTTTTTTTTGCAAACGCGATAGATCTTTCAGAAAATAGTGTCAAAGTTGACGTTTTGAACCGAAGTTCCCGTAGGAAGCAGAAAAACCAGTCAGCGAGGGAGAAAAACGTCTTTGTCACGTGATCAAAATAGCATGATTAATAACTCAATAGGTAATGTATTTATTAAAAAATGGAAAACACAGTTCGATTCCAAATCGCTTCCCTGGTCAGGCTTTCCAATTTTATATCTTTTTATTAAAAACTGAATTTGTAAATGTGTCAAAACGTTTTGCGCTTGTTGCGCAGTTGAGAAGAGCCTTAAATAAAATTTATGGAGTAAGGAAACTCTGACAGTAATTTATGGACATAATTTATGGACACTCTGTATATCAAATACCTAAAAAAGCATTATATACAAAAATTTAAGATTTATAAAGACTATAGTGAAACTGCTACTAAAATACAATCTACATCAATCACTTAATCTTTTATGATTTTTATTAAATATTGTTTGCAGACAAAGAAATGCGGTCATGAAAATTTTCAAATGATTATGCATTACATATCATTGGAAAAAAAATATATAAGGAAAACAGAAATAATGATAAAAAAAACATATCAACATAAATTTTTACTTATCACAAGATTTAACAAATAGGAGAAATGCATTTTCAAAAGAATAAAACAAAAGGGAGAAGAGAAGTAAGAAAAGTATTGTGTAAATAAATAATAATAATAATAAAGAATCTGTTAAACAAAAGGAAATATATATCTAAAAATAAAAAGTTTCTAGCTAGAAAACGGAAATAGAATTTTCGTTTTTTGGACGAAAAACGAAAACTTAATTAAGAGCTTCGTTTTCTCAGGATTTCAGGTTTGTCAAACATCTTTGTTAAAACAACTTTGACACCAAAGAATTTTTCCTTTAATTTAAAAGTAACAAAACAACCCGAAGCTATGTATCTAATGGACTTGGTGATCAAAATTCATGAGAAAGTTTCCAACGGCTCAATGAAATTTACTTCGAAAAAGAAAAACCTAAAATTTAGAATAAACTTTAACAAGGTGTTGTAAAATTGGAACAGAAAGAAATAATGAAGCGTCTAAATGTAAGAGTAGAAGCCAAAAGTATGAAAACAAGAGTCTAGTAAGAGTACTTATCTTTCTTCTGATGATGTATTTACTCAAAAATATCTAGAAAAACATCGATTACCCGGAAATTGGTCATACAGATGTTCAGTTAGATGAAAAATATCTAATTATAACTACTACTGATAGGTTAGAAACTGCATAGCAGATTAAGCACGGTTATTAAGGCAAAAGTAGTTTTGCAGAAAGAGTTTAGAGGAAAATATTTAAATATAGATGTTGCTAAGAAATGTCAGAAACTGCTTTGCAGCTTAATCACTACGGTTACAGTAAAAGTAGTTTTACAGAGCACGTTCACAGGGAAACAGAAAATTATAAATACAGAGAAGGAAGGTCAGAAACTGCTTTGCAGCTTAAGCACAGCTGTTGCAGTAAAAGTAGTTTTACAGAGAGGGTTAACTGGGAAAAAATCATAAATAATGATAAGAAATGTCAGAAACTGCTTTGCAGCTTAAGCACTGCTGTTGCAGTAAATGTAGTTTTACAGAGAGAGTTAACCGGAAAAAATTATAAAGAATGATAAGAAATGTCAGAAACTGCTTTGCAGTAAAAGTAAACCAGCTGCAGTAAAAATAGTTTTACAGAAAGATTTGACCCAAACATACGTAAGTAACTATAAATACTGATAAGGTATGTGAGAAACAGCTTTGCAGCTTAAGCACTGTTGTTGCAGTAAACGTAGTTTTACAGAAAGAGTTAACTCAATCATACGTAATTATAAATAGTACTGATAAGATACGTTAGAAGCTGCTTTGCAGATTAACACTAGAGGCGCCAATTTGACTGCTACCATATCTGAATAATCCGATTTGAACGAGAGATATCTTTAAAAAAGAGTTAAATATATATATCACACAAAAATATGTTAACCCTTAAATGCCTGATTTTTCAAAATTCACTGTAATAATGTTTTTCGGCTTTCATTTTTTAAATAAATCATGAGAAAAGTACTTTAAGAAATCATATTTTGATTTAGGTATTGTTTACGGCTAAAAAACAGTTTAGTACTAATCGGCAGTACTGGTCTTTAATTGATAAAATAATTTTCCTTGATAAAATCCTATAATGCTAAACACACAAGAATTTTAGGAACTATAATAAGAAATAAATTTTACTTGCTCACTGCAGAACAAACTAAGGTATTTCGCAGGCTTCCAAACAAAACAAAAACAACCAGTAGCAACAATTGAAAAAAGAAATCTTTCTTTAAAAATCATCTCTTCTGTTCTTGAAAAAATCTATCTTTATTCTTAAACAGCACCAGTGTTGCCATCTACATGTTGAAAATCGATTTAATAATATTTTCAGAATGTATTTTATTGGCAACATTAGGCATTATAGCTTGAATATTATTATAATAGTATTTTAGAAGCCTAAATTGGGTATGTTGCCGAAAAGCAACACCCGGCGTTTAAGGGTTAAATAGATAAGTTAAGGGTGTTCTCAAATCCAAAAGGGCAACTTTCTGACATAAGTTTTAATTTATTTTTGTTCGAAAATGCGTGAAACAAGCTGGTGTTGTTGTTCAGAAACAAGCTCATTGAGTTCTTTTTTCCATTTTTAGGGTTTCGTTCATCTGACGAAACACTATTCGTCTCACTCCTTTGTCTGTCTGTCTGTCTGTCCGTCACAGAGCCCGTTCTCAGAAACTATACATGTTAGAGATTTGAAATTTTGGGTACTTATAGCTGAACACCTCACATCAAACAACAAATCATAAAATTTTGAAAAAGTTGCTAATTAACTGAATTACGGGCTAATTAACTTCTAAAATTAACCAATCCACCTTTTTAACGCAGATTCAAATGAACTTTCTCCAACGGCGCGAAAGCAGGTGTGCTCAACTTCAGACATGACGGCGACCTTGCGGTTTTCCGTAGTGGAATATTTTAATACGAAATTTTAACTTTTTAAATATTAAATTTTTTGATAAAATTTTTTGCCATCCGGACGGGAAATCTCTCGCAGATTTCATACATACCCAATTCAAAGCGATAACTCAATTAGAAGCTGAGATATTAATTATTATTTAATTAATCTGTTTCATTTCTATCTAATGAATAGAATAAAATGGAGGCACGTGCTTTTTTAACCATGAAATTATTTAAATTGGAAAATCTAACAATTTGCGTGAGGTTTTATCCGCTCTATGAGACAAGTATAACTAATTCATTATAAGAAAGTTTGTAAGTATTCATACCACTATTTTCGAATAGTAATTTCTGCAAATATCTTAAATTATTGGTTGAGATCGCCACTCGATCTGGTTGAAACTTTAAAATAGTTTATAACGCATAAGAAAAATCGTAAAAAAGAATGGAGTGTGATATTTCGAGGTGAGACTAGCGTGCTTCGGCCGCTATCGTATAATTTGTATTTGTAAGGTTTGGGTAAATGGAAAGGGGGGGGGGGGGAGGGAAATACTTTTGATTAAATATCTCAAAAGAGTTTCGTTCTGATGCACTTTTGTTATGAATAGTTTGCGCTCCCTGGTGGTGGAATGTGGAACTAACATAAAGCGATTTTGTTAAAATTAGGAAAGTTCGCATTACAGATATTATGACAAAGACTAGCGTGCTTCGCCCGCTATCGGATTATTTCAGTCCGTGCGAGGCTGATGTAAAATGAGATGCATTCTTCCAGCGAAATTGAAAAGCGTGCTTCGCCCGCTATCGCATAATTTTATTTTGTTAGGTTTGTGTCAATGGAAAAGGGGGAGGGAAGGAACTACTTTTGATTAAATATACCAGTTAGTCAACATGACAAATATTATTATGATAAAGACTAACGTGCTTCGAAAATCTAATAATTTGTGTGGGATATTTGAACAGCGCTATGAGATAAGTATAACTCATTCATCATCAGAAAGTTTACAAGTATTCATACCACTATTTTCGAATAGTAATTTCAGGAAATATCTTAAATTTTTGGTTAAGACCGCCACTCGATTTGTTTGAAACTTTAAGATAGTTTATAACACATAAGAAAAAGTGTAAAAAAGAATGGAGTGTGATATTTCGAGAGGGGGGGGGGAGGGGAGCTAGAATTATTTTTAAAATCTTAGCGTTTGTTACCGCAGACCGCCACCATCCGGGCCCATGTACCTACGGAAAGATTGCGTAAAGGAGTTTCGTTCAGATATGCTTTTGTTAAGAATACAGTGCATTCCCTGGTGGTGGAATGTGGAACTAACATAACGCGATTTTGTTAAAATTAGGAAATCTAACAAGTCGATCTGTTTGAAACTTTAAGATATTTTATAACACATAAGATAAAGTGTAAAAAAGAATGGCACGTGAAATTCCGGGGAGGGGGGGGGAGGCGCTAGATTTCTGTTTAAAAAGTTAGTGTTTCTGACCGTTTTAGGTGCTTTTTTTGAGGGAGTCCTGAGATATATGTTACTTATTTAATATAAAATTGTCTAAAGTTTAGTTACCACTATTTCCGAATAGTAATTTCAGCAAATATCTTAATAAGACCGCCAACCCCTCGAGTAACATATCTACTTATAGGTTGTTTAACCGAGTTTCCTTCCGATACAGTTTTGTTAAGAATAGAGTGCGCTCCCTGGTGGTGGAATGTGGAACTGACATAACGCGATTTTGTTAAAATTAGGAAATATAACAAGGCGATCTGTTTGAAACTTAAAGATAGTTTATAACACATAAGAAAAAGTTTATAAAAATGGCGCGTGAAATTTCGGGTAGGGGGGGGGAGGGGCGCTAAATTCACTAATTGATTTCTTTCTATTATATACTTATTTTACAAGGCAGTTACGTGATGTTTCATTGCAGTATACTTCTGAACGGTGTCCGATTTTTAAAAATACAGCATAAATGTTACTTATGCCAGATAAAAATGTCAGAAGTATTGATACCACTATTTTCGAATAATAATTTCAGCAAATATAATAAATTCTTGGTTAAGACCGCCACCCCCTCGAGTAACGTAACACTGATAGGTTGTGTAAAGGAGTTTCGTTCAGATACGCTTTTGTTAAGAATAGAGTGCGCTCCCTGGTGGTAGAATGTGAAACTAACAGACCGCGATTTCATTTAAAGTAGGAAATCTAACAATTCGATATATTTTGTTATAAAGTATTTAAAGTTTAAATTATAATGAAGTATAAAGAAGAATGGCGTGTCGCATTTCGAGGGGGGAGGGTGAGGGAGGGGCGCGAACAAAATTAGGAAATATAGCTGGACGATCTGTTTGAAACTTTAGTATAGTTTATAAAAAGTAACAAAAATTTTAAACATCAGGCCGCGTCAAAAATCATGGTGACCATTACCCCACTTCACCCCCCCCAAAGGGGGCACTTTTCTAAATTTGGCAGATACCCGTCATGTGATATATCGTAGCATTTCGAGGGGGGGGGGGTGGCACAAACAAAATTAGAAAATATAACAAGGTGAATCTGTTTGAAGCTTTACGATAGTTTAGGAAGGGTTTGCCAAAATTTAGAAGATGTTCCATGGCGATAAATGTACTGGACGTTTTGAAAGGAATATTAAACGAAACCCTTTGTGCGATCTATGATCACACTTACCCACTTGTTTTTTTTTTTTTTTTTTTTGCAAACGCAATAGATCTTTCAGAAAAGAGTGTCAAAGTGGGCGTTTTGAACAGAATTTCCGCGCGAAGGTAGAAAGAGCACTCAAGAGTGGGCGAAAAACGTGTTTGTCACGTGATCAAATTTACTTCTAACTCAATAGGTAATGGATGGATCCAAAAATGGAAAACACAGTTCAATTCCAAATCACTTCCATGGCCAGGCATTCCAATGTTATACCTTTCCGTTAAAAAAATAATTTTTAAATGTGCCAAAACGTTTTGCGCTGGTTGAGCAGAGAAGTTAAGAACAGCCTTAAAAAGCTTTAAATAAAAATTCTGGTGTAAATTTTTTTTCTTAAAATTTCATTTCTGGCGCTTCTAGTGTTAAGGCTGTTCTCAACTGCTCTGCTCAAGAAACGCAAATTTGTAAATGTGTCCTGCGCAAGAAACGCAGGACACATTTACAAATTCATTTTTGAACGGAAAGGTATAAAATTGGAAAACCTGACCATGGAAACGATTTGCAATCGAATTGTGTTTTCCACTTTTGAATCCATCCATTACCAATTGAGTTAGAAGCGATTTGGATCACATCACGTGACAAAAATGTTTTCCACCCTTTCTTGAGTGGATTTTCTTCTTTCGCGCGGAAATTCGGTTCAAAACTTCCACTTTGACACTATTTTCTGAAAAATCTATTGCGTTTGCAAAAAAAGCAGCTCGATGACATAGTTTCTGAACAACACCTACTAGTTTCATGCATTTCCGAACAAAAATAAATTAAAACTTATGTCAAAAAGTTGCCCTTTTGGATTGGAGAACAGCCTTAAGCACAGTTATTGAACTAAAAGTAGTTTTATAAAAATAATCTATTATTCTGAAATCGGTCATACAAATGTTCAGTTATCCAGAAAATGAGTAAATATAAATACTGCTCAGAGATGTCAGAAACTGCTTTGCTGCTTAAGCACTGTTGCTGCCGTAAAAGTAGTTTTACAGAAAACGTTAATAGGAAAATAGGTTATAATAAATACAAAGAAGAAATGTCATGAACTGCTTTGCAGCTTAAGCACTGTTATTAAGATGAAAGTAGTTTTGTAGAAAGAGTTTAGAGAAAAATACTCAATTATAAATGCTGATAAGAAATCTCAGAAACTGCTTAGCAGCTTAAGCACTCCAGTTACAGTAAAATTGGTTTTACAGAGAGATTTGACTCAAACATACGTAAGTATAAATACTGATAAGACATGTCAGAAACTGCTTTGCAACTTAATCCCTGCACTAAACTAAGCACTGCTGTTGCAGTTGCAGTAAATATAGTTTTACAGAACTTTGTCACTGAACTAAAGGTAGTTTTAAAGAAAGAATCTATATTATCCTGAAATCCGTGATACAAATGTTTAATTATCCAGAAAATGCATAAATATAAATACTGTGAAGAAATGTCAGAAACTGCTTTGCAGCTTAAGTACTGCTGCAGCACAGTAAAAGTAGTTTTACAGACGATATGATTCATTTTTAATAACCAGTCGGCTTGGCTACAACTTTAGCGAGATAGGTCAGCAAATTCGGTACGAAACATCTGGAGAATGTTAGAATTTAGGATAATACGACGAATACAAACCAAGTTTTTATGAATGCCCCTGAAAATTACAGTGGTGTCACACAAACTCAGTACAAAAGTAATTTTATAGAATGTATAAATTGGTTCCAGAAGGTCTATCTTGGTCAATCAATTATTCTTTGCACCAAAAACGATTTCTTTTTAAATTCAAAATTTATTTGACATGTTTAAAAGATTGGCAAATGACGCTAATCATATTTTCCTCCTGTGTTACCGATGTGTATGTTCATAAATTTATATGACGTGACAATTTTGTCACAATTGTTACCATGAAAGAACACAGATATGAACAAATGATTCCCAATTTTTTGCTGCTAAAGCATAGATTAATTGTCTAGCTGCTCCTCGGATGAATTAAAACTTCAATTAATAAATTTAACTCTTTATGCACTGACGGCACTTTTAAGGCTGTTCTCAACTGCTCTGCTTAACAAGCGCAAAACGTTTTGACACATTTACAAATTCATTTTTTAAGAGAGAGATATAAAATTGGAAAGTCTGACCAGGGAAGCGATTTGGAATCGAACTGTGTTTTCCATTTTTGGATCCATAAATTACCTATTGAGTTAGAAGCGATTTTGATTACGTGACAAACACGTTTTTCATACTTTCTTGAGTGGGTTTTCTAATTTCGCGCTGAAATTTGTGTCGAAACGTCCACTTTGACACTATTTTCTGAAAGATCTATTGGGTTTGCAAAAAAAAAACGGAAAAAAAAGCTCGATGACATCGTTTCTGAACAACAACACCTGCTCGTTTCATATGCATTTCCGAACAAAAATAAATTAAAACTTATGTTAGAAAGTTGCCCTTTTGGATTTGAGAACAGCCCTAAGTACCATTGAAGAAAATTTAATATAAAATTTACTTACTCCGTCTATTAATAAAAGTTTATTTTTCTTTCTACACAAAATACTCAGCTCGATCCAATTTAGAAAGCGCAGAGAAACAGTCGAAGCTAAATATTTTTAAAAAGTGGTTATTTTTTTTTAATTATTTACATAGGTATAGCTTTTTTTTAGGGGGTCCGAGACACAAAAATCTTCAAATTTTCAATTTTTTATTATTATTATTATTGGATTAAAAATTTCCCTGCCGTTTTCTGCTTAAAATGATGCTTAAATCATGTTTCTATCTTAATTAGAACTGGAAATAGTAATTTTTTCGTTTTGGTTTGTTTTCAAAATCCGCCTTTCAAGCTATGGTTAACAAGGAAACGAGTACTTGTAAAATTGCGTTTTTCTTCATGATAGGTTTTTTCACCATTTCTCATATTTAAATTCTTATAACTCGAGCACCGTTAAAGATACCGTTAAAGAGAGTTGAAACTCGGAACATATCTTTTTCAATTATTTTACTTTACTTTTGAGCCAGCATATTTGAAAAAAATATTTACTTTTGAAAATATGATTTTTTTTTTAAAGTTGCACCACTTTTTTTGTAATTTTTTCGTTAAATATTTTTAATTTTTTTTAAAATTAATATTTTTTAAAATGCTGGCTCTAAATTAAAAAATATATATTTCTGTTTATTTAAATGAAAAACAATTTACATTCTACAAATAATATTTCGAGTTATAACGATTTTAAGTTATACCACTTTTTTCATAAATTTAAAATTTAAAATTTTTTTTAAAAAGCTATGAGAAGTTTTATTATTTGATTTTGTTTACAAATAATATGGTTAACCATCACAAAAAAATTCAAAATTTTAACTCAATAAATAAAATTTTCTTGAAAATATGTCCCGGACCCCCTTAAAGAAAAAAAGTTATTTGATCATTTTCAACTGCCTTTCCATTTACAGGGAGGATCGTAATACATTTAAATACATTGCTTTTATAAGAATTGTGATATTTCCATAAGAGAATTTTTGGTTAAATAATCTGATTATTCTTGTAAATATTTTGAGAAAAAAGTTATAATTTCCCATTTATTGAATCAGTTTTAGTAAAAAAAACATGTCTAAAACTCACATTATTATTATTTAAAAATGCCAGTCTATCTTCAGATATTAAAGGAGGTAATTATTGAGGTGAAGCAATTTCTTGATCAGTAATTCCGTAATGAAAAGGTTAAAATGTTTTTATTATTTTTTAATAAAACAATGACATAGTTGCAAAGAATAGTTGGCTGCACAAATATTCGAGTCTCCGTGGAGTGACAAACGGAGAATAAGTAATTTTATTCCTGCAACATTATTATTCAAAAGTGACGTGAATCAACTTTAAAAGTAGCCCTATCGCAAATCCAAACGTATCTCTTGGAAAAACATTCTTACCTTTTAGCTAAAATGCACGTTTATAAGTTTTATAACCTTGTAAACCACGTTTATAACCTTGTAATAATGTATTATTTATAATTGCTAAAAGGTGTAAGATTAAAACTTTAAAAATCAGTAAAAATAGTTTTATTTGACTGTTTGCAAGTTTCGACTCTACCCGACTCATTTTTAAAATAAATGAATAAAAATTAACAAATAAATAACCTTCCAGTCTATAGTATCTATTCCTTGCAAGAGAAACCATAGAGCCTTCCAGCCTATACTATCCACCCATTACAAGAGAAACCATAGAGCCTTCCAGTCTATAGTATCCACCCATTACAAGAGAAACCATAGAGCCTTCCAGTCTATAGTATCCACCCATTACAAGAGAAACCATAGAGCCTTCCAGTCTATAGTATCCACCCATTACAAGAGAAACCATAGAGCCTTCCAGTCTATAGTATCCACCCATTACAAGAGAAACCATAGAGCCTTCCAGTCTATAGTATCCACCCATTACAAGAGAAACCATAGAGCCTTCCAGTCTATAGTATCCACCCATTACAAGAGAAACCATAGAGCCTTCCAGTCTATAGTATCCATCCATTACAAGAGAAACCATAGAGCCTTCCAGTCTATAGTATCCACCCATTACAAGAGAAACCATAGAGCCTTCCAGTCTATAGTATCCACCCATTACAAGAGAAACCATAGAGCCTTCCAGTCTATAGTATCCACCCATTACAAGAGAAACCATAGAGCCTTCCAGTCTATAGTATCCACCCATTACAAGAGAAACCATAGAGCCTTCCAGTCTATAGTATCCACCCATTACAAGAGAAACCATAGAGCCTTCCAGTCTATAGTATCCACCCATTACAAGAGAAACCATAGAGCCTTCCAGTCTATAGTATCCACCCATTACAAGAGAAACCATAGAGCCTTCCAGTCTATAGTATCCACCCATTACAAGAGAAACCATAGAGCCTTCCAGTCTATAGTATCCACCCATTACAAGAGAAACCATAGAGCCTTCCAGTCTATAGTATCCACCCATTACAAGAGAAACCATAGATCCTTCCAGTCTATAGTATCCACCCATTACAAGAGAAACCATAGAGCCTTCCAGTCTATAGTATCCACCCATTACAAGAGAAACCATAGATCCTTCCAGTCTATAGTATCCACCCATTACAAGAGAAACCATAGAGCCTTCCAGTCTATAGTATCCACCCATTACAAGAGAAACCATAGAGCCTTCCAGTCTATAGTATCCACCCATTACAAGAGAAACCATAGAGATCTAACGCGTAAAAATTCAATATGTAACGATGCAGAATCATTTAAGAGTGTTCTCAAATCGGAAAGTGCAACTTTCTGACATAAGTTTTAATTTATTTTTGTTCGGAAATGCATGAAAATAGCAGGTGTTGTTGTTCAGAAACGATGTAATCGAGCTGTTTTTTCCGTTTTCTTGCAAACGCAATAGATCTTTCAGAAAATGGTGTCAAAGTTGACGTTTTGAACCGAAGTTCCCGAAGAAAGCAGAAAAACAAGTCCGTGAAGGGCGAAAATCGTATTTGTCACGTGATCAAAATCGCTTATAACTAAGTAGATAATTGATGGTTCAAAAAATGGAAAAAACAGTTCAATTCCAAATCGCTTCCAGGGCCAGGCTTTCCAATTTTGTATCTTTCCATTAAAAAATGAATTTGTAAATATGTCAAAATGTTTTTCGCTTGTTGAGCAGAGCAGTTAAGAATAGCCTTAACTTACCGAAATTATGGCTTGAGCTTCAGTGGTTACAAAAATAGAAATAAACATCCAAGTAAAAAAAAAAAAAAAAAAAAAAAAAAAAAAAATAGTATGCGTACAATAGAAGGGTACGTGAAAAAATTAATGATGGTGTTTTAAATCATTGCATCATACATCGTGCATTTTTGGAATATTTTTATTTATTTGTTTTGAAAACGACTCGGGTAAAGTGGAAATATGTAAACAGTCCAATAAAACTATTTTTTACTGTTTTTTAAAGTTTTAATCTTAAAGCTTGTAGCAATTAGAAATAGTAAGTTATATTCAGTTTTAGGAAATAGTAAGTTATATTCAGTTTAAAAAAAAAAGTTTAGAAGCAATAAAATTTTTTCAAATTTTAGAATTACATTTAAGACTGTTCTCAAATCCAAAAGGGCAACTTTCTGACATAAGTTTTAATTTATTTTTGTTCGGAAATGCATGAAACTAGTAGGTGTTGTTGTTCAGAAACTATGTCATCGAGGTGTTTTTTCCGTTTTTGTTATTTCTATTTCCGTGTTTTCTATTTTCCGATCTTTCAGAAAATAGTGTCAAAGTGGACGTTTTGAAACGAATTTCAGCACAAAAGGAGAAAATCCACTCAAGAAACGAAAAAAACGTGTTTGTCACGTGATCAAAATCGCTTATAACTCAATAGGTAATGGATGGATCCAAAAATGGAAAACACAGTTCGATTCCAAATCGCTTCCATGGTCAGGTTTTCCAATTTTATATCTTTCCGTTAAAAAATTAATTTGTAAATGTGTCAAAACGTCTTGCGCTTGTTGAGCAGAACAGTTAAGAACAGCCTGAAGAAAGTTTTTAATACTCATCTGAACTAAAGAAACACAAGAAAAAAAAATAAATAAAAGTACAAATGCAGATTTTTTTTCTCAATAAAAAACTTCTGAATAGCAAATACCTTTCTTCACAGAAAAAGTCAAATAAATAATAAATATTCCGCTGAAGATTCCGAGAAATATCTCAAACCCGACTTATGTTTTGCGGCTTGTCAAATTCCACTGTCAAGGCGATCTTGACACACACTCACCTTTTTTTTTTTTTTTTTTTTTTCACTACAGAGACTGCAATAATAAACTTCCATATCTAAGCAGCCTTAAGGCACATTTTCATATCTCAAAAATATCACGAAGGATTTAGAGAGATCGCCTCGAAAATAAACCATCCAATTTCCGGAATAATAAAAATAAAAAAGGAGGGAAGAGACGAAAAAGCCTAAAAATGTATAATTCCGGTCTTAAATTCCGGAAGAAGCTGGAGTTCTTTTAAATGTGTATACTATCAAAATGTAGCCAATTTGTCATAAGCTGGAGTCCACTGTAACTCTTCAGATAAGTAGGTGAGAAGTAACAAAACAGGATTGGGTTTGTGGAAGAGGGGGATACGTTTTTCCCTGCTCTTCCCTCATGGGTTTATTTATACGTCAGAGAAGAAATTGCGGAGGGGAGGATGAGGATGAAAGAGGAAAAATGAGTCAGACAATACGGTGGGTTCTCGGGTCGGAACAGAGGTAGATATTGCTGAGGTGATAGGAGGGAAAGGAAACTGTCGGGGAACATGGGTGGATTTGAGGTAGATTTCGTCAACTTATAATAATGGGACATAAATTGAGAGTAAAGGATATCCAAAACTAATATAGTCGCTCTTCAGAATATATATCAGGCAAAAATTTGTGTTCTTCATATAATCATAGATTCTTCAGCCATGGAAACTCTCGGGATCATGAGTGGACTCTCCACACTTAGAATAATGGAAGAAAAAGTGGGAGGAAAATATAGCAAAATTAATATAGTCGCTCTTTAGTGTGCATATCAGGCAAACAGTTTGTTTTCGTTATATAAACACACATTCTTCAATAAAGGAAACTGTTGAGGAACATGGGGAGGGGGGATTTAAACAATATAGAATAATGGGACATAAATAGAGAAAAAGGGGTATCCAAAAGTAATAGAGTTACTCTTCAGAATATATATCAGGCAAAAATTTGCGTTCTTCATATAATTGTAGATTCTTCAGCCATGGAAACTGTCGGGATGCATGAGTGGACTCTGTCAACTTAGAATAATGAAAGATAAAGTGAGAGGAAAATCTAGCAAAATTAATATAGTCTCTCTTTAGTGTGCATATCAGGCAAACAGTTTGTTTTCGTTATATAAACACACATTCTTCGCAAAGGAAACTGTTTAGGAACATGGGGGGGGGGGGGGAGATTTAAACAATATAGAATAATAGGACATAAATTGAGAGTAAAGGATATCCAACACTAATATAGTCGCTCTTCAAAGTATAAATCAGGCAAAAATTTGTTTTCGTTATATAAACCCATATTCTTGAAGAAAGGAAGCTATTGGGAAACATGGGTAGATTCAAAGTAGTTTCGTCAACGTAGAATAATAGGACATAGATTGAGAGTAAAGGATATCCAACACTATAGTCGCTCTTCAGAATATAAATTAGGCAAAAATTTGTGTTCTTCATATAATCACAGATTCTTCAGCCATGGAAACTGTCGGGGTGCATGAGTGGACTCTCTCAACTTAGAATAATGGAAGATAAAGTGCGAGGAAAATGTAGCAAAACTAATATAGTTGCTCTTTAGTGTGCATATCAGGCAAAAAATTTGTTTTCGTTATATAAACCCATATTCTTCAACAAAGGAAACTGTTGGAGAATATGGGTGGATTTAAACAATATAGAATAATGGGACATAAATTGAGAGTAAAGGATATCCAAAGCTAACACAGCCCCTCTTCAGAATGTATACCAGGCAAAATTTTTGTTCTTCATATAAACATAGATTCTTCAACCACGGAAATTGTCGGAGTGCATGAGTGGATATGAGGTGGATACTCTCAACTTGAATAATGGAAGATAACGTGAGATGAAAAAGTAGCAAAACTAATATAGACCCTCTTTAGTGTGCATACCATGCAAACAATTTGTTTTCGTTATAAAAACACATATTCTTCAACTAAGGAAACTGTTGAGGAACATGAGTGGATTTAAGCAATATAGCATAATGGGACATAAACTGAGAGTAAAGGATATCCAATACTAATATAGTCGCTCTTTAGAATGCATACCAAGCAAACAATTTGTTTTCTTCATATAAACCTAGATTCTTCAACCAAGGAAATTGTTGGGCAACATAAGTGGATTTAAAGTAGATTTCGTCGACATAGAATAATGGGGCATAAATTGAGAGTAAAGGATATCCAACACTAATATAGTTGCTCTCCAGAATGCAAACTAAGCAAACAATTTGTTTTCTTCATATAAACCTAGATTCTTCACCCAAAGATATTGTCGGGAAACATGGGTGAATTCGAGGTAGATTCCGTCAACTTAGAATAATGAGGCATAAATTAAGAGTAAAGGATATCCAAAACTGATATAGTCTTCTTCAGAATGCACATCATGAAAAAAATCGGATTTCTCGATATAACGCGATTTTAGTGCCAGAAAAAAAGAAGTTATTGTTTAATTTCCTTTTTTGAAAATAGTAGTAGAAATTTATTTTTTAATATTTAATATTTTTAATCATTAAATTTCTGTAATTGCTTTTTTATGTTGATATATTTAAAAAAAAATTCTTGTTAGGAGGGTCCCAGCACAAAACAGAAAATATTAGTTCAGCTAAATTTCATGTTTACATTTTCCAATTTAAAAAAAGGTGGCCTTATCTGCGGACCACAGGTATACTTGTTCCAAAATCTTATCCTTTCCTAGATTTTATTCTGCCGGTGCTCATGAATACATGTCACATATAAATGTTTTAGAAACTTACTCCTAAGTTGAAGAAACGAGATGTAAGTTATACTGAGAGAAAGAAAGTTCATTCCATCTGTATAGGTATAATATCTTTTACACATTTGTTTGTCAAAATTGCGAACTATAATATTTGTTTACAGCGTTTACATGCAACTGCATTTCTGGTTTGATGAGAGCTTCTCAAAACGGATTTTTTTTTTTAATTTTATATATAATCGAAAAATTATAAAATGTTGTATTACAGAGAAATAGGGGAGGGGGGGTGCTTATACGAGTACGTACATGGGCGTCGACAAGGGGATGACAAGGGAGGGTTTATTACCTCTTCCTAAATTTTTTTAAATTAAATAAATATTTTTTCCTATGAACATTTTAAAAAAATATATTTAAAAAATATTTTTCTACGTTCATATGTTTAAAATTTACCTTAAACATTGTGGTTCAGAAGGGCAAAGGTTCCCAGACGAAAATGCAAAATTATTGTTTCAATTCTTTCTCGTTTTTTTAAATGCTGGTAGAAATCTATTTTATAATATTTAATATATTTTAGTTGTTAAATTTCTGAATTGCTTTTTATGTTGATTTGTTTTAAAAGTTAGCTTGCACGGTGGATTAAGGTTTAACTCATGTACTCTCACGTTGAAGAAACAAATTATTAATATATATATATATATTAAAGTTCTCTTATCTGAAGGTATAATATCTTTTTCAGCTTTGTTTTTTCAAGCTGCAAGATATAATATTTGTTCAGAGCATTTCCTTTCAGATGCAACTGCGTTTCTGGTTTGATGCGCTTCCCTAAAACTGAATGTTTTTCTTTGACAGGCGTAAAATTTATAAAATATTGTATTACACAGAAATAGAGGTGCCTGGTAGAAGATCTTGCCGCATCCTATTTCTTTTACTTCCTCAGTGATTCGAGGTGATATTCCATTTTATTTAACAGCCTCCCCCCTTTTAGAGCAAACACTCCAATTGAGACCTGCGTCAATACACCTCTTTGTCGCGTGTGACTCAGTGAACTCCTTGTTTTCTTTTTTTTTCTTATCCTTCAAATGCTCTTTTTCTCTCACATATAACTCTACAAAAACAAATGTGTTAAAAAAAAGAAAGAGAAGAAAGTTTCTCTCCCCATTCTTCTAATTCTGTTTTGTTATTTGCCTCTCTCACTGACGTGATCTCTTTTGTGTTTAAAGAAAACAATTTGATGAGAACGTGGAACTGCAGAATAGTATTTTCAGTGTAGGAAAACAATTTCAAAATGTTTGGATATTTTTTAGCTCTGATTTGCATTGATAATACTACTGAAATAAAGGAGACAGGAGCACCTTCGTAGGCGGCCGATCTAATGGCTTTAAGGCTGTTCTCAAATACAAAAGGACAACTTTCTGACATAAGTTTTAATTTATTTTTGTTCGGAAATGCATGAAACTAGCAGGTGTTGTTGTTCAGAAACTTTGTCATCGAGCTGTTGTTTCCCTTTTTTTTGCAAACGCAATAGGTATTTCAGAAAATAGTGTCAAAGTGGGCGTTTTGAACCGAATTTAAGCGTGAAAGGAGAAAATCCACTCAAGAAAGGATGAAAAACATGTTTGTCACGTGATCCAAATCGCTTATAACTCAATAGGTAATCGATGGATCCAAAAATGGAAAACACAGTTCGATTCCAAATTGCTCCCCTAGTCAGGCTTTCTAATTTTGTACCTTTTCGTTAAAAAATGAATTTGTAAATGTGTCAAAACGTTTTTCGCCTGTTAAGGCTGCTCTCAACTGCTCTGCTCAACAAGCGCAAAACGTTTTGACACATTTACAAATTCATTTTTTAACGGAAAGGTATAAAATTGGAAAGACTGGCCATGGAAGCGATTTGGAATCGAACTGTGTTTTCCATTTTTTGGCCCATAAATTATCTATTCAGTTAGAAGCGTCTTGGATCACGTGGTAAGCGTGTTTTTCACCCTTTCTCGAGTGGATTTTCTCCTTTCGCGAGGAAATTCGGTTCGAAACGCGCACTTTGACACTATTTTCTGAAAGATCTATTCCGTTTGCAAAAAAACTAAAAAAAAAAAAAAAAAAAAACAGCTCGATGACCTAGTTTCTGAACAACAACACCTGCTATTTCCGAACTAAAATAAATTAAAACTTATGTCAGAAAGTGGCCCTTTTGGATTTGAGAACAGCCTTAAGAGAAGCAAAATGCACTGCAATGTAGGGTGCCTTCAAAATTATTCTCACAAACGTTTAGGTTTAGAAAGAATACGCGTCACTTTTTTTTTTTTTTTTTTTTTTTTTTAACCGGAAACACTCGCACTCAACTTATTCAGAGTGTCCTCATTTCAAGCCGAATACCGACTCTCTTCATAACTTTTACAATATTGGAGATATTGAGCGGATGTTTCACAGACTAACTTTGACTTATGTGAAATAGGGTAGCATCATGAGAAATGCCGGAACTGAACTGCAATTCTCCCACTAACATACACATGCCCATACATACCGCGTGTTCTAAAATTTACTGACTGTATTTAAAATTAAATAACTTGCAAATGGTGACAACCATTATTATTATTATTATTATTATTATTTTTTTTTTTTTTTTTTTTGCAAGATGTCAGGAGCTTTTTGATTCCCGGTTTTAATACCAAATAACAAAGACAGGTGGCACTGAATGCTATAGGGGCCCAATCCAGGCCAGAACCGACATCATCTATTACTGATGCGAAAGAAGGAGGTTAAATAATTGGGCTGGGACCCTAAGAGCAAGATTGTACTGGCAAATGAGGCCCACTCCATATATTTAACCTCTTTCCTTTTCATCGATGCTGGGTGATTTCGGTTTTGGCCTCGATTGAGCGCCTATTGCTTGCAGCGTCATCTATCGCTGCTATTTGGAACTAAAACTGGGAATCGCAGTAAAAAAACTCCTGACATCTTATATAAACCTCCTGGAAGAATTTTTTTAATAGCTGTTACCATTTACAAGTTATTGAATTTTAAAAACAGACAGTTCCTTTTAGGGCACCCGGTACACATACATATATATATCATATTTCCGAAATCAAAAAACAACAATCCAGTTCGTGTAACAAAATCTGACCAAATCTCTAATTTAAAGATGGCATTATATATGTATATACTCTCAGCTACCATTAAAGCTGTTCTCAACTGCTCTGCTCAACAAGCGCAAAACGTTTTGATACATTTACACATTCATTATTTAACAGAAATATATAAAATTGGAAAGCCTAATCAGGGAAGCGATTTGGAATCGAGCTGTGTTTTCCATTTTAGGATGGATCAATTACCTATTGAGTCAGAAGCGATTTTGATCACGTGACAAACACGTTTTTCATCCTTCCTTGAGTGGGTTTTCTCCTTTCGCGCTTCAAAATGCCCACTTTGACACTATTTTCTGAAAAGTCTATTGCGTTTGCAAAAAACAGAAAAAACAGCTCAATGACATAGTTTCTAAACAACAACACCTGCTAGTTTCATGCATTTCCAAACAAAAATTAAATTGAAACATGTCAGAAAGTTGCCCTTTTGGATTTGAGAACAGCCTTAAAAGCGTTGCTCTCAATAACATCCCATTTCACTGAAAGTAAATTAAATCCGCTGAAAATATCATTGTAATATCTTTATTATCGAATGGAAATCCGGGCTGATCTTGTAGTAAAAAACACCTTGTATTTTTGAAGGAATAAGTGGATTGTGATCCTATTTCCTATTCAAAAGTTGTAACTTTTGTACGAACTATAGTGTAAATGCCCGTCCTAGGACGGTAGGAAAAAATTGTATTTTTCACTTAAAATTGGAAAAACTGATACAAAATAATTGAAAATATGGAAACGTTTAGATGAGCAAAGTTCGTCTAGTTTATGTTCTAATAAACACACTATTAGCATTTACAATACTTCTGGGTAAACCAGGCTTTCCGGCTAATATACCATAACAAAATTAAGATTCCTTAATGAAACAAAAAGTAACAAATATGCAATAAAACTACGTAATTAAAAAAAAAAGTCTGCTGCAACTACTGAAATAATACTAATGGTTTGCTTTGGCGATTTATATAATTTGGCGAAATTGGTCGACGGGTTCATCAAGTAGTACCGCAGCAGATTTGGCCTTAAAATTCCCCATTCAAAGAGAAATGAATAGAAATCCGCTTATAGGGAGATCGCCACTGTTTTTTAAATTATAATTCAATCTTCCGAAATCTTTTTAAAGCCGATCAAATTAGCGTACTTTTAGAGTCTGCGGTGTCTGAACGGGGGTTGACGAGCGTAGCTCGTAGGGGGCAGAGCCCCCTAGTTTTTAATAAATAAATAAATAAAAAATAAATAAATATATATATATATATATATACGTGTGTGTGTATGATTAATAAATAGATCAAATTTTAAAGAAATAAAACAGTCTCAGTGTGTTTTAAATCTGTTAATAAAACTTGTAAGCAAAAGACGAAAGCTATTTTCATTCAAGTATAAGAATAGTGTTTCGTAACCTTAACTTTTGGTCGATAGATGGCGCTATAATTCCTGTTATCTCCATTTTTCACAAAATCATGAGTTGGTATAAAAAAAGGTGAAAACGCATTTCAAAATATTTAAAAGCATTACTATGCTTTTACAAATACTTTAAGAGCAGAATCGGTTATTATTATTATTATTATTATTATTGTTATTTGTGAAACGCTGTAAGAGTTGTTCTTTTATTTCTAGATTTGGAATTTGCAGTTCTAAATGGCAACAGTCTCGTTTCTTTATATCTGGTTATCCGCTGGCTATCCATTATTTTTAAATTTAATATAGAATTTAAAACATTAAAATTGGATAGTTTTGAAGGTTTTAGAGAAAATAAGGAAGAATAGATGTGATACAAAGCAGATTATGTGTATAGTTCCTTAAGTTGAACAATCGGCAAACTTACGCTCTCTTTAATACTTATGCCTAACATGGCCGCGATATGTTGCTTTTCTCAAGGATGGGTATGAGCCGGAATCGTTACACTGTGTTTTACTATATAGAGATACTTTTGAGACACCTTGTATAGTAGAATTTTACCTCTTTTGAATGAATCCAGACACTGCCCTTATTTAATGAATAAAATTTCGCTAAAATTTCGTGGAATCTCGTTTTCTCTGATATTGTTTGTGCTTATAAAATATTATATTTTACGATATTGAGATAATGCAGTATATCATTAATTATTTAGCAAAAATATGTGCATGGATAGTTTTAAATTATTTTTTATTTGGAATTTGGAATTATACAGGATGTTCTTTCTTATCTTTGACCAACAGCTAGTTCCTAAAACGAAAAATCGCATTTTTAATGCCGTGAAACGCTGAAAATTTATAAAATTCGGAGTATCATAACTCGGCCCATTTTGTTCGTAGAAAATTGGAATTTTTAGTAATTTACTTGTAAGAACATGGAGAAGTTTTTTCTAAACATAAATTATAAGATCCGAATACCATAAAAATTTTTAATTTCGTAACTTTTTAAAAAATAACTAACTATATTTTTGCCATAAACGTATATTCTTATGATGAAAAATGTTTGAAATATTTTCGAAATTGGAACTCTTCCTCTAAAAATAGCGGTTTAGGAATTAGTCATTGGTCAGGAATGAGAAGGGACACTCTCAAAATTAAAAATACCAGTGAATATTGATTGAATACTTAAAGTTAGAAAAGCAAATAAAACAAGAAAAAAGTACTTACAAAAAAGAATTTGCAGAATAACATAAATATATTACCTGAAAAAGAGAAAAAGTATTGATTAGAAAATTCCTTACATATTAATATTTAATAACATTAATATATTTAATAACATTATATATTAATATATACATAATAAAGAGAACAAAGTTTTTTTTTTCTTTCCAACTGGATAAATCATATTCAATAGCTGGAGTAGCACAGTTGAGATTTTTTCCAACAGAGCGAAAAATATGTCGAGATCAGGGATCGAACCTGGATACCTTGGCTTGCCGTGCCAATGCTTTACCTGTTAAGGCTGTTCTCAAATCCAAAAGGGCAACTTCCAGACATAAGTTTTAATTTATTTTTGTTCGAAAGCTGATTCCCGTTCGAGATTTGATTTTGTAGCTGGTGTTTTTGTTGAGAAACTATGTCATCGAGCTGTTTTTTTCCATTTTTTTTGCAAACGCAATAGATCTTTCAGAAAACATTGTCAAACTGGACCTTTTGAACTGAATTTCCACGCGAAAGTAGAAAAATCACTCAAGAGCGGACGAAAAACGGGTTTGTCACGTGATCGATATCGCTTATAACTCAATGGGTAATGGATGGATCCAAAAATGGAAAAAACAGTGCAATTCCAAATCGCTTCCATGGCCAGGCTTTCCAATTTTATATCTTTCCGTTAAAAAATGAATTTATAAATGTGTCAGAACGTTTTACGCTTGTTCAGCGGAGCAGTTAAGAACAGCCTTAAGCTATCCGGACGATACCTGGCTGGCATAATTCACTCTTATTTGTTGGACATGGCTGCGAACTGCAGCGCTAGTTTCTTTCATCCGAGATATGCTTCTTTCATCCGAGCTATGATTTCTTTCATCCGAGCTAGCTCGGATGAAAGAAACTAATTTAGCGCTGCAGTTCGCAGTCATGTCAAACAAATAAGAGTGAATTAAGTCAGCCAGGTACCGTCCAGATAGCTTCAATGGTAGAGCATTGGAACGGCAAGTCAATATATCCAGGTTCGATTCCTGGTCTGGACATTTTTCGCTCTGTTGAAAAAAATCTCAACTGTGCTACTCCAGCCATTGAATATTAATATATATTTTGAAAAAATAATAGAAATCAATTAGTCCATGTTTAATGCCAATATAAAGTCGCATTTTTATAGAAAATTTGCAGAAAACATACTCATATCAAGAGACAAAATGAAAAGTAAAACAAAATAAAACACAAAAGAGAAAATATAGGGGAAAAAATACATAAAGGATATATAAAATCATTTAAAAAAATGTGCAAAGTGAGATACTCCGTCAGGGGTGTGAAACAAGTAATTTATGTACATGCAGAAGTGTTTCGAATACTCTTTATGGAAGTTCCAGTATAGCAGATGATCCTTTACAAAAACCATTATAAAAGATCAATCGAGGTATGGTTACCCAAAACATTTTTTAATGAGATGAAATTCTTATAAATAGAAAATCATTCTGTATCGTGGATGAATTAATTACATTTTATTTTACATGAAAATAAAAAGTTTTGGTCAGAGGCACAGAGAGTCAACTTGGGCCACACGTATAATTAATTAATAATTATGTATATTTAATAAAAACTTATAATTAATTAATAATTATGTATATTTACGTATGTATTAATTACTTTACAAAAATTTTGACATTTTCGTTTTCGAACGAAAATAGGAAGATTACCGAAATTTGTTTTCGGTTTCGGTCGATGCTTAGTTCCAAAGACTTGCTCTTCTCTGAACTTGGATCAGCCGGCGCCCATGCCGAGTAACAATGCATTTATAATAACGATACCCTATTCACGTATTATCCCCATAAATAAGTACCCATGGAAGGTTCTCGTAAGGGCTGAAGCCTTCCGTTAAAGTAGCTTTTGCCTCATTTGCTGGCTTGCCCTTTTCCATCCAATGCACCAAAACTAGATTTATTTGCTTTCAATACCGTCTAGCCCATTAAACCTCGCGCACGAAGAGCTTTCAAAATTCCGCAAAGGTTTCTCTCCATTCAAGCGCCGGGTTTCCAATCCACCTATTTATCCAAATCCTGGCTTTTGAGCGGTGCGCGTGAGCTCGCATTTAAATAAATAAATAAATAAAATCTTCATCTTGAAGTGACTCTCTTTGTGAAATATAAAGTAAAATAAATTTCTCGGGCTTTCGAGTTTTATATGTTTGCGATCCTTTATCCTTTTAACGTTTTAGGTAGGCTGTTATACAGATCCGGAGAAATTGTATTATGGAATCCGTTTCTAACTATTCCTTATGGCGCAAGTTAGTTGTAAAAAGGAATTTATTAGTTGAGTTTTTAGGGTAAGAAGAATTTTTTAAAATGCGAGTGTGAATTTGATATACATTCATCCATATAGAGTTTACATACATACATACACAATGGTACTACAATCTATGAAGGATTTTGACCTACCTTAATTTACCTCGTCAGACCTTCCGATCCATAGTCTTTAATTTATAATTTGTTTTTATGCTAGGTCCCTTCCTACCTCTTCTATCCATCTCTTCCTGGGTGTACCAACACCCCTTTTCCCCCATTAATTTCCATTATATATCTCTGTCATGCCTCATTCTGATTAATTGACCTAACCATTCTTCTTATTTTAATGGTATTTATTATGTCTTTTTCGTTATATAGTTGTTCAATCTCCATATTTGATCTGATTCGCCATGTATTCCCTTCCTTAATTGGTCCAAAAATTCGTCTTAAGATTTTCCTTTCCCAAATAATGAATAACTTTTCATCTTTTCTCCACTATATAGTTTTACTACTAATAAAAATAGAATTCTAAAATAACATTGCAACATTTCGACATATTTGCAAAATAAGGGGGATGATGTAATTCGTTGTTAAAGATTATTTGTTGTAATGGATTTGTCTAGCTAGAAAGATGTTAAAACTCATTTAATTTGGTGAACTATTTTGAAATTTTATCAAATATTATATTATAATAAATTATTTCTAAATTATTCATAAAAATTATTGATAAATTAAGGATAAACACATTTCGTTGTAAATTATTGTACAGTGTTTCTAAATAAAGACAATGAAAAGTAATATGACTGTAAATGACATTGATTTTGATCTTGAATGTATTAAAAAATATATATGATTTTTCCTAATTTCTCTCACAATTTAGATACCAAATTTTTAAATATAACTTTAATATTGTATATAAAAAATTAAAAAAATACATGGTAAATCGAAAGATCTAAATTGGTAAAAGATGTCTTGTAGGTATTTGACTTTCTTTGTAACCCTAAACTCTCTATCGTATTTTCTTTTTAAAAATGTTAATATTCAAATGAATGACACCAGAGCTTTTAAAGCACGTTTTACAAGACTTCATTTAACATCATGATTTGCACATTATCACCGGATGATTGATGGCCAGGGAAGGGGCATTGCCTCTCATTATATTTTTTAATTTAATTATCTAAATTTTCTTTCCTAAGTGGCAAATCGAAAGATTTAAATTGGACAAAGTTGCCTTGTAGATATTTGACTTTATCTGTGACCCTCTATTGTATATTCTTTTTAAAAATGTTAACATTCAAACGAATAACCACAGCTTTAAAAGCCCGTTTTACAAAAATTAATGTCACATCATGATTTGCACATCATCACTGGATGGGTGATGACAAGAGGGGGGCCATTAACCTTCACTGGATTTTTAAATTTAATTATCTAAATTTTCCTTAACAAGTGAACGAAATAAGGATTTTTCGTCGTGAGAGCCATTATTTAGTTCTGTTTTCCGTTCTGTGCACGTGTTTAAAATTTATCTTAAGGCTGTCCTCACCTGCACTGTTCAACAAGCGTAAAACGTTTTGACACATTTACAAATTCATTTTTTACCGGAAAGATATAAAATTGGAAAACCTGAACCTGGAAGCGATTTGGAATCGAACCGTGTTTTCCATTTTTGGATCCATCCATTACCTATTGAGTTAGAAGCGATTTGGATCACGTGACAAACACGTTTTTCACCCTTTCTTGAGTGGTTATTCCTCTTTCGTGCGGAAATTCGGTTCAAAACGCCCACTTTGACACTATTTTCTGAAAGATCTATTGTGTTTGCAAAAGCAACGGAAAAAACAGCTCGATGACCTAGTTTCTGAACAACTACACCTGCTAGTTTCATGCATTTCCGAAAAAACATGAATTAAAACTTATATCATAAAGTTGCCCTTTTGAATTTTAGAACAGCCTTAAACGGCGAAGTTCATTGGGACTCTGCTCCCCTGACACAGACACACACACACACACACACGCACAAATAAATAATAAATAAATAATCAATTCTCCATTTTGAAAAAAGCCAGTAGAAGCTTCATTTTTTATTTTTTATTATTTCTTATTTTTTTCCATTTCCTCATTGCTTTTTACATTGCTATGATTTTAAATTTTCCTGTGTGGAAAGTTTAACAAAAATTTCCTAGTCTATCTTATTTGAATTTTATAATCTTCATTTTGAAAATCGTGACCTAGCTTGCGGACCTCGGCATTTCTATTCAAACATCTTGCCCCTCCCTGTATTTTGTTCTACCGTCGCCTATACATCATCATCATTAATAAATCTGTCATTTCCTTTAAGTATAAACTAAATTGCCTAGTTGATTCTTAGTTCTTACATTAAAATTCATTCTGCAGAAACTAGTACGACTACAATTTTCACCTTGTTTTAAATGAAAGTTTTTTAGTAAAAAAATAATTACAACAAACTGGTGTAAGGTGTAGAAAAATGTTTTTTTTTTTCTTCCAAACTATTAACGGAATATATTTAAAGCATTTACAATTTTCTTCATGAAAGTAAACTTAATGAAATGCACAATGATAAATTACAAGATGATAAATTAGCCTTGAAGCTGCTTTCAGAAAACAGATGTGTGTGTTTTCATTTAGCAAAATATGCAAAATAACAATTCTTCGTATGATAATGATTCATTATTCACTTGTTAATGATTCTTCACACTAAACAATGTGAATGCAAAAAAAGTGATGCTAATTTTGATAAAAATGTAATAATTATTTGAGATAAATATTTAGCATTTGTTTAGATTCAGTAGATACTCCTTTTCATTAACATTTAAAATATTTATTCGTGAATAAAATTAAAACGACATAGTTCCTTTTTTTTATGTATAACAATACAAAAGTATTTTTATCATTACATTATTTATCCAGGGATGAAAATCTTCCGCGGGTCCGCGATTTTCCGGTTTTTATTATTTTTATAAAATGTTCTTTTTCACGCTTTTTTAACCGCTTCCCTTACCAATTTTTACTTTCTTCTAGCTTCAATAGAAGAAGGTATTGTAATCGAAATTTTGTTCTATTTCCGGTTTTCGACAGATTTACACGTTTTAGAGGTCAGAGATCCCCAAAAACATGTTTATATATAAACATGTGAATGAAGGAAGAACCTGCTTGCCATACAAGCAGGTTCTTCCTTCATTTGAAAAAAAATCCGCCGAAAGGGGGCGCTGTAATAGTGATTTTTGTGCCATTTTGAATATTGCACCATCAAAAAGTGTATGAAGTTATGCATAAAACGGAAACAAATTTTTTGTGTATATTTTTGGACATGGCAAGAAGGTCCTCCCTGAATTTGGAAAAATTCCGCCGAAAGGGGGCGCGGTAATAGCGATTTTTGCGCAATTTTCAATATTGTACCATCGAAAAGTGTATAAAGTTATGCATAATACTAATAATAATACTAATAAATCTAATAAAAATGAGATATTGACATTTGTAACAACATTTTGAAATATTAAAATACATGAGATAAAAGAAAGTTTTGGGATTGGCACATCCAACTAGTTAATTTTATAAAATGCTCTTTTTGCCGCTTTTTTTAACCACTTCTCTTACCAATTTTTTTTTAAAACAGCTGCAAAAAATCGTCACCAATTTTTGTAATCACGTCATTGCTTTTCATCATTTGCATTCCATGTCACAAAACTAGGAAAACTGCCAATCAAATATTATATATAACTTAATTATACATAATGTATTATATTATATAAGAATATTTTCTTTCTTTTTAAGCTTCAGGACGAGTAAAAAAGTGATAAAACAAATCGTAGTGACAAATTATGCCATCCAGAGTTTTCTCGGGATAACAATTAATTATAATATATATGAACCCGAGATAACTCGAGATAATCAGGGAAGCGGTTAATAATGTTTTTGAGGTTTCTTTTAAGGCTGTTCTCAAATCCAAAAGGGCAACTTTATGACATAAGTTTTAATTTATTTTTGTTCTGAAAGGCATGAAACTATCAGGTGTTGTTATTCAGAAACTATATCATGGAGCTGTTTTTTCCGTTTTTTTGCAAACGCAATAGATCTTTCAGAAAATAGTGTCAAAGTGGGCGTTTTGCACCGTATTCCAGCGCGAAAAGAGAAAATACACTGAAAAAAGAGTGAAAAACATGTTTGTCACGTGATCCAAATCGCTTCTAACTCAGTAGGTAATCGATTGATCCAAAAATGGAAAACATAGTTCGATTCCAAATTGCTTCCAGGGTCAGGTTTTCCAATTTTATATCTTTCCGTTAAAAAATGAATCTGTAAGTGTGTTAAAACGTTTTGCGCTTGTTGAGCAGAGCAGTTGAGAACAGTTAAAAAACCTTTATCTGTTGGCAAGGCTGCAATCGCAGCACACGATGGAATGTTTTCTCTTTAGTTTCGTGTTTGCCCACAACGCCCTCTAGATGAGGGAGAAAGCCTTGACACGCGTCATGAAAACGTCACACAAAGCAGGGAAAACAAAGAAAAAAAATCGAACAACTTGCGTGTTTCGTTTTCTTTGGCTCATGGAATTATTAATTATTATTAGAAAATAAGAATTAAAAATTTCACGAGCCAACGAAATCGAAACATGCAACTTGTTCGATTTTTTGTTTGTTTTGACTGCTTTTTGTGAAGTTTTCGTGACGTATGTCCATGTCCATGAAGGTAGAATATAGAGAAGGTGCTCCATCTTCATGCGCTTGTCAAGCAGAGTTAGTGGCTGACTCAAGAAAAATGTTCCATCGTGTGCTGTGGTTGTAGCCTTGCCAACAGATAAGAATGGGAAATGTTAGGCTTGGTATCGTCCAGGTAGCTCAGTGATGAAGCATTGGCGCATAATGTCCAGGAGCCTGGTTCGATCCCAGACGTAGACATTTTTTTTCACTCTGTTGACTGTACGCCTTTTAAGCAAGTTGAATAGAAATTCAGCAATTTCAAATAACTGACTAATAATCATACGGGGTGTCCCAAAAAGGACTGACTGATTTTAAAATTCAATAACTTGCAAACGGTGACAGATATTAAAAAAATTCTTGCAGGAGGGTTATACATAAGGTCAAAAGTTTTATTACAGTGATTTTTGATTTTAGTTCGATTTACAAACAATAGATGGCGCTGTAAGCAATAGTCGCTAAATACAGGCTCGATTTTTGCTCCTTTATCTTGTTCCATGCAGAAAAAGGAGATGGAAATGTATTATCCGGGCCACGAAGTACCAAAAATCGAGCCTGAATTTAGCGACTATTGCTTACAGCGCCATCTATTGTTTGTAAATCGAACTAAAATTGAATATCACTGTAATAAAACTTTTGACCGTATGCATAACCCTCCTGCAAGAATTTTTTTAATATCTGTCACCTTTTGCAAGTTATTGAATTTTAAAATCAGTCAGTCCTTTTTGGGACACCCGGTACATACAGATGCATTTTTACAAGGAACAGGTATTTATTAAAATAGCAGTTAAAGCCTTTGTGCAGGAATATTAAAAAGCTGTAAACAAACGTTTAAAATGCACAAATAATGCGTGAAAAGCAGCAAACAGCTGTTTCGAATCTACAACGAGATTCTTCTTAGGTGCAAGATAGGGAAAAAGGAACAGCGTGCTAGAAAAAGCAAGGCTGAGCAAAATGATAGACGCGCTGCCTTATATACCCTATGCGGGTAGCGAAGGCACCAGAAACAACCAATGAGAGAGAAGCAGTGGAAACGATTGGGTGGACAAGTAGCGACATCTACCGGAGAAGGAGAGAAAAAGAAACCAAAAAAGGGGAAATTAAATTAATGCTTTCCAAATACTTGGAAAATCAGGAGTACTAGATAAGTCATTGACTAAAGAGTGAGAATTTTAGATTTAGTGAGAATTTTATTATTTGTAGATTCGAAACAGCTGTTTGCTGCTTTTCCCGCATTATTTGTGCATTTTAAACGTTGGTTTACTGCTTTTTAACAGGTATTTGTATTGAATATCATAGCACCCATTTTTTATCGCCTTGCCATCCTCCGAATTCGAACCTCGATGCTCGCCATTAGAGGATGAACGCTCTGTCCTCGACACCAACTGGCCACATCCAACGAGTTGGTTAAATGCAAAACCTCAATTACTATAAAATAACCGGGATTTTTCTGTTTTCTCTCGATTGAAAAGGGATATACAATACATATATATAATTTTGGGAAAAATTTGGGAAAATTTCACTCGCCTATAATTT
Source organism: Maratus speciosus (assembly GCA_963932465.1). Taxonomy (NCBI): domain Eukaryota; kingdom Metazoa; phylum Arthropoda; class Arachnida; order Araneae; family Salticidae; genus Maratus; species Maratus speciosus. Next base: position 586,567,388 of record OZ010790.1, on the reverse strand, counting down.
AGAAATTTGAAATTTAATTGCTGAATTTTTATTCAACTTGGCTTAGAGGCGTAAAGCTCATAAAGTGAAAATTTGTCCAAACCTGGAATCGAACCAGGGTCATTGACATTACCTGCCACTGAGGTATCTGGACGACACCAGCTCAGTACTTCTCACTGTTATCCGTTAACCAATAACTTTGGTTCGATTCCATGTTTGGACGCTTCTTCACTCTGTTGATTTTATGCTTCTAAGCAGCCAAATTGAATAAAAATTCAGCAATAACCCCTTGGGGACGAGCGGCCGGTATACGTGCCGCGTAAGGTGCTTATAATTGGTGATTATTCTCACCAATAAATTTTTATTGTAAATTTTGCCTTATTTAATCCGAGCATTTTCCTGATTCAATTAGGCAAAAATTTCAGTTTTGAAAAACCGGTGATAAAAGATTAAAAATTCCTTAAAAGACGCTCGTCCCGAACGGGTTAAAATTTCAAATAATGAAAAGGAATTTTTCCGTTTATATGTCTGGGAAGGGACATTTCCGTTTTTAACATTGAACGAATAAGGATAAAAAGGAAAAATTCCGTTTATTCCGGGAAAATGGAACTTTCCGTAAAAAGACAGAATTTCACATAAAATCCCCGTATATTTACATTTTTTTTTTTTACAGTGTAGAGCCTATTCCTTTATTAAAAATACTTTTTTTAATAAGAATATTTCGTATCTGTGGGAATTGCTAAGCCCATCTCTAATAACTTACTGACTACTTTCAGCTAACAGCCAAAACCTAATTTGTCACCAGCGTAGCACCGATATGAGTCATCACAGTTGAAAGGTATAAGACGTGAGAAATGAAACTGGGAATAGAGTTTATTCACTCTATTTCCCTGTAGGTTTATTTATATACATCATGGATAATAGCGAGGGAGGGGAGAAAAACAAAACCCACTAAACGTGAAAGGTGTTAGGGTTTGGGGAAAAAAAATAATGAAAATTTTAATTATCGCATTTAGGGGTGACGCCTGAGAGCCAGTAGAAATAATTGGTAATATCAGGGCTTTTCTTCTTCAGTATTATTTCGTTTATATTCAAAATATGCAGTCAAAGTTATCATCACAAATAATACACAAACACACACACATATACATATATGAAATGATACGAAAATATAACCTTTTTTTAAATTCAAAATTTAAATTTAAATTAAAATCCCCTCTTTATCTTCAAAACCCGTTTTGACCCTGTTAACTTCGTTTCCCAGCACGACATTTCTGACTTTGGTAAAAACTGCTCAGATTGTGCTTCTTGCAGGCGTATGCGGCTATAGTGATGCAACTGAGTCTGGGCCAACCCTGGTTTTGTCATAAAGCCCCAGACATCAATCAAGACCTAATTAAGCAATAAAGTGAAATTAACATCCCGGATTGACACCTTCGCCTTCTGCTGGAAAATATCCCGAATTCTTAACAAAACTCCTGTTCTCCCGCCAATAGTTCAGTTTTTCAGAGATTTGAGCCTGCTCTAATAACCTCATCATGTAAGACAATAAAAACTATGGCTTCTCGGAGTCTCCGGCTGACTCACGACTACCGTGTATCGTCGAACTGGAAAATAAACGAAGTTTTAGTTCAAAGTGTGAGGTCACGAGTCAAACTATTTTAATACTTCTTTGTGGATTTACACAACAAACCTCGATATATGATAAAAAGTAAACCCCATGATTCGGCTTATTTGACATATACATTATTTTCTATAATATTTCTACTCATATTCATAAAAAAAAAGCATTGGATTCGAGAAATTTTTCAACTTTCAATTTTTGATGGGTTTACACGTTTTGAGATGTGCTGAAGACGATTTCACTATTTTTTAGACAATGTCTGTGTGTGTGTTACGTAAACTTTGAGACTGCACTTTCTAAAAGGACACATTTTGCTTACACTTAAAAAATAATTTGCAAAAGTCTACACATGCAAGTAGCTAAATTTCCGATATCTTATGCAAATTCGTCATGAATTACAACATAACAATCTGTCTATAAATATTTGAAGTATATACAATTCATTTCAAAAGATAATTCTGCCGGATATTATACACAGACAAACGATGCATATAATAAAACAAATAAAAATATCAAAATTAATTTTGAAAAGAAACAATCAAACATCACAATTTGACGTACTATTAAAAGGACATATCGTTTCATTGAATATCACAGTCACGTCAGTTTAAACTGAGTTTGGTATAGTATACCTTGAATTCATTAAGGCTGTTCTCAACTGCTCTGCTCAACAAGCGCAAAACATTTTGACACATTTACAAATTCATTTTTTAACGGAAAGATATAAAATTAGAAAGCCTGACCCTGGAAGTAATTTGGAATCGAACTGTGTTTTCCATTTTTGGATCCATCCATTACCTATTGAGTTATAAGCGATTTGGATCACGTGACAAACATGTTTTTCACCCTTTCTTAGGTGGATTTTCTCCTTTCGCGCGGAAATTCGGTTCACAATGCCCACTTTGACACTCTTTTCTGAAAGATCTATTGTGTTTGCAAAAAAATGAAAAAAAAAAAACAGCTCTATGACATAGTTTCTGAACAACAACACTTGCTAGTTTCATGCATTTCCGACCAAAAATAAATTAAAACTTATGTCATAAAGTTAACCTTTTGGATTTGAGAACAGCCTTAAAATTTAATTCAATCGAAAATTGCCAACGATGACAATTTCGAAATTTTTAATACAGTCTCTTCATACAAAGACTACAATGTTTACAAAAATAATTTATAGCGATTATTTTTATCAAATCTATTTAAATGGGCTATTAAAACATTTTTTTAATCGCAGTTTCGTTAAAATGAACTTTAATTAACAATAATGATCTATAAAGGATCATACATGGTGATTTTTTAAAGAAAATGAGAAAAAATATCACTATTAATTTTGAAAAGAAACAATCACACATCGTCCTTAATACTTAACCTATTATAAGGACATGTCGTTCGTTTCATTGAATATTGTTTTGTCTTAACAATTACTTTTGTTATTATATGTACATAGTAATGATAGTATAAGTCTAATACATTTATTATTATGACTCCATCTATGTTTCAGCACTTAATAATAATAATAATAATAATAATAATAATATACTTTTTCAATTAATTTTAATTTTCAGAAGTAAAATTTAATTAATTAAACAATTTTTACATTAATTTCACTGCTGAAAATTAATTGAAAAATTAATTAAAAATTATATTATGTGTGTTCATCTATGCTGGGCTTTATTTCGTTTCATGTTTGCCGCAGGGTTGTGTGCTCATGAAGACTTTTCCATCATGTGCTGCAGCTGCAGCCTTATCGAACATTAAAGCTGTTCTCAAATCCAAAAGGGCAATTTTCTGACATAAGTTCTAATTTATTTTTGTTCGGAAATGCATGAAACTAGTAAGTGTTGTTGTTCAGAAACTGTCATCGAGCTGTTTTTTTTTTTTTTTCCTTCTTTTTGCAAACGCAATAGATCTTTCAGAAAGAGTGTCAAAGTAGTCGTTTTGAAACGAATTTCAGCGCGAAAGGAGTAAACCAACTCACGAAAGGATGAAAAGCGTGTTTGTCACGTGATCCAAATCGCTTCTAACTCAGTAGGTAATGGATGGATCCAAAAAGGGAAAACACAGTTCGATTCCAAATCGTTTCCAATGGTCAGGCTTTTCAATTTTATATCTTTCCGTTAAAAAATGAATTTGTAAATGTGTTTAAACGTTTTGCGCTGGCTGCGCAGAGTTGTTGAGAACAGCCTTAAGAGTGATAGATGCCAAGCTGGGTATCGTTCTCGTAGCTTAATGATAGAGCATTGGAGTGTTATTCCAAGGATCCGGATTCGATTCCCGGCTTGGGTATTTTTCACTCTGTAGGTTTACGTTTAGTTAGTAATGTGAACAATTTCACGTATCTAATATTCAATAATAAAAATAATTACTTAATTCCTTTACACCGTTGGAGATTCTTTTATTTTAAACATAGTTTCACTCTTTAAATTTGAAAGAGGGTTACTTTTCCAAAGGAATAATCTGTGATAAAACATAAATAATACTATAAAGTTACTATGTCTGTTTAATCCTGCTCTAAGAGACATTTTCTTACATCTTCAAAAAATATCCCTTAGACTATTGCCATATGAATAGTACTCAAAGCAACTATATTCGTAAGATTTTAGTAAATGACATATTCATTAAATTTCAGTAAACTTCAACTTTGGTGATATCTAATTATAATTGTATTATAGATTACTAATTATAGATATGATTAATGTTAATTCATTATTATAATTGATATTATTAATTTAAGTGATCCCCCCCCCCCCCCGCAAAAAAAAGATCCGAAAGGATTAAACAATAACAATATATAAGGGCTAATTTATGACGGTAATTTAATTCAATACTACGAAAAAAAAAATCATCCTCAATCCAACTAAGTTTGATAAGAGAAGTGATACTCAAAAATCCCAATGTCACTAAAATGTATTTTAAATAATAACGATCTATAAGGGATAATGAATAGTGACGTTTTAATGCAACTCTATGGAAAGGGGGAAAATAGCTACTTTCAATAGTATTAACATTATTTCAAATGAAAAACAAATTTCAAAAGGCGCAAAGACCAACCTAGTGGAAAAGATTCCATGCCGGGACTCGAACCCGGGCCATCAGTATAGCGCACTGACGTTCTACCGCCTTTTAAGCAAAAAAAATTTGAAATATTGTATGCAAGGCGAATGTTTCTCTTTGGAAAAATTTCCAATTATTAATATAGTATTAACATTAATTTATTATTATAATTGATATTATTGACATTAATATTATTAACATTACGTGATTTTTTTTCAAAAAAAAAAAAAAAAAAAGACATGGAAAGATTAAACAACAACGATATATAAGGGTTAATTCATAGCGATATTTTAATTCCATCCTACGAAGTAAAAAATCATCTCCAATCCAACTAATTTTGATAAGCGAAGTGATACTGAAAAATCCCAATATCACTAAAATGTACTTTAAAAAACAATAATCTATAAGGGTTAATACATAGTGACATTTTAATTTGACAATGGAAAGACAAAAGAAAAAGAAAAAAAAACTATTTCTCAACAGGAAAAAAAATTAGTAAGTAACTTTCGAAAATCCCAATTTTTAAAGTAGATTCAGAATCTCAAATTAAAAAACTTATTCCCAAAGACATCCTGGAGCTCACATGATTTCAAGCGGCTATTTTTATTAAAGCCGAGGCCCTTTCTTTTCTTTTCTTTCTTTCTTTTCTTTTTTTTTATGGAAGTTTGAATATAGACCAACATTAGCACAAAAATGCTGGCAAATAAACGCGTAAGTCATAAAAAAAGAAAGAAATATGTAGCTATATATCAATTGTGTTGAAAATTTTTAAAAAGAAAAAAACAAAAAATACCGCGCCTGCACCCGCACTACGAAACAAAGCGGTGGGGAAGATTAAACACCTCAAATTCAAAAAAAATCTGACTAACAACACCAGATTGAAATACGAAAATATATATTCAACCAGACTCACTTGACCATCCATAAGCGTCAAAATCAAAGCAAAAGCGGTTTCAGCAGCCCCTGGGGGAGAGAGGAGAAAGTGAAAAAAGATGTTCCAAATTTCGATAGTTAGATCCAGGAGCACATAAACTCAACCGGGATCCGAATTTCTCCTGGAAGTGGAATATGGTAATCCAGTGCCCTGGAAAATAAATAAAAAAGGGATATCGCATTCGGGAGTTCAGGGTTTTCTGACTTCGGTATTCCAATAAGAATCTATTTTCTCCAACCTGCAGATATTTTGATTCCTTTATTTACTATTTAAACGAGAGTATTTCCCGTAACGCAATGTAACAAAAGAAATCGCTGAGCCATCGTAATGCATCATTCAAACTGTTTTCGCTCGACGAATAACTTTTGAATATTTTTCCTTTACATATTTTTCGATCAATTTCGTGAGGATGAAAGGAAAAATTGTATTAGAAAGGCCTGGATTTGGATATCTTTTATATACCTAAAGCGCTATTTTTTTATGTTTTTTGTTGTTGTTGTTAAGAAGATTGAAGAGGGTTTTTAAGTGTAAATATCCATATCCGCTTAATTTGTTATTTTTACCGTTTTTACAAAGTAAAAAGTAGCAGTTAAAGCAGATAGAAACATATTTTTCACCAGGTTGTACGTCATTTTTTCTATATTAGAACTGAAAGTGCCTAAAGTACCTGAGTTGTTTTCAAGACTATATTCATTGATATTCATTTTTCCTAAATAACAAGGTTTGATTGTCTAAAAAAAAATAGTTTAAGGCTGTTCTCAACTGCTCTGCTCAACAAGCGTAAAATAATTTGACACATTTACAACTTCATTTTTTAACTGAAATATATAAAATTGGAAAGCCTGACCATGTAAGCGATTTGGAATCGAATTGTGTTTTCCATTTCTTTTTATCCATCAATTATTTATTGAGTTAGAAGGGATTTTGAGCACGTGACAAACACGTTTTTCATCCTTTCTTGAGTGGATTTTCTCCTTTCGCGCGGAAATTCGGTTCAAAACGTCCACTTTAACACTATTTTCTGGAAGATCTATTGCGTTTGTAAAAAAACGGAAAAAAACAGCTCGATGACATAGTTTCTGAACAACAACATCTGCTAATTTCATGCATTTCCGAACAAAAATAAATTAAAACTTATGTCATAAAGTTGCCCTTTTGACTTTGAGAACAGCCTTAAAAAGCTTATTCACAAAGACATCCTGGAGTTCACATGATCCCTTTCTTTTCTTTTCCTTCTTTCTTTTTTTTATGAAATTTTGAACATAGAGCACCAGACGCACAAAAAGGCTGGCAAATAAACGCGTAAATCATTAAAAAAAATAAAGAAATATGTAACTGTATATTAACTGTGTTGAAAATTTTTAAAACGAAAAAAACAAAAAATACCGCGCCTGCACCCATTACGAAACAAAGCGGTGGGGAGGATTCAGCACCTCAAATTCAGAAAAATCTGACTAACAACACCAGATTGAAATACGAAAATATATATTCCCCTACTCCACTTGACCATCCATAAGCGTCAAAATCAAAGCAAAAGCGGTTTCAGCAGCCCCTGGGGGAGAGAGGAGAAAGTGAAAAAAGATGTTCCAAATTTCGATAGTTAGATCCAGGAGCACATAAACTCAACCGGGATCCGAATTTCTCCTGGAAGTGAAATATGGTAATCCAGTGCCCTGGAAAATAAATAATAAAAGGGATATCGCATTCGGGAGTTCAGGATTTTCTGACGTCGGTATTCCAATAAGATTCTATTTTCTCCAACCTGCAGATATTTTGGTTCCTTTTATTTACTATTTAAACGAGAGTATTTCCCGTAACGCAATGTAACGAAAGAAATCGCTGAGCCATCGTAATGCATCATTCAAACTGTTTTCGCTCGACGAATAACTTTTGAATATTTTTCCTTTACATATTTTTCGATCAATTTCGGGAGGATGGAAAAAAAATTGTATTAGAAAGGCCTGGATTTGGGTATACGTTTATATACCCAAAGCTCTATATTTTATGATTTTTTTTTTGTTGTTGTTGTCGTTGTTAAGAAGATTGAAGAGGGGTTTTTAAGTGTAAATATCAATATCCGCTTAATTTGTTATTTTTACCGTTTTTACAAAGTAAAAAGTAGCAGTTAAAGCAGATAGAAACATATTTTTCACCAGGTTGTACCTCATTTTTTCTATATTAGAACTGAAAGTGCATAAAGTACCTGAATTGTTTTCAAGGCACTATTAATTGATATTCATTTTTCTTAAATACAAACTTGGATTGTCTAAAGACAAAATTGTTTAACGAACAAAATTTTTATATCTAATGAAATATAAAGATTTTATTTTTTAAACTGCATGTAGATATTATTATTATTATTATTATTCGTTATTAAAAAATAAATCAAACAAAAAAAAGTTCATAATTAATTATTAAAAATAATCATTCTAAAATTTACGAATTTAAATTGTTTCGAAAAAGCAAACATTTTACCAAATATTTCTACTTTTGAAATACAATATTAACTATTAACTTTTCATGTTAAATTTTAAAAGGAATGATACAGCACTTACTAAATATAAAAGATACTCATCACTTTATAATTACCCGACTGCCAAGAAGGATTATGTGTTTCATGCGTATCTGGGTATGTGGATTTCTTTATGTCCTCGAAACATCCCAACGGCTGGATGGATTTTAATGAATGAGGTTTCTATCGATTCGTCTTAACCGTCCGATGGTTATAGGCTAGGTGTTGTTTTTATAAATTCAAAATGGCGGTAGAGACGAAAAAACTTACGCACCCTATTGAGTGACCTATCATTAAATAGGTCTTTCAAAATTCAGACGATGGTTCCCTGAGTATTTTACAGTCAGAAGCTCCGTTTACATTACACAACCTGGAAGTTGTGTAGGTAGGATCTCTAGCTTTACTGCAACTCTAACCATCATAGACATCTATATAGGCCTCATCAAAACAGTGTTTATAGATAGGAACTAACCATTAAACACAACTTAAAAGTCGTCAATACGAGTAAGTAAAAAAAAAAAGAGTAAGTAATATAAAAAATAGTTTCACATTGATGAGAAATAATTAATTAGTTCGCTTTTTACGCAGTCGGGTTTTTTGATTTTTTAAATTTAATTCGTTATTTAAAACTAGATTTACGAAACCCGTCAATTTGACGGGTTTCCAATTTTGTGATTGACGCGATCTAATTGAGAGATTGAAATCAAATTTTGTAGCATGATTAAACAAGACGGGTAACGAAGGATTGCCCGAAAAAAAAAAAAAAAAAACTGCGGTAACTTTTGGAATTATTTTTGTTTTCACGAAATTCTTTGACCTTTGTCTTGTTTAATCATGCTACAAAAATTAGTTCCATTCTCGCAAACAGATGGCGTTGCAGAATACGCTGAGTACTCTCAGTTTAATTATGTCCATCTTGTATAATTAAAATAAAAGTAATTAGAAAATTAACAAGATACAAAAATCACGAGTCAAGCCTAGATTATGAAACACTTTACAACACATTCAAAATACCGTAACAAAACTTCACATTTTATAAGGTAAAAGATGATGTTTAAGGCTGTTCTTAACTGCTCTGCCCAACAAGCGCAAAACGTTTTGACACATTTACAAATTCATTTTTTAACGGAAAGATATAAAATTGGAAAGCCTGACCATAGAAGCGATTTGGAATTGAACTATTTTTTCCATTTTTTGATCAATCAATTACCTATCGAGTTAGAAGGGTTTTGGATCACGTGACAAACACGGTTTCGCCCGCTCTTGAGTGCTTATTCTCCGTTCGCGCGAAACTCGGTTTAAAACGTCCACTTTGACACTCTTTTCTGAAAGATCTATTGCATTTGAAAAAAAATGGAAAAAACAGCTCGATGACATAGTTTCTGAACAACAAAACCAGCTAGTTTCATGCATTTTCGAACAAAAATAAATTAAAACTTATGTCAGAAAGTTGCCCTTTTGGATTTGAGAACACCCTTAAGTAGGTAAACAATTTGGAAAACGCATAACTCATTTGAAAACACAATTTCAGCAATTACCGTCTATAGTCGGAAAAATGTCCGAATTCTTTTATGCAGCCCTGTATATGATCTACATATTTGTATATATACTATACATAATTACAGTTCAGCAATTTCCGTCAATAAGCGGACATGTACTCGAATCCTTTAGTGCAGACCTGTATTTGATATAGACTCTACACACACCAACTAACATGCACAAAAAAAAAAAAATTATAGCTCAATTTAAAAACGCATACCGCGACTGAAAACCTTACAGCAATTATTGATTATAGACAGTACTGTAACCAATTTCTTTGTGTGCCCCTGTAAATAAACGACAAATGCTATGCACACCCTATAAACTTCAATAATAAGCATTTTCTAGTACACCTGCGTGAAGTATACCAATTTTAATATGTTTGAAATAGTTTAATAATATTAAAATACACTGTAAACGATATTTCCTCATAGACCACAATGTAAAGTAATAATTTTAGTGTCCCAGTAAACGAACTATAAACGCTACGCATTTCATTTTCAATACCGAACATGCCATGGAAACATCAACACTGTTCGGACCTTGTGCGCATACCGAACGAGCTCCGCAGTTTTGCAGTCACGGGACCCAGTTCAGTTGTTGTTGTTCTTTAGCTGACATTGTGGCACATTGCTATTTTAGCGGTTCTTATATCATCAATTATTCTGTTGCTTATAGCGGGAATATTCCCTACATAATGTTTTACGAACTTCAATTGATCTAGTGGGTTATTGCCGTAAAGTCAACGAATATCTTTATGTCTTTATCAGTGTTTTGTGATTGTTACAATTGTGGCTGTGTGGATATAAAATATATCGAAAAGGAAACAATGATTCGTCTTCAATCTTAACGTTACACACAGTATTCACAACAATTTGTTGGTACGTCGAGCCGGAGCGAAACAGCTGCTATGGAAAAATTAAACAGAGCAAAAGGTGCTCTAAAACGTGCCATAACAAAATTCGAAAATTTCGTAAAAGGGCCGTCCACGAATGATGTCACGCTTAGAGAGGGAGAGGGGTGGGGGTGGGGGGTGGGGGGGGGGGTTCGTGAAATTGTGCCAGTTTGTGACAAGGAGATGGGAGGGGGTAAGAAGAAATGTGACATCACACATTTTGGTTAAAATAAAAGCAATAAAAATCAGCAGATTAAATTTTGAAGTTATTTTAAAATTAAATTTATTTTGTATTCATAAAGTAAGGATAAGATTTAAAGACAAATATATTAAATTCCGTTTCAAATTCCACAATACTTCTGTTTTCAATTGCTCTTTCATATTAATATTTTATTACTATTGTAAATTAATTATGTTTTTTGTCGTAAGCCTTAATCTTATTTTATACAAAATAAGCACACGAATCATTTTTATAGTTATGCTCACAAATGTCATTAAAACACATAGTTAAAGTTTAAAAATAAAATTTTAAATGTGATCTATACCGCAGTGCTTTGTTTCTGAACTGGAAGTATATGTTTATGTTATATAGCGTGACATGTGACAAGAGAGGGGGGTGGAGAAGGTAAGGTGAAGTGTGACACTTTGTGACAAAGGTGGGGGGGAGGGGGGTAAAAATATTGAAATAAAGTGTGACATCATTTATGGATCGCCCCAAAGGATAACGCGGAAATTAATTATTCGAGTACTGAGCTCGAAATAAAGCTTGAAAAATTACCTAAACTTCAAACAAAAGTATCTGAAATACGGGATAAATCTTAAGACAACCCTGAAATTGAGGACTTACCCGAGATCGAAAATGAATTAGATGAACTTAAGATCGTCTCGAGAAAGTTGAGGTAAATCTCAAAATATTTCTTAAAAATCTCAAAGTAACTGAAATAAATACATGTTGACAGTATTGAATCTAGAAGTTTTAATAACATTAAAGTTAAGTTCCCTGAAATTCCATTACCAACATTTAATGGTAAAGATGATTTAAGGCTGTTCTCAAATCTAAAAGGTCAACTTTATGACATAAGTTTTAATTTATTTTTCTTTTGAAATGCATGAAACTACCAGGTGTTGTTGTTCAGAAACTATGTCATCGAGGTGTTTTTTTCTGTTTTTTTTTTTTTTTTTTTTTTTTTTTTTTTTTTTTTTTTTTGCAAACGCACTAGATCTTTCAGAAAATAGTGTCAAAGTGGGCGTTTTGAACCGAATTTCCGCGCGAAAGGAGAAAATCCACTCAAGAAAGGGTAAAAAACACGTTTGTCACGTGATCAAAACCGCTTCTAACTCAATAGGTAATTCATTGACCAAAAAATGGAAAACACAGTTCGATTCCAAATCACTTCCATGGCCAAGCTTTCCAATTTTATATCTTGCCGTTAAAAAATGAATTTGTAAATGTGTCAAAACATTTTGCGCTTGTTGAGCAGAGCAGTTGAGAACAGCCTTAAGATCTTTCAGAGTCTTCAGATTTAACCGGGGCCTTTTTGGAGTCAATGCATCTCCGTTCTTTCTATCAGCTACCATTAAGGCCGTTCTCAACTGCTCTGCTCAACAGGCGCAAAATGTTTTGACGCATTTACAAATTCATTTTTTAACGGCAAGATATAAAATTGGAAAGCTTGGCCATGGAAGTGATTTGGAATCGAACTGTGTTTTCCATTTTTTGATACATAAATTACCTAGTGAGTTAGAAGCGTTTTTGATCACGTGACAAACAAGCTTTCGCCCGCTCTTGAGTGCTTATTCTGCGTTCGCGCAGAAACTCGGTTCAAAAGGTCCACTTTCACATTCTTTTCTGAAAGATCTATTGCGTTTGCAAAAAAAAAAAAAAAAAAAAATGGAAAAAACAGCTTGATGATATAGTTTCTGAAGAACAACACGAGCTAGTTTCGTGCATTTTCGAACAAAAATAAATTAAAACTTATGTCAGAAAGTTGCCCTTTTGGATTTGAGAACACCCTTAAGGAACACATCAAGCGATCTGTAAAGAAGATAAGCTCACTACAAACAGCATATATCAATTGCTACTATATTTAAGCGAGTTAGATCACGGATAGACGGACAGACAAACAAAATTCATAGACACATTTCAATCATGTTGGATAGTGTAAAAAATATATTTATCTATCTTTAGCAGCACATACATGAAATCGGTCGATAAGACAATTTTTTTCTTTTTTTTAACCATTTGGAAAAATGGTTATTGTCCTCGTCAGGGTAGGAAATCAAAAACATATCAGAAGGTTTTTATTGGTTTAATCATCATTTTATTCGTTTTTTGATTGGTCTATACAGTAATCTGTATTTCCCTTTACTTTCAACAGAGATGGACAACAGAGTGTTGCCACTATGACAAAAAAGTAATAAAAACAACAAAAAAAATTAATAACTCAGAAACAAATTGAGATACAGCTTTCAAACAAATTGCATTTAAAAGTACACTTTTTCTCTATACGACGGTGTAAAAAGTAATATTGTGGGATATTTAGAAGTTTAAGAATGAAATTTCATTTAAAATGGGCCGTCAGATTTGACGAAGGAAAAGCCTTTTCCAGAACAGCCAATGAAATGCTTGGGTAATACGTAAGTTTCAGGTGGATAATACGTACGAGTCGCAGGCGATTTCTGTCGCTTGCAATTTTTACGTGACAAAAACCTATTAATGTTTAATTCATGGCGTACGTAATGTAGGATCAACCCCGTGCTATTTTTTATGTCTTAAATTTTAGTCTTTGAAAAAATCATTTTCCAAATGGTCGTTGTAATTTGTTAAATTGCATTTTTTTTTTTTTAATTCTTCTTTGTTTAATCACTTGTTTTTGTGTTACAATCAATGCGTAAAATCACTGTTTCTTCATTTAAACTTTTAGTCTTAGTCGTACTTATAAAATCAAAGCAGAAAAATTCTTTTGGCACTCTGTTTTATGTCCTTTTCTGTGTGTCTGAAATGGAGCAATATTTATGCAAAGAAATTATTTTTACGCTGTCATGGGGAATTTGAAAGTGCTTTTTGAAAACAATTTTGTTTTCTTTTTTTACATGGATGGTTTACTTTATATTTCTTTCGTTTAAATTTTTGAACTAGATTGTAGCGATTCAAAACGATCATAAAAAATAAAAATTGAAAAAATAAAATGAAAACAAAAGAAGGAAACAGATAAAAATAAAACAAGCAAAACATTTACGTAGACGTAAGAATAATAAAATGTAAGAACAAGAAAATGCTAGATTCAGACAAAAAATGCATAAATGATAAAATTTGAAACATAGGTTTATTCATAATTTTTTTTAAAGTTAGAAAATAATAAGTAGGAATAAAAATACACACCAGGACATAAATATTCAGAAAGTAAATGTTAGAGATAGATGTTTTCCTTTTTAAAGTAGCTTTACTGAATCGATGCTAATCAATATACCATATTTTGAATAGCCATCAAAAGTTTTATTTAACTTTCAATATTTTTCTTTTACTTTTTTTAGAAGGGAGGGGGGAATTCTAAATTTGTTTCTCTAACAGTACTGAAAATTACTATGATTGGGCATTTTCACGAGCACTTGTCGTGTAAGTCACATACCATGACTTTTGACTACCAATATTTTAGAACGGAATAACGTGACTCATTTTCTCATTAATTGAAAAAGGCTAAGCAAACTTTTATAAAATAACGGTGGTTAATAAGCATAGTATGTGACTTACATACTATGTTGGTGATTCACATTCGAGTATTGTTGGAGCCCAACAAACCGATAGTCTGTTGTTATTGGATTGTTGGACAAAGTAAACAATGGAAACGCCAGGTGGCGCCACGTGTTAGGCCAACAATGTAAACAAACACAAACGCACGTGTTACCCATGAAAACGATACTTTAATCGATATAAACCGGATGTTGGACAAAGTAAACAAAGGAAACCAACAGAATGTAAACAAACAATGTAAACAAACAGAAACCGAATTGTTGATTCACATTCGAGTACTGTTGGAGCCCAACAAACTGATAGTCTGTTGTTATTGGATTGTTGGACAAAGTAAACAATGGAAACGCCAGGTGGCGCCACGTGTTAGGCCAACGATATTTTAATCGATATAAACCGATTGTTGCACAAAGTAAACAAAGGAAACCAACAGAATGTAAACAATGTAAACAAACAGAAACCGAATTGTTGATTCACATTCGAGTATTGTTGGAGCCCAACAAACCGATAGTCTGTTGTTATTCGATTGTCGGACAAAGTAAACAATGGAAACGCCAAAATTATCGTAACCATTAAAAAATAAATTTTTCAAAAGTTTTCTTTTTTTTTTTGACGTGCCGCTACTGCCCTCAAAGCAACTGTTCAATGCAAGTTACACACTAATACTGTTTTCTAAAACGTTCTACATATATAATCCGACGGTTACGATCTTTAGATGATAATCTCTGTGGAATAATATTTCTTTCATGCAAATATTTCAAATCCTTAGTGCTGATGTTTTTAAGACATCATTATACAATTTCTCTGGACTATTAAGGCGGTATTCAAAATAATATTTTCCCATGCTCAACAACTCGAAATTTTCTGACATATTTTCACTCTCATTTTTAAAAGTAAAAACAGGAAACTTGCTGACATGATTTTTGAACATATTTTATAAGCAACCTGTGTAATTTATTTTTCGTTAAATTCATTAGAACTTGATGTATGAAAAATTAGTTTCTCAGTAGGACAATATTTTTCGTTTCTCACACTCTCTTCGGGAAATTCGTTTCAAAATGCCCACTTTGACAGCTTTTTTTACCCGACTGCCAAGAAGGGTTATGTGTTTCACGCGTATCTGGGTATGTGGATTTCTTTATACCCTCGAAACATCCCAACGGCTGGATGGATTTTAATGAATGAGGTCTCTATAGATTCGTCTTAACCGTCCGAGGGTTATAGGTTAGGTTTTGTTTTTATAAATTCAAAATGGCGGTAGAGACGAAAAATAATTACGCACCCTATTGAGTGACCTATCATTGGATAGGTCTTTCAAAATGAAGACTATGTTTCATTGAGTATTTTACAGACACAAGCTCCGTTTACATATGACACAACCTGGAAGTTGTGTAGGTAGGATCTCTAGCTTCACTGGAACTCTAACCATCATAGACATCTAAAGACCTCATCAAAACAGTGTTTATAGATAGGAACTAACCATTAAACACAACTACTAAACACAAACTGGGTATGATTGCAAATTGCTTAAAGGTGGTTTTTAAATGAGTTATGCATTTTTACGCTGAACATCATTTAGTTTACTAAGAAATGTTTGTAGAACAGAGATAAAATGATATAGAGGGTCATGCAAAGAATTGGATACATGGCCGTCTATAAATGATAATTTCTGGAAATGTGATTTCAGTAGTTTTAAGAGTGTTTTACTATGAATTAAAATTTAGCTAAATAAGGGAGTGTAATAAAGGTATCATGTTAACTAGAGGATTATACAAAAGTATTCAAGTATGTTTCATTTTTTAGTATAAATTGCTGAAAGAGAAATTTCAACCTGTTATGCGTTTTCTTGTTAAACTAAATTTTCCCATTATATAGTATATATATCAACCTACAGATCAAATACGCAGGGCTGTTCAAAAGAATTGGAATACATATTTGCTATGGACGGTAACTGCTGAATCAATTTTTCAAATGTTTTATGCGTTTTCTAAAATGTTTACTTAGTTACCTTATATACCTTATTTCCCTAAATAACGAAGTTTTGTTAAGGCTGTTCTTAATTGCTCTGCTCAACAAGCGAAAAACGTTTTGACATATTTACAAATTCATTTTTTAACGGAAAGATATAAAATTGGAAAGCCTGGCCACGGAAGCGATTTGGAATCGAACTGTTTTTTCCCATTTTTTGATCTATCAATTACCTATTGAGTTATAAGCGAATTAGAGCACATGACAAACGCGTTTTTTCCCCGCTCTTGAGTACTCTTTCTCCCTTCACGCGGAAATTCGGTTCGAAACACCCACTTTGACACTCCTTTCATAAAGATCTATTGCGTTGGCAAAAAAATGGAAAAAACAGCTCAATGACATAGTTTCTGAGCAACAACACCTGCTAGTTTCATGCATTTTCGATCAAAAATAAATTAAAACTTATGTCAGAAAGTTGTCCTTTTCGATTTGTGAACACCCTTAAAGCAATTAGGAAGTGTTGGAAAGTGTTTCATAATCTATGCTTAACGCATGATTTTTCTTACTTGTTTTAATATAGATTTGGGCCATTAAGAAAAAGATCTCGAAAATCGTGGGTGACGCAAATTTTGCCTAAGGGAGTGTCCGGGACGCATTTTAGAATAATTTTTATTTATTGAGTTAAAATTTTGAAAATTTTTGTGATGGTTAACCATATTATTTGTAAGCAAAATCACATGATAAAACCTCTTTTTAATTTAATTTTTAATTTTTTTTTTAAAAAGTGGGGTAATTTAAAATACTTATAACTCCAAATATTACTTGTAGAATTTCAATTTTTTTTTCATTTAAATAAACAGAAATATATGTTTTAATTTTGATTCAGCATTTTTAAAAATATTAATTTAAATAAATATTTAAAATTTTTAAAATAAAATTTTTAAAAATAATGATGTAACTTAAAAAATTATATTTTCAAAAGTAAATAGTTTTTTCAAATGTTGGATCAAAATTAAAGTAAAACAATTGAAAAAGACATGTTCCAAGTTTGAACCCTTTATCTTTAACGGTTTTTGACTTATAACAATTTAAATACAAGAAATGGTGAAAAAACCCATTATGAAACGAAACGCATTTTCACAAGAAATGTTTCCCTGACAACCATTGTTTGAAAGCTAGATTTTGAAAACAAACCAAAACGAAAAAAAAAAAAATAATAATAATAACTCTTGTTTCAATTAAGATAGAAACATGATTTAAACGTCATTTTAATAAGAAAAAACAAAGAAATATATAATGCAATAAAACTTTTTTAGAAAATTTTGAAGATTTTTGTATCCCGGACCCCCTTAATCAAGAAATACCATATAATCGTAAAAAACGCACATAAAAAAATGGTATACTATAAAATTATAGAAAGTAATATATTCTGCAAATCCCAGAAATTTTTTTATTCGTTGTGTTTTTAAGAAAATACAGATGAAAACTCAGAAATTTCAGAAATAAACTCCGAATTAATTTTTTTTTAGCTAGTGATTTGTAAATTTATGACGCTTAACATTTAACATTTGTCATAGTAATCTTTAAAAACAATTACAGAAAAAGAAGAAAAAAAATTCGCTTTTTTAGGTAAACAAAGTAAAAACATTTTAATAATATTTTAAGGGGGAAATTCTATTTTCATACTGGGTTCAAGTAAAAATATTGAATTATCTCGATGAAGAATTGACATTTATTATTTTCTTAAGCAGTCACCCTTTAAAGAAAAGAAAAAAAAAATAAACTACGTATTGTACGGTCTTTGCTAATTTCCATCGTCAAATTAGAATTTAACATCGTAATGTATGTAGATTTACGATCATTATTAGGTATAATCTTATTACAGTTGCACGCAAAAGTATCATGAATATTTTAATTTTCATATGTCAACTACATAAATATTTAATTATATGCTAATTCTGTAATGATATCCCGTAATCAAATAATCATTTTAAAATAGCGCAAATTAGCGTATTTTTAGAGCCTGCGATGTCTGGAGGGGGGGGGGGGTGACGATTGTAGCGCATCGGGGACAGACACTAGTAAACAAACAAACAAAGAAATAATAATAATCGATTATCCTAAGTAATTGGAACCGACCAGCTTTCGGAAAATCGAAATTTGCGAATAATCGAGAATGCTCCAATTTTAAGATTAAGGCTGTTAAATCCAAAAGGGCAACTTTCTGACATACGTTTTTATTTATTTTTGTTCGGAAATGCATGGAACTAGTAGGTGTTGTTGTTCAGAAACTATGTCATCGATCTGTTTTTCCATTTTTTTTGCAAACGCTTTTAGAAAGGAGTGTCAAAGTGGGCGTTTTGAAACGAATTTCAGAGCGAAAGGAGAAAACTCACTCAAGAAAGGTTGAAAAACGTGTTTGTCACGTGATCAAAATCGCTTATAACTCAATAGGTAATTTATGTATTAAAGAAATGGAAAACACAGCTTGATTCCAAACCGCTTTCATGGTCAGGCTTTCCAATTTTATATATTTCGTCAAAAAATGACTTTGTAAATGTGTCAAAACGTTTTGCGCTTGTTGAGTAGAGCAGTTGAGGAGAAATATATGCAATATTTCTTATTCTGGCAACAAATGCTTAATAAAAATAAAGCAATAACAAAATAGAAACAAAAATAAATTACCTGAATTTTAATTTTGAAATTAATTACATTTTACATATATCACAAAGACTTGAGAAAATGTTTTTTATTTTTTGTCGCAGTTTCGATTGCCTTTGTTTTGACGTTCTGTTACGGAGTTTTTTAATTATTAGTTAACTAGTATCACAGTCTTTCCGCTGCTCCAGCCATGCCAAACCTTTTGCAAAACATTCAAAAGCTTCAGAATTGCTAATTTGTTCGTTTTCTTCGTTCCACTCCGCAGATTACAGGAGCTCAAGTTAAATTCAAAGGGACTCAAAGAAAGGGGTTCGAAAATATTTATATGTATTCGTAGTTCGGAAAGGACCGCTTGCACACAAGGTTTGTGATAGTAAAAAAAAAAAAGCTTTAAAAATGGATTTTGGTTAAACAAGATTTTCGGTTAAAAAAGTTTCGCATAAAACAGGTTCTACAGTAATAATAAAGTACGCTTAAAGCTTCATGCATCGACGTTGATATTTTTGTTTCATAGATCTGTTTCATACTTTTAAAACTAATGATTGGATTTACTTGTTCGAAACATTAATTTATTAAAAAAGAAAAAAATTATTTATCAAAAAAGAAAAAAAAAAAAAGTACTGAGACGTTGTGATGTCCGTTAAGGCTGTTCTCAAACCCAAAAGGGCAACTTCCTGACATAAGTTTTAATTCATTTTTGTTCGAAAATGCAGGAAACTAGCTGGTGTTGTTGTTCAGAAACTAGGTCATCGAGCTGTTTTTTCCATTTTTTTTTTTTTTTTGCAAACGCAATTAGATCTTTCAAAAAATAATGTCAAAGTGGACCTTTTGAACCGAATTTCGCGCGAAAGTAGAAAAATCACTCAAAAGCGGGCGAAAACGGGTTTGTCACGTGATCTATATCGCTTATAACTCAATGGGTAATGGATTGATCAAAAAATGGAAAAGACAGTTCAATTCCAAATCGCTTCGATAGCCATGCATTCCAATTTTATATCTTTCCGTTAAAAAATGAATTTGTAAATGTGTCAGAACGCTTTGCGCTTGTTCAGCGGAGCAGTTAAGAACAGCTTTAAATACTGTTGCAGTAATAATGTAATAACAACCTATATTTCAAACGTCTTCAAAAGTTCTTCTACAGACAATTGCTCTATAATTAGCAAGGAAAATAACGATCAATCTATTCGTTAGATATCAGTAAATCTTAATTTTTGTGATTTGGATAACTAATTTTAATTATTTTAATAAAAAATGCTTTTTCCCGATAATTAAAAAATATATCGCAGCTGAAATGGTTAAGAACTTTATTAACTCTCAATTAATAGACAAGCTAATGCACTGTAAAAACTAGTCGGATGTGGTAATCCGAAAACTTTCTTTTATCTCATACATATTAATACTGCCAAAAATTCGCTATCACAGTGCCAAAATTTAATGACAATCTATGCCCATCATGAGGATTCTAAAGATATGAAATTTAGTTCTTGAGATATGACTTCCGCTAAAATCGCGTAAATCTTGAAAAATGCAGCATAGTAAAGCTACCTGTTAGGTGATTTACATCAAAACCTAATCAGAAAAATTTTATGTCAACGTCTAACTGAATCTGAAGTTTCATGAAAATCCATTAGTTTTTGCGATAGAGCTATTTCGGAAGCCGTAAAAAATTCTCCATAGCAGCGCCAACTGTTGCGCGATTTACACCAAAAACTAAACAGCGCCAATTTATATCAGGGACTAACTGAATCTGAAGTTTGATTAAAATTCGTGCATTAGTTCTTGAGGTAGAGCCATTGCGATAATCGTGAATAATGCATAATAGCAGTGCCACCTGTTGGGCGATTTACACCAAAACGTAATCAGCACCAAATTATATCAAGGACTAACTGAATCTGAAGTTTTATTAAATTCCGTTCATTAGTTCCCAAAAAGTTTGTGTCACATACAGACAGACAGACGAACACACAAACAGACTCACAGACAGACATTTTGTAAAAACATGTTTTTCGGGATCTCTGAGCCCTGAAACGTGTAAATCCATCGAAAACCGGAATTCGAAAATTTTCACGAATCCGATACTTTCTTCCTGTAAAGATATAGAAGAAAGTAAAAAGATAAATGTGCCTTAGTTTAGGAAAATATAATATAACAACAAACGAAAATCTTTCGAGTTACCCACGATTCTGAAATACGTCCTTTATCTTCAGAAACATAAAAAAACAATATATTTCCGAAATTTACATAAGCATTTACATATAACGAACAAATTTTCTTTTGCTGCTACTGAGTTTTTGGAAACGTTTCCGAATAGTATTTTAGTGTGTTGACCAGTTTTCTCATACCAGAATATTGGTTTTTACAATTTTATACTACTATACAAAAGACCCGAAAAACTTTTGTTATTTAAAAGAAAAATTTAAAATAGGGCATATTTCTTTAAACAGTTCAATACTGTGCAAATATGATGAATATATTTTTTTAAATAGTTAACCAATGAATTTATCCAGATCTGGTAGTATCTTTTAGCTACTGAGACACGTACCGTTCATTTTACATATCATAATTATTTTGTATATCATCGTAAAAAATTACAGATTTTAATGACTTAGATATTCTCTTAGTAAAATTATTACAGTTGACTGCAACACATTTGAAACAATTTACACCATGAATGTCTCTAAATAACTTTAATTACTTAGATACTCTCTGTAATTTATTAACAGTAAGCTACAACACATTTGAAACAATTTACATCATGAGTGTCTCTAAATTATTTTAATTACTTAGACACTTTCTAGGTAAAATTATTACAGTAGGCTGCAACACATTTGAAACAATTTACATCATAAATGTCTCTAAATTATTTTAATTACTTAGATATACTCTCTTCAGCAGCATACAACACATTTGAAACAATTTACATCATGAATGTCTCTAAATTATTTTAATTACTTAAGATACTCTCTCAGTAAAATTATTACAGTAGGCTTCAAAACATTTGAAACAATTTACATCATAAATGTCTCTGAAGTATTTGAATTGCTTAGATACTCTCTCAGTAAAATCAATACAACAAGTTGCAACGCATTTGAAACAATTTACATCATGTCTCTAAATTATTTTAAGGCTGTTCTCAAATCCAAAGGGTCAACTTTCTGACATAAGTTTTAATTCATTTTTGTTCCGAAACGCATGAAACTAGAAGGTGTTGTTATTCATAAACTATGTCATTGAGCTGTTTTTTTCCGTTTTCTTTTAAACACAATAGATCTTTCAGAAAATATTGTCAAAGTTGGCATTTTGAACTGAACTTCCGAAAGAAAGAATGGAGGAAGGGGAGAAAAGGGGTCAGGAAGGGGAGAAAAATGCCGTGTCACGTGATCAAAATCGCTTATAATTCAATAGGTAATTGAATGATCAGAAAACGGAAGAGACAGCTCGATTCCAAATCGCTTCCAAGGTCAGTCTTTCCAATTTTATATCTTTTCGATAAAAATGAATTTGTAAATGCATCAAAACGTTTTGCGCTTGTTAAGCAGAGCAGTTGAGAACAGCCTTAATTACTCAGATACTCTTTCAGTAAAATTACCACAGTAAGCTGCAGCAGATTTGAAACAATTTACACCATGAATGTGAATTATTTTATTTACTTAGATACTCACTCAATAAATTGTTACAGCAGGCTGCAACATAGTTGAAACAATTTACACCACGAATGTCTCTGAATTATTTTAATTACTTACATACTCTCCCAGTAAAATGATTACAGCAGGCTGCAACACATTTGGAATAATTTAAACCATGAATGTCTCTGAATTACTTTAATTACTTAGATACTCATGCACTCAATAAATTGTTACAGCAGACTGCAACATATTTGAAACAATTTACACCACGAATGTCGCTGAATAATTTTAATTACTTAATACTCTATATAAAAAGATAGCTAACCCAGAATATAGAATAACCCAGTAAGATGATTACAACAGGCTGCAACACATTTGAAACAATTTGCATCATGAATGTCTCTAAATTATTTTATTTACTTAGATACTCACTCAATAAATTATTACAGCAGGCTTGCAACACATTTGAAACAATTTACATAATGAATATCTCTGAATTACTTTAATTACTTAGGTACTCTCTCAGTAAAATTATCACAGTAAGCTGCAACACATTTGAAACAATTTAAACCATCAATGTCTCTAAATTATTTTAAATACTTAGATACTCTCTCAATAAAATTATTGCAGATGGCTGCAACACATTTGAAACAATTTACATCATGAATGTCTCTAAATTATTTTGCAAGTAGAAATACAAGCAATTCATAAGTAGTTAAACTCTCCTCCCCCTCTTTACTTTAGCTTAAAAAAACTTCGGAAAGAATAATTAAAAAACATAAAGAGGAAAAAACTATTTCTCTAAAAACGCATTTATAAAACTTTTAATCTTTTTTTTTTCTCTATCATTTTCAAAAGCTATTATTCATGAGTTCTTTAGTATCATTGATATATTTTTTTTTAATAATACTGAATATTTTTTGCGTCCCATTATATTTTAAGTACTTTTACAACTATAGAAGTCTGAATTTTTACTGATAATATGCAGTTTAAATTAATCTATTTTTTTCCTGTACTGTAAAAAAAAAAAGGAAAAGAAACTAAGAAATTAAATCGCCTTAAAAAATTGCTGAACGGCTTATTCATACTGGTGCAATTAGTAATGAGTTCTTTTTCAATAGTTTTGTAGGAATAACTATTTTTTTAGACATTTTAAAATAATATATTTATCTTCTTCTAAATTCTTTACAACCGCTTTCTCTCTTTAAAAAAATAAATAAATAAATAAATAAATAAATAAAAATACTGTATTAGATGTTTTTTTTTTTCAAGATTTCGCCTTGGAAAAAAATATAAATAAATAAATAAATAAAATAATAATAATTCATGTAATATTTATCATTCAAAATTACATCCTGTATGTGCTTAAGGCTGTTCTCAACTGCTCTGTTCAACAAGCGGAAAACATTTTTACACATTTACAAATTCATTTTTTAACGGAAAGATATAAAATTGAAAAGCCTGACCCTGGAAGCCATTTGGAATCGAGCTGTGTTTTCCATTTTTTGATCCATCCATTACCTATTGAAATATAAGCAATTTGGATCACGTGACAAAAACGTTTTTCATCCTTTCTTGAGTGGGTTTTCTACTTTCGCATTGAAATTCGTTTCAAAACGCCCACTTTGACACTATTTTCTGAAAGATCTATTGCGTTTGCAAAAAAAAAAAAAAAAAAAAAAAAAAAAAAAAAAAAAAAACGGAAAAACAGCTCGATGACCTAGTTTCTGAACAACAACACCTGCTAGTTTCATGCACTTCTGAACAAAAATAAATTAAAACTTATGTCAGAAAGTTACCCTTTTGGATTTGAGAACAGCCTTAACCCTTTCGGTTCTGGTGTATTGTTAACAGTACATGCCTTTTCCTCGAGTATTAATTTGTCTTAACAATTACTTTTGTTACTATCTACATATCGTCGCCTCATAGAAACAGTAGGACATCTAGTGATAATAAAAAATGAGATGTCTGACTATAACTGTGTTTGCATGTAGTGGAACAACTTCTGAAACGCAAAGTTATAATGTTCAATACTATATCTCAGATGTGTTTTTAAAAAGTTCCCTACTGTACCACTAGATGCAAACACAGTTTTTTATAGCAGTAAGTCAGACATCTAATTTTCGATTAGATGTCCTACCAAAGAAATTGAACCAAATTGATCCCCTTTGGTCCTAACTATTGCGCTGAGGCGACGATATAGTAATGGTAGTATAAGGCTATGCCTTTTAGGTAGATTTCGTATGAAATACTACTTATTGGCGTCGTTCCTATGTTGGAATTTCTGAAAATTTTTTGCAGATCTACACCGATCATGACCCCTAGAACCCAAAACCACCCTCAGTAAAAAACTTTATCTATCTATCTATCTATCTATCTATGTATGTATCACTTTCTTCTGGGCACGATAACTTCCACAATTCTGCGCAAATCTCTTCCAAACTGATACATAAAATCAAGGGGCATAAAATCTCGTTCAAGTTCGTTAATGGGCAAAATCGGGCCAAGGGGCTGGAAATAGGGAGGGGTTTTGTGAAAATAGAAAAAACCCCATAACTTCTTAAATTTTGTACATATCAAATCAGTTTAAAGTTTTTATTACTCCTAAAAATAGGGCCAAAAATTTATGCATCACAGATTTTTGATAAAATTAAAAATGGGCTCAAAGGGCTCAAAAAATAGGGTTTTTGGGAGAAAAAAATTCATAACTTCGTCAATTTTCAAGATATCAATTCCAATTAATTTTATTATACATCTCCTGAATATTATCTACAACTTTTATGTTCACAAGTTTTTGATAGGACCAATACGTACCGCAAAAAAAAAAAAAAAAAAAATTAAAAACGAAAACAAAAAAAGGGGGTTAAAGAAGAAAAATTCCCATAACTCCGTCAATTCACAAGATATAAAATCCCCATGAATTTAACATATATCTTCTTAATATTGTCTTCAACATTTATATAGATAAGTTTTGGATAGGACCAATTCTTACAGCAAAAACAAATTAAAAATACATAGCGGTTGAAGAAAAAAAACATCGTATTGAGGGTGTATTCAAATCCAAACTGCTTATTTTCTGACTCATTTTTAAATTCATTTTTGCTCTCAAACGCATCCAATTCATAGATTCTCTTCTTCAGAAACTATATAATGTACCGTAATGATCGATTTTTTGATAGAGGCAGAATATATTTCAAAAAATGATGTCAAAGTGGGCATTTTGAACAGAAATTCCCGAAGCGATTGTGTTAGAAAGAAAAATATTGCCCTACTGAGAAAATAATTGTTTATTAATCAAGTTTCAATTAATTGAAAGAAAAACAAGAACACATGCCGCTTATAAATCTTTTCAAAAATCACGACAGCAAGTTTCGTATTTTTTCTATTAAAAATGAATCTGAAAATGTGCCAGAAAATTTCGAGTTGTTGAGCATGGAAAAGTATTTTTTTTTTTAATACCGCCTTAACATGATTCTGAGAAAACCAGCTACAATGAAATAAAAACTCCTCAAAAGCGGCCATATAAAACTGTTAAAGTGGATTTATATCTAATCATGATTTAGTTTTTGTTGGAGCAATTAATATACTTAACTTCGAAATCTACGTCCGCTTGTAGGCCGGGCCGGCAGGAATTTTTTTTATTATGACTTCATTTATGTTTGACATTTAGTAATAACAATAATAATAAACGTTTGAACTTAAACTTACACTATGTGCAAAACTACTTAAAAGATGAGACAGTATTTAAAAAAGATCTTAAATTACTTTAATACCTTAGTACTTTCAACTATAAAAACATAGTCTTCGTCAGAGAAATATAAGAAATACTACTGTTATTAACCCCTTCAAGACAAGCGTCTTTTACAGAATTTTTCATCTTTTATCACCGGTTTTTAAAAGCAGATTTTTTTGCCTAATTGAATCGGAAAAATGCTTGGATTAAATAAAGCAAAATTTACAATAAAAATTTACTGGTGAGAATAATCACTGATTCTAAGCACCTTACGAAGCGGTCTCTCGTCCCCAAGGGGTTAACCTCTAATGATTACGTCTAATGATCACGTAATGATAACGTCTAATTAACGTCTCTGACGAAGACTGTGTTTTTTTATAGTTGAAAGTACTAAGATATTAAAGTAATTTAACATCTTTTTTAAATATTGTCTCATCTTTTAAGTAGTTTTGCACATAGTTTAAGTTTAACTTTTAAAGATGAATTAACCATTTCTATTTATTTATTTACTGAAATAAACGTTTGCTTAATTCTCTTTGCGCCGTTGGCGATTCCTTTATTTTATTACATATGTTTTACTCTTTAAATTTAAAATAAAGGTTACTTTTCTGAACGAATCATGTGTGATAAAACGCAAAAAACATTAGAAAGTTGTAATATGTTAAACCCTGTAGTAATACGATATTTTCCAAACGTCTCCAAAAACTCTTCCTTAACCTATTATCATAATATATGAATTGAATAATACACAAAATAAGTACATTCGTTAGATTTCAGACAACGAGATAATCTTTAAACTTCAGTAAATCTATTTGGACAGGCTACGATTAACATTATTAAAGTAAAACTAATTTTGTTCTCAAAATGAAAAAAAAAAAAAAAAAAAATCGGACCCGAAAGGTTTAAACTGCTTTAATTATTGTTAAAAGTTGTGATAATCTCATCCCGAATAATCACATGCATTTTTATAGAATAAATCATTTTGGCAAAACGGCTTCAAATATATTTCTAGATATATATTTCATAAATAACAGAAACAACTAAATGTACCATCATATAACTATATATATGTGTGGCCTATTTAAAATATTTTGTTTTGAAAAAATATATCTATTGTTAGAAATGTGTGATAGTATCATACTGAATAATACATATCATACATACCTGAATTAAAAAAAAAATTATGTTGAAAATAATACTTAGAAATAATACTTTATGTGTTCATATTAAAAGACAGAAGTCAGACAAAAAATATATAAATATTTCAGTAAGAAATGATATATTTTTATATTTTTGGGTGGTAGTAGTTGCATGTGAGGGAATGATATTTTTAAGGTTTAAAAATTTATTTTAAATCTATGTTTTAAAGGTTCTCAGGACTCTAAAAGCTTCAAAACTTTCGCAATTTTATTTTATTTTATTTTATTTTTTAGAAATTAAACTCCTATGTTTTCTGAAAATTTTGATATAGTTGTTTCCTTGAAATTCCCATTAGAACAGAAGTTATGGTTTTTAGAATTATACCCGCTCAGTAGCTGAAGCGGCGTTTTGGAAACTATGAAATCATTTTTTTTCCAAATGATGTTTTTGGGCATAACGCGCAGGATATCTCAAAAACTTATGAATATTTTTTCATGAAATTTTCAAAACGCATGTTTCATGTTAATCTGTATAAATTGAACCTAAAATTTCATTTTTATTGTTCAAAAAAAGTTTCTTTTTAGGTGATTATACTGTTGAAATTTTCTAAATTTTGTATTAGCTAAATACAACATTGTATTAAAATTTAAAAAAAAATTATATAAATACAAATTTATTTAGGTTCAATGTAATAATTACAATCCGAAGTATAATTAGGCACAGAATTTTTTATTCTAGCTGTAAAATTTATTTTGTAATCCTGCGCGTAATCTGTTACACCAATAGTCACCTCGACAAATGTCTGACAGTCTGGGGGCCCCTGTATATACTAATTTTGCATCTTGCAATATTTTAAATACACGAAATAAAAGAACATACTTATTTTTTTTAATACCAATTAAAATTGCGTTTTTAAATCGTATACATTATAAGATATTAAATGTTGAAAATGATCCTTTTTTTTTTTTTTTTTTTTTTTTTTTTTTTTTTTTTCATTTTTTCCAATTTTAAGAGTTTTGAGACCCTTTAACATATTTTCTACTTGAACATTTTTAATCATTGTAAAAATGTGTGATAATCTCCTCCCGAATAATCTAACAAGTCATTTATAAGTTTAATTTAACCCTACAAAATAGCCATTCCAAAAAACTTGCTCCTCGATTGTATATTCAATACCCATTTTACATTATGCATTATACCCCTCCCCTTCCTCTCCTCCTAAGATACTTCTTTTATAAACCAGACATTTTAAAAGAAGAGTTTAGTACCAAAGCAAATTTTATAGCCCATTTTAGCTTCATTTCTTTAAAGCAATCTCGAGAAACAATCAGAAAATTGAGATAAATAAATGTAAACATAAAAGAAAACAAATTGTTAATGGATACTTTATTTTAATGCATTTTATTGTAAACAAAATGCTTTCTCTAATCGATAATCAATGCAAATCGATATCGCAACATACCTTAAGTCGTTATAATACACATCATATGATCGAAACGGAATTTATGAGAATCTCAGAAAAGGAAAATATTATTAAATTATCTCTAGAAAGGGGGGGGGGGGGAATCAGACATGCATCTAAAAAAGAATATTTCAGTAATTGTGATTTGATTTTGTGACGGGTGGGGAGAAAATAATAAAATAAACGGTCAAGTGCGAGTATTATTCGCGTTCAGAGGGTTCCGTACAATAAATATATGAATTATTTACTGTATTTAAAAAAAATCGTTGCTAAAAGAAAAATAAGACTGTAAAAAAACTATACAACGTAGGGTTGGGTATAGCTGCATATATACTAGAAAAGTATGAATGGGTATACCGTAAAAGTTCAAAGAGATATGAAGCCTAAATAATATCAAATATTGCTATTCTATATAATTCTTATTTAAATCTTATCCTAATCTGTTTATGATGAACTTAATTCGGCACTGACAATAAAAGTAGTGCATATTTAAACTTCATTTGGCATTTCATAAAACTAAGTTCAGCGTCGTAATAATCTTTTCTTTTTACAGCGTAGCTAAAACAAAACCCTTGCTCAAAGTTTAAACTTTGTATTTTGCTAAGCGCGCTTCGAAAGGAGGTCGCAAAGCAGCAACGCCGCAAAGGTAGGTTTTTAATTAACTTTTAAAGACACGGGGCGTATTGAGAGATCTACTCAATGCAAACTAATCGCGAATCCCATAGTATTTATGTGAATAATCCTAATTAAATTAGTCTGTTTTTAACAATTTGATGTTTATTGCTGTTATACTGTTACTGGACGTCGTATTACACAAATGTGTCATTAAAAGTTGTTATCTAAGCATTAAAAGAAGATGGTACATAGAGTACGCTGCCCCTGTCACTATGTATGTCCAGACTGTCCGTGTCTTTCAAGGTTTAATATCTCAGCTAATGACCGACGATTTTTTTCAAAAAGCATTACCAACAATGCTTTTATACTTCTGCTACGATAGGTACCCCCAGCGCTTCTCAACACCTTTGCTGAATGCCCGCAAATCGAAATTTGTGTGTAACTGAAAAATGCGCTTTTCCCAAAAACTATGTGACTTAGGGTAATCGCTATAATTTTCCTGAAAGATTCACTTTGACGTCTACTACCTCTAATATTTTCATAATTTTAGTTTCAGTAGATTCGAAAATAGATGCGCGGGGGAAACATATTTTTGCACTACATTTTCGACGATATCTCTGAAAATATAATACCTAAAATTAAAAAAAAATGTATTTTTTAGTTAAGCGTTACGGAAGTTCTCACACGATACCCCAAACGATATACAAAGAAAAAATATTTTTTTTTCAAGTAACTTAATTAGCCCCTCTACATTTTTCCTAAAAATATTTGTAAATGTTTAATTTGTAATGTTGTAAATGTTTAATGTAAATATGTGGATCAATAGTCTTTATTACTTCCCCCAATTTGAACTTTCCACGTTCTATAGTTTACGAGTAAAATGGCTGTGACAGACAGACAGACACAGGAGTGATCTTATAATGGTTCTATTTTTACTTTTTAAGCACGGAAACCTAAAAAGCATCACAATAAAGGCGATATACTTAAGAATGGAAAGTAACATAATAAAATTATAATATGGTGACTTTTTCGGACATTGAGAGCTTAAACTGGTAACTGGAAGACACTCGCAAGCAAATGTTAAAGCAATTCAAATTTCTCGTTTGCATTTCGATATTTGTAAATAATTTATTTATTTATTTTCCAAAGAATTTTTTGATGTCGACGTCTAACTGGGTATCTTCCTACTTTTTCGACTTCAGTTGCAGTTTATTTTTTAATTATTATTCAGATAGACTTATTCAACGGGAATAACGGTACATGTCTCTCCCAAAGTCTTGTACATACGTACTTTTCACTAGAAAAATATTCACTAGAAATGCCCACAGCACGAGTAGTTACTTTCTCCAAACAACACGTTTCACTTGCAACCCTAAACTGGCCTCCTTCCTATATTCTTATTCTGACTTCTGTCAGGATCCGGGGTTTTCACCGGTAAAATCATGGACAATCCACGTGTCTCTTTCGGCCCACTCGTTCACTGACAAGTCACCAAAGGAGATTATCTTTTGTTCATTCTCCTTGCTTCTTACTGTCTGGCTTCCTATTGTTATTCACATTAGGATAGATACAAGCCTTCCTCCTGGTATTTTCTTTTATACAATAGGACTTTTCATACAATACAAATATGAATACAATGGTACTTATTTTAATCTCATATGTTAAGTAACATGTGTCCATAATCAAAATACGTAGATAATAGTATACAGGTCAATACAATATATATAGCAAATAAAATTAATTAACAGTAATTTTTATTAAGCCTACCTCTCATTAACCTCAGAGGCCTGACAGAAATATATCGAAATGCAAACGAGAAATTAAAAAAAAAAAAAAAAAAACTTGTCAGTGTCTTCGTATGACGTAGGCTTTGAAAGAGCTTGTCAAAATAAAAGAAGGATAACAGATTTATTAGACATATTCCTGTATGGTTATTTTCAAAATTATGACTGTAACTTTAACTTTTCTTTTCCCATTTTCTTATTAAACGACAGAGTTGTTCATTGTCATTTATGATAAAAGCTCTGTTGATTATGGAAAAAAAAAAAACCATTAATGTACAGTCGTGGAAAAAAAAGGTAAATACCCCCTGCTAACCCCTCAACAAATTGTCGTAGAAGAAAGTTACTGGTACCGAACGATTGGAAATAAAGTCTACTTTTAAATGATGTATATACAATTTGCTTAGGGGACCATCTATTTATTAAAACGAACCCTAACTTCATTTTTTTCAATGGCAATGCCCAATTTTAACTTGATATTTCGAATCTTCGGTTCAAACTACACCTAGACACCAAATTTCAAGTCATTTGAATGATATTTTTTCTAATTATAAACATTCAAAATTGAGTGCTCGTAATGTTAAATTACGTTTTCATATTTTTATTCATATCTCCTGAAATTATACTCCTAATGTACTAATTTTTTGTGTAACAATAACACTAAAATACCCAAACATAAATACGTCGAATTTGCAATTTTTATAATTTTGTAATATGAATTATGAAATTAATATTCGAAAAAAATTATGAATTGCAACCTGCAATTTTTTTTATGGATTTAGATTTATTAAGTCCTGCTTTATGCAAATCCAAAATTTCACGTTTTTCTTCCAAGTAGTTTTCAAATTATACAAAAAAAAAAAAAAAAAAAAAAAAAAAAAAAAAAAAAAAAACGGCAAAATGAGGGTTTAAGGGGCGGTCTATGATGAAAGTGACTAGATATTTTGCAATTTCTTAAGCTATCCTGTAATCTAGCAATCTTCAATGACTGCTTGAGTGGCACTTGAGATGCCTTGATCAGGAAGGAGACTCTCTCGGTCAACAATCGAGTACCGAACTCCAATTTGGATACAGCCCCTAAAATACGCTCGTTTTAAAATAATTGATTTCTCGGAAACTTATCGCACGAATTGCATAAAAAACTTGTTTTTAGGCTAATTGAAGGGTGTAGAGTTCATTTATGCTGTCAGAATTGTGTACTGCTACTGAAAAAAGCAAAGTTACGGTTCGTTTCAATATGATGTAGATGGTCCTTTAAGAAAATTTTATCCTACCTCATTTAAAAACAGACTTTATTACCAATCGTGTGGCACCAGTAACTTTCTTTTACGATAATTTTTTGCAGAGTTATAGTAAGGGGTGTTTACTTTTTTTTTTCTTCCACGACTGTACAATAGTTGTATCGATTGCCGAATCCATTTCTGTAACATCATAAAAGTTAAGAACTACCAACTGTTGCAGCAACCATTTAAATACGTAAAATGGATGTAAGTATGCAGTTATATAAGTACAAATGAAGAAAATACAAAGAACGGATACATGTATATAGGGAGATAATACATTCATCATGAACGAGATTTAAACATTAAAAAGCACTAGGGGATCCAATCCGGACTACTCGATTTATTTTTTTATTTTTTTATTTTAATTTTAATTTTTTTTTTTTTTTTTTTTTTTTTTTTTTTTTTGCCCACTAACAACCACCAAAAAGCATTTTTATATCAAAAATATCAATTACTCATATTCAAATGAAGTTTTCAAACTTATTAAAAGCTATACTTTTGTATTATCCACATGCCAGGAGTTAAAGCTGTTCTCAACTGCACTGCTCAACAAGTGCAAAACGTTTTGACGCATTTACAAATTCATTTTTAAACGGAAAGATATCAAATTGGAATGCCTGACACTGGAAGCGATTTGGAATCGAGCTGTGTTTTCCATTTTTAGATCCATCCATTATCTATTGAGTTAGAAGCGATTTGGATCACTTGACAAACACGTTCTTCACCCTTTCTTGAGTGGATTTTCTCCTTTCGCGCGGAAATTCGGTTCAAAACGTACGTCCACTTTGACACTCTTTTCAGAAATATCCATTGCGTTTGCAAAAAAAAAAAAAAAAAACCGGGAAAAACGGCTCGATGACATAGTTTCTGAACAACAACACCTACTAGTTTCATGCATTTCCGTACAAAAATTAATTAAAACTTATGTAATAAAGTTGCCCTTTTGGATTTTTCAAACTTTCCGTTAAAAAATGAATTTGTAAATGTGTCGAAACGTCTTGCGCTTGTTGAGCAGAGCAGTTGAGAACAGCCTTAAAAACCAGCTGAAAATAACTGAAATGTGAATAATCTGTATTTATATACATAATTAATCTGTTTCTATATATTTATTTTAGTCAAGAAGGTTAAATAAATTCAGTCAGTCGCATAGCATCGCATCTTCACTCTTGTGATAGAGTCCAGTATTCTTCACTTTTTTCCCCCCTCTCCGAAATAAAAATAATTTTCAAGTTTTCACTGCTCGAAATCGTACTGGATAGCAAAGAAAAGCAATCAACTGCTTTAGAACCTGTGGATCAAAACAGGTAAGAGATTTTCACCTTCTCAATTGAAAATGCATTATATATATATATTAAAACTTTTAAACTGGGTATTTTTGCCAACGGCACTCCGGACTCACGGTTTTCTCACTTTCTGTAAATTTCAACAATTTCAACAATTTATATTGTTAAAGCGAGTAGTTCGATTACATGTCTGTTGAATTTGTGTTTTATTTATATTATTTTATTTATTTATTCATGAAATTTTAATTTTGTTATGGAACATTAGCCAGAAAAAAATGCTGGCCTACTTATATTGTTTTAAGTACTAATGAGTCAATCTTTCGTAATCGGTCTGCACGCGATACACGTAGATTTAAAAAAAAATCATATTGGAAAATTATTTTAAATATTCATAAAATATTACTAAAATGAGATACAGTTTTCAAACAAATTGTACTTGAAATTACATTTGTTTATTTTATTCGACGGGGTAAACATTGAAATTGTGCGATGTTTAGAACTAAAAAGATTGCAGTAAAAGAGAAATTTATGGATCAGGTGTTGCCACCGTCAATATGACGTCAGCTTTACTTACGGACATGTTTTAGCTTTTAATATAGATTTGTTAATCTTAAGGCTGTTCTCAACTGATCTGTTCA
Source organism: Maratus speciosus (assembly GCA_963932465.1). Taxonomy (NCBI): domain Eukaryota; kingdom Metazoa; phylum Arthropoda; class Arachnida; order Araneae; family Salticidae; genus Maratus; species Maratus speciosus. The sequence goes on along the minus strand of OZ010790.1, from coordinate 586,532,916 downwards.
ACAAGCGCAAAACGTTTTGACACATTTACAAATTCATTTTTTAACGGAAAGATATCAAATTGGAAAGCCTGACCCTGGAAGTGATTTGGAATCGAACTGTGTTTTTCCATTTTTGGATCAATCAACTACCTATTGAGTTATAAGCGATTTTGATCACGTGACACGGAATTTTTCTCCCCTTATTGACTGGATTTTCTTCTTTCGTTCGGAAGTTCAGTTCAAAAAGACAACTTTGACACTATTTTCTGAAAGGTCTATTGCGTTTACAAGAAAACGGAAAAAATAGCTCGATGACATAGTTTCTGAATAAAAACACCTTCTTAGTTTCGTGCGTTTCCGAACAAAAATGAATTGAAACTTATGTCAAAAAGTTGATCCTTTGGATTTGAGAACAGCCTTAACAACTCTGGTGCCTAGCGCTTCAATAAAACTTTCCGATAAGGTTAGATTTCTTTTACTTATTCAAACTGGAATGTATTAAGGCTGTTCTCAACTCCTCTGCTCAACAAGCGCATAATGTTTCGACACATTTGCAAATTCATTTTTTTAACGGAAAGATGTAAAATTGGAAAGCCTCGCCATTGGAATTTGGAATCGAACTGTGTTTTCCATTTTTTGATCTATCCATTACCTATTGAGTTATAAGCGATTCTGATCACGTGACAAACACGTTTTTCATCCTTTCTTGAGTGGGTTTTTCTCCTTTCGCGCGGAAATTCGATTCAAAACGCCCACTTTGACATTATTTTCTGAAAAATCTATTGCGTTTGCAAGAAAACGAAAAATAAAAGGCTCGATCACATAGTTTCTGAACAACAACACCTACTAGTTTCATGCATTTCCGAAAAAAATTAATTAAAGCTTATGTCATAAAGCTGCCCTTTTGGATTTGAGAACAGCCTTAAATAAATTTAGGAACTTAGGAATAAAATGGTTACTCGTCACTAGCTAAGTATAATATTGGAATATTTTTAAATCTCCTTTATTTTACGTCATTTATCTTAATCCCCCCTTGCCCAACCTCCATCCTGAGACACTTATTTCTTAAATAAGATATTTTGAAGGTAGTCTGACATCTAGAAAATTTTATAGCTCATTGTAGCCCCGTTTCTTTAAAATGATCTCGATAAACAATAAAAAAAAATACAAACATGAAAAATAAATTACTAATGGATACTTCGTTTTAATGCACTTTATTGCAAACAAAGTACTTTTTGTAATCGATAATCAACTCTAATCGATATCACAACATACTACGTTACTACGTTATCATACACATCATGATTAGGACAAATTGAATTTATGAGAATTTCAGAAAAGGAAAATATTATTAAATTATCTGCTGAAAAAAAATAAAATTTCATGCACGTATGTAAAGAAGAATATTTCAATAATTGTGATTTGATTTTATGATGGGAAGGAAAAAAAAATAACAAAAAGCATCACAATAAAGAAGATATGCGAAATATTTAAAAATGGAAAGCTACGTAACAGGATTATAATACCGTCAACATTTTTCGGCCCATTAAGGAGTTTCTCAAAATGAAAGAAAAATAAAAGATTTACATTCTTGACATGTTCTTTTCGAAATTGTGATTGGATTTTTTTTACAAGTATATGTTAATTTTGATTTATCTTTTATTTATTGAATTATATATTTATTTTAATAGAATTAAATGAGTTGTCGGGTCGAACGTGCGCACAAATCAAAATTTACCACATTAGAAATTTATTAATAACCGCATAATTTTTGTAAATTCTATATTCAGTGTGAGACGCATGCGCAGTTGGCACATAGCTGCAACCAGTGAAACACATGCAGCAGGCAATTTCATCCTCATAGTTGAAATTTGAATTTGATTTAAAAATATACCAATAAAGATAATTTTGCTATTTATTTTATGATACAAGAACGAAATATCACGTGTCAAGCAGAGACTTCAAAACACTTGCTATATTTTAAAAAAAGAATTCATGTTCGATTTTGAAACAATTGATAGATTTAAGAAAAAAATTCACGTATGAAAATTACTATAAAATACATAAAATATCAGTAAACTGAGAAACAGTTTTCATACAAATTGCATTTGAAAGAAAAAAACTTTATTTTATTCGACGAGATGAAAATCGAAATTGTGCGATGTTTAGAAGTTAAAAAGATTGCAGTAAAAGGAAAATTTATGGGTTAAGTGTTGCCAACCTCAAAATGACGTCCGCGTTTGTCACGAACATGTTTTTGCTTTGTAATATAGATTTGTTAATTGCTGAGAAACATATAACAATAATATGTTCCCGCAACATTTTGGTTAAGTCAAAGTATAGTTGCGTAATTTGTTTTTTCTGTTTGTACAAATATTTTTTATAAAATATGATGAGGAGTTTAAAATTGTAATAATTATATGTTTGAGTAAAATAGGAGTGTAAGTTCATACAAAAATTATTAATTTTATTTTAAATATTAAATAGATATTTTTAAAAATGGCTTTATAGTAAAATACATGTATAATGTCGAGTGTATAGTTCGGATCTCAGATAACAACAATAGCCAGACGCGATGGCGTTGTTTTAGGACAAGCATGTGGAAAGTTATTTATAACAAGACATCGTAAAATAATAAAAATGTCGGAATAAATATAGGGCTTTAGACCACCCAAATTTTATGGCATATAATAAAAATAAGTATATGTGAGGGGCTTTGGAGGACCGGCAGCTAGTTGGTCTAGCCAAACATAATATAAAGTTTTCTCACAACCAACAAGGCAGGGCTACAACAAAATTGTTACGCCCACTACCAAGGGATGGTGTGCGAGAGAAACAGTTTGAAGAAAACAGTCTAAGAAAATATTCAAAAGATGCAAGAGCGATCCTGACTGCCCTGATAATGTCTAAGCAAGCCTGACAGACCTGATAATGTCTAAGCAAACCTGACAGACCTGATAATGCCTAAGCAAGCCTGACAGTCCTGGGGATTTCTACTTGGTCCTGTGAGCCCTGGTAATTCCTGAGAGGTCTTGACAGCCATGGTAAAGAGAGGGAAAGGCCAAGGATATATGCTAAATGATCAAGTCTGATTGAAAGCGAATGCCAAAAATGAAATGGAGCCTGCCTACAGCGTCCCGGAACTATGCTTCCAGTCATGTCGATCCTGCCGCCCGTGTGATGAGATCAATTTGCATGATTAACGGAAACTATCCTTAGCACCGCGACCGCGACGACTCTGAAAGCTGTTGAACGAAGGCCTCCGACCCGTGCAAAATTCAAGGTATTCCTTTAATCTTTCTTTAGCCACATAAATTATATTAGAAATTGTAAATATCCCTTTATGATATTTTATGGTAAAATGGTTATCTGAGATCCAACAAACCAGTAATTAAATATTAATAAGGTTTTTAAAAGTAAAAGGAAAATTATTTCTCTTGATAAAAAAAAATATATATATATGGCTGAATCCATATCAACTCAGGCAGGGGGTTACCTTCATAGTCTCAGAAGTTTTTGAATTGAACATATGTTAAAATTTAAGAAAAAGTAAGATACTTGTATATTTTCATTTTGCCCCAAAAAATTCCTGGCCCGAGATAAAGGCCGCCAAAGATGACATCCCCGGCATCCTATCTCATTCGCGATTTTCGATAAAAATTTTAAAGTGCTTTATCTCTAGAAAGGTGCAAGATATTTTGTTGCAGTTTATTTTATTTTAAAGATAATATTCTTCTGTTTAAAATGATATACCCAATTTTGAAGGCAACCTTTTGAAAAAAAAAAATTTTTTTTCAAAAAAAAATTTTTTTTTGGAAATGCCAATCCCAAAAATTTTGATTTTTTTGCTGTTGATCAATACCATTGGGAACTACCTTCACTGTAAAGGAGAACTTCCACTTTTGAGTTTAACAAATTTTAGAAACGTTTAAAAAATTCAGAGAAGTTTACAGGAACTGTATATATACAGTTCCAGTAAAAGTCACTGAATTTTTGCTTATTTGTATCATATTTGTAAGGATAAGCCTACTATATATCCCAAACAAGTTAGAAATTGCAATATCAAATGTGGCAAATGTGGTGCGTGCATACTATAACTAGTTTTATAAATATTCAGATCTTGGTGCAATAAGTTACACTCTTGGGCATAAAGGGCATGAATACAAAATTTATTATGATTCTACACATTAAATTCAGTAATACGGAAGTAATATGAATTCATCTTAAAAGGACTTAATCGCCATGGCAAACTAGAATCATTACCTATCATGGTATATCATTGAATCAATTATGTATTATAGGATTTTTAAATAGAATGAAGAAAACTTTTATTAATGTCTTTTATGTTTTAATTTGATTTTCATAGCATTTGAAGTGATACATACTTTATTTTCAATACCGAACATAGTAAAACAATCTCAATAACATATATCAATTACACAGCAATATAAATTATATTAATACAAGTTAGAGTTCAGACAGATGGGCAGACAAATCGAGTCCATAAAGACTTTCAACTATGTTGGAAATTGTTAAAAACACATAAATAGGTCGGAATTTGACTTTTAGAAATGTATGTCAATAGACGGAAGCATACTTGAATACTTTCATACAACCTTGTATTTTACCTACTATCTTTATATACATGCCACTATTTAGCTAATATTTAATTAAGATTAAAACATCCTTAAAACCAGTGAAATCACACTTCCAGAGATTATCATCCATAGACGGCCATGTATCTAATTCTTTGCGTGGACCTGTATATCATTTTATCTATATTCTCCAAACATATCTTAGTGTACTAAATGTAGTTCAGAGTAAAAATGCATAACTCATTTAAAAATCACCTTTAAGCTACTTTTATTCATACTCAGTAAACCCTTAAGATTTCTTTTGTGTAGCCCTGTATATGATCTACAACAGCATTTATGCACTCAACGTAACATGGAAAAATTTAGTTAAACTTAAAAACTCAAACACAACTAAAAATGCACCTCTAGCAATCATCGCTAATGTACAGTATTTCCAATAAGGTAAAGTATCCGAAATCTTTTGTATGTCCCTGTAAACACTATGCACTTTCTATGACACAGGAAGTAATTTTTTGTAAACCTCTGCAATAAAGTATGTATCACTTCAAATGCTATGAAAATCAAATTAAAACATAAAAGACATTAATAAAAGTTTTCTTCATTCTATTTAAAAATCCTATAATACATAATTGATTCAATGATAGGTATACCATGATAGGCAATGATTCCAGGTTGCCATGGGGATTAAGTCCTTTTAAGATGGATTCATATTACTTCCGTATTACTGAATTTAATATATGGAATTATAGTAAATTTTGTATTCATGCCTTTTTGCCCAAGAGTGTAACACTTATTGCACCAAGATCTGAATATTTATAAAACTAGTTAATACTATGCACGCACTTCATTTGCCACATTTGATATTGTAATTTCTAACTTGTTTAGGATATATAGTAGGTTTATCCTTACAAATATGATACAAATAAGCAAAAATTCAGTGACTTTTACTGGAACTGTATTACAGTTCCTGTAAAATTCTCTGAATTTTTTAAATGCTTCTAAAATTTGTTAAACTCAAAAGTGGAAGTTCTCCTTTACAGTGAAGATAGTTCCCAATGGTATTGATCAACTGCAAAAAAATCAAAATTTTTAGGATTGGCATTTTAAAAAAAAAAAATTTTTGTTGAAAAAAAATTTTTTTTTTCAAAAGGTTGCCACAAGAAAAGTTGAATACATTTTTCAAAATTGGGTATATCATTTTAAACAGAAGAATATTATCTTTAAAATAAAAAAAAACCGCAATAAAATATCTTGCACCATTCTAGAAATAGAGCACTTTAAAATTTTTATAGAAAATGGCGAATTGGAAATGGTGCCCGGGATGCCATCTTTAGCGGCCTGTATCTCGGGCCAAGAATTTTTTTGGGCAAAACCAAAATATACAAGTATCTTATTTTTTATTGAATTTTAACATATGTTCAATTCAAGAACTTCTGAGACTATGAAGGTAAGATTTTTTCTTTGGCTGCCTGAATTGACATGGATCATACCATATATATATAATAATAAAAGTAATGGAAATCATTTTGTTAGAGATTAAATATTCATGTAACAATGATCAGCAAACAAAAGTTTTGCTTCTTTTTTTTTTTTAATCATTTAATGTGTATATGTATATAATCTTGTTTAATGTAAATAAAAATATTTTAATCAAGAGTTAAAAATCTCTGTGATTATTTTAGTGATAAAATTTTAAGGTGTGTCATTTTATTTTACAGGTTAAATTGAGTTTAATGCATAAGTGGAAGAGATCACATAAATAATTCACAACGCAAACTTTTAATTTTTATTTGTAATTAATTAATTTAATAATTACAAGTTTACGCGAATTTTAATTTAATTTTAAGATAATTATTCGCGTTGCTCTTCTACGAGAATTTATGTTAATTACGATCACTTATTTTATTTGGATAAATTTTTTTAAGGTATATAAAATTATGTACCAATTACTATGAGGTTGCATGGATGATTTGGATAAATTAACAATTTTGGGTGAAAATTAGAAAGGAGATAAACAAGTGTAATTATCTGTCCAGCATTAATCTTAACCAGTCTGCTGTCTGGTGCAGAGACGAAATATACTAACAAGGTTAGCTTTTTTTAATTATTAAAACTCGAAATGTATTAAACGAATTGTGGAATTTAGGAATAAAATGATTACTCGTCACTAGCTATGTATATAGAGGAATATTTAAAAATCTCCTTTATTCTGCGTTATTTATCTTAATTCCATTCCTCCATATTCCATCCAATGGCACTTTTTTCATAAATAAGATTATTTTAATGATGTTTTTATATCTAGAAACTTTTAATAGCCCATTGTATAGTTCCGTTTCTTTAAAATGATTTCGAAAAACAAAAACAAAAAATTGCAATAAATACACGCAAAAAATAAAGAATAAAGAAATTGCTAATGGATACTTCATCTTAATGCACTTTATTCCAAACAAAGTACTTTTTGTAATCGATAATCAATTCCAATCGATATCGCAACATACTACCTTATGCCGTTATCATATACATCATGGTCAGAACAAATTGAATTTATGAGAATCTCAGAAAAGGAAAATATTATTAAATTATCTGTAGAAAAATAAAATTCCAGGCACGCATATAAAGATGAATATTTCAGTAATTGTGATTTGATTTTATGCTGGGAGGGTAAAAAATAATAAAAAGCATCACAATAAAGAAGATATGCAAAATATTTAAAAATGGAATAACAGGATTATAATACCGTCAACATTTTTCGGCCCATTAAGGAGTTTCTCAAAATGAAAGAAAAATAAAAGATTTACATTTGACATCTTCTTTAGCTACAGTTCTTTTCGAAATTGTGATTGGAATTCTTTTGCAAGCAATGTTAATTTTGGTTCATCTTTTTACTTATTGAATTATTTATTTATTTTAATACAATTAAAGGAGTTGTGGAACATGCGCACAAATCAAAATGTACCACATTTGAATTTTTTTAATCGCATAACTTTTGTAAGTTCTATATTCAATGTGCGACGCATGCGCCGTTGGCACATAGCTGAAACTAAAGAAACACGCGCAGCAGTCAATTTCATCCTCATAGTTGAAATTTGAATTTAATTTTAAAATCTACCAATAAAGTTAGTTTTGCTATTCATTTTATAATACAAGAACGAAATATCATGCGTTAAGCATAGACTCGAAAACAGTTCTCAACAATCCAGAAACCAAAGATGAAAAAAGGTAAGTTCAGGTTGTTCTCAAATCCAAGAGGGCAACTTTATGACATAACTTTTAATTTATTTTTGTTCGGAAATGCACGACACTAGCAGGTGCTGTTGTTCAGAAACTATGTCATCGAGATGTTTTTTCCGTTTTTTTGCAAACGCAATAGATATTTCAGAAAATAGTGTCAAAGTGGGCGTTTTGAACCGAATTTCCGCGCAAAAGGAGAAAAACCACTCAATAAAGGATGAAAAACGTGTTTGTCACGTGATAAAAATCGCTTATAACTCAATAGGTAGTTTATTGATCAAAGAATGGAATACACAGTTCGATTCCAAATCGCTTCCAGGGTCAGGTTTTCCAATTTTATATCTTTCCGTTAAAAATGAATCTGTAAATGTGTCAAAACCTTTTGCACTTGTTGAGCAGAGCAGTTGAGAACTGCCTTAACCCTTTGAGGGGCAAGCAATTGTGTTTATGTAATGTTGAATTCACACCGAAAAGTTCGAAAAATTATGTTTCTAAATAAGGAAAAGCAATTTTACCACATTTTAAGGAAAAGCAACTACATTTTAAGGAAAAGCAATTTGTTTTCCACCAAAGTTATCAAAGTAAAATTTAATTAAAAATTTCTGGTGGAAATCTTGATTAAAATTAGGTGGATATAATATATCCCACCGTCCCTCAAGGGGTTAAAACTATTTTATGAAGTTGTATTTAACCATTTTATCATCTTCTGAGCTGCACACAGAAAAAACTTCAGTTCGCTATCTCATGTATCCTATTACATGAATATGTATGGGGCATTCTCACAATCTTTTGACTTTCATGTCCCTGAATAATAACTTTTTATTTAATACACTTTTTTGTGTGTTTTTTATTTCATATACTGGGGAACATCCCATTGTATGATTTTGCATAACAATATGAACGAGATAAATAAGTTTTGGACGATGTTGGGGGTCCAAATACCAGGAAAACTCCTCTACCGTCCCGTGTCCCTGATGCTGATTTTTAAGTTTGGAGCTGTCTGGATAAAATTGTTTCAATAAAAATAATTCGATGTAATTTTTTTCTGAAACTGAAACTATTGTTTTATATAAATATGTAGCTAAAAATTAACCTGCACACATTTTTAGGGTTGCTATTATTTTTCAAACTCTGTCCCTGGGTTTTAGATTCCTTACCATCCCTCTCACAGAAAATCCCCCCCCCCCCCCCCACCTTATACAGAAAATCATTTCAGATGCAGCCACAGAATTTTTTTCAAGTTTTTTCTCATTCAGAAGTATGCTAGAGAAATAATGTCTAAAATTATTTGGCAGGAAATTTACTGTAGAATTTAAATCAGCATTTAAATATCAATTTCAAGCATCGTGGCGTTATTGGTAGTCTCGCCGTCCCCAAGGTTTATTCCTGCACTTTTCGAGGTAAATTAAAAAAAATAATAATAATCCAATGTTAACAACTGTTTCTAAAAATCGATGGACATTGTGGCTATCACTTAGTCTTAACATGATTTTCCTAAAAATAGGTGGTAATTTTCCTTACCGTTCCATCCTTAACGTCCCTTTTACCCAATACCATCCCCCTTTTTAGGTGCGTTCGTAATTATATAAATACGTAGCACCTATAGTCGTCGTTCAGTCCGTCTGTCTGTCCGCATATAACAGAGCAAAAACTACACAACCGAATGGTCTGAAATTTTAAATATATGATTGTTGCAAAATTTTGTCGAGCCATTTCAAATTTTATGAAAATCCGATGTATAGTTTAATTACAGGGACAGTCAAAAGTTTTTATTTACATTACGGCCAATGGGAAAAATTATTGCAAGTGAATTTTAATGGTGTTACAGCCCTCCGAATGGTCTGTAATTTTAAATACATAATTGTTGCAATATTTTGTCGAGCCATTTCAAATTTTATGAAAATCGGATGCATAGTTTAATTACAGGGGCAGTCAAAAGTGTTCTGTTACATTACGGGGAATGGGAAAAAATTATTGCAAGTGCATTTTAATGATGTTACAGACTATGCACTTATGAAGCGCAAAAAAATATACATTCAGTACAATATGGGGTGCAAAAAATAATTATAAAACTAGTTATAGTACGAACACACCTCATTTGCCCCGTTTGACGAGCAATTTCCAACTTGTTTACCTTACCATCCCTTCTTTAACACACCTTTAAGACAATGTTATACAAAAATTCTGCATTAAAAGTACTACATTTGTATTTTTTCTTATTTGAATGTCCTGTGGGTACTATGCAAATTCATTATAAGTAAAAATTTAGAAGAAAATAAAAAGTTTTAGGGGTAAAATGGTAAGGAAAATTAAACTCGCAAGTTTAACTTAAACCTCAGTTAAATAAAAACTTTTTCGCTGCTGACCCTTTTTTTATTTATTTTGAATCATTAAGGCATTCGTGTATCAGACAAAAATGTCATTTTAGCAAGTTTAATTTCGCCAGATTTTTTACCCCAAAAGTCAAAAGATTCTGAGAATGCCCCATACATTTTATACCCTAACCAATATTTCCTAAAATTTACATGGAACTTTCAATATCCCATTACAAGACAGCCGTAAAACCAAGCAAAATACTTAAAATAAAAAGAAAATCTCAATTTTTGTATAGTCATGAACTTTATTCGCCGGATTTTCTTTACTGTCTAGAACCCCGATTTCACGCATTTATCTGATCGCATGTAAGGCCATCAAGCTGAATCACCCCTTTTGCTTAACTGCCTTAACACAGTAAAAATCTGCGAAAAAAAAAGGTTATCCTCTACTTTGCGCAATGGTGTGGCGGAATATAAAGCATGGAAGCCACACTTTTGATCGTGTTGTTCATCACATAAAGCTTTACGAAAATGGTGTCATTTGAATAAGGAAAATGACCTCATGATTTCAAAATATTTCCGTAAAACAGAAATATAAAGGGAAAGTTAACTTTTTGTTGTTGTTTCTGTTAGTTTTACTGGAATTGGATATCGGGATAGCTGTATTATGAGTCTGAAACTATAAAAGAAATGCTAGAATTCAAGGACGAAACTTATCTCTTAACTTCATTTCAAGTAATTTGATTTTTCAGTTGCTGTGAATAATAATAAAAAATGTAAAATCAACGGTTAAATTTCGTCTAGGAGTGTGCTTGCGGGGTTATTAAATTACGACATTTAAAAATACAATCGAACCTTTATTTAACGAACCTCTATTTTGCGAATTTCTCTATTTTGCGAACTTTTCCTTGGAACCAAGAACATTTTGCAAATTTCTTCGTAAAATAACCTCCAAATAGCGAAGTGCATTCTCTATTTAACGAACTTTTTCTTGTGATCTAAATTTGTTGTTCTCCTCATTTCTCAAAATACTTCTGGACATTTCAAACTTATTCTTTCTTTAAACACATTTTATGATGTTCAATGGCCTTGAACTGGTTTTAGAAGGCGCCTTCTTTGTCAGCAGTGAGAATTCGGTAAGTACGGAGGACGAAGACGATAATCCCTTAGAGTAACTTAAAAAAATGTGGATACAGATGAGAAAAAAAGAAGAAATTAACCATGATGTGCTGATTGATGATTGTATTTCACTTAATTCTGAAATTGAGACCTCGGAAACACTATTCGAATTGGATATTTTCGACAGTGTGAAAAATAAAAACAATACAGCTATGAATTGCGATGAAAACGAATATGAGGATGATGGAAATGATCATTATGCAGGAATTAACAAAACTTCGTATAATGAAATGCTATAATCATTTGAAACAATCCGACGCGGATTATATTTAGAAGAAAATACGCATGAAGGAGTTTTTGGTGCATTGTAAAGATGCGAGACGTATTATGAGAGAAAGCACTTTTTAAAATAAAAAACTCAAGCAAAATTAAGAGTTTTTCAGAAATTAAATTTAAGGATGCATATGTTAATGTGTGGCAAAAATTATTTTTTATAATAATAATAATAAATACGATAATGTCATTGAAATTCGTTAACTTTAATGTATAACTATTTACTTTAAACAGAAAATACAGTGTATTCTTTCTTAACAACGTTTTGTTTTCCTTGCAGATTTTAAACAAAAAATGAATTGATGATGGATATTGGTGGGTAAAATAAATAAAACAAATCGATATAATTTATTTAAAAAAATGTGATTAATTACTTTTAGTAAAAATACTTAGTGTTTATGAATTTAAAATCTGTTTATGTAGTTTAAAGTATTTTAAAGGGTAAATCTCTATTTAACGAATTTTCCATATAACGAACTTTTTTCCGGGATTTAGCGACTTCGTTAAATAGAGGTTCGACTGTATATATATTTATCTTTCTTTTAATAATATTTAAACTTTTAACTTCAGATTATCTCTAAATCACTATAGTTTATGGGTGTATTCCAATCTAAACTGCTTATTTTCTGATTCGTTTTTAAATCCCTTTTTGCTCTCAAACACATCAAACTGGGAAATTCCCTTATTTATAAACTGCATAATGTGCCGTGCTTGTGGATTTTTTGATAAATGCAGAAAATATTGCAAAAAATGCTGTCAAAGTGGGCGTTTTGAACCGAATTTTCCGAAGCGGGAGATCTGGGAATGAAAAAAATTGTCATACTGAGAAAATAATTGTTTAAAAACCAAATTCTAATTAATAAAGCGAAAAATAAAATCAATCTTATACATCTCTTCAAAAATCACCTCAGCAAGTTTCATATTTTTACTTTTAAAAATGATTCTGAAAATGTCTCAGAAAATTTCGAGCTGTTGAGGATGGAAAAACATATTTTCAAATACACAATCACTTATTTTTGTACTGATGTACCTTTTTCTCAGAAACTACTGAAGTGATTTCAATAACATATTCATTTTATTTTTTTATTATAATTAGCTACATTTCAAATGTTTTGCTTTTACTAAAAATCATTTTTTTTTAAGCAAGGTTAATTAAAAAAACATATTGTTGGCGAAATTGCGTAACTATTGCTTTTTCTTCATCATTTCGAACAATCAAGTTTTGAAAACTGCCAAGGATGTGGAAAAAAAAAGTCTGAAATCGCTTCAATAGTTCACGACATAAAGGTACTCCAATGTCAAATGTTTACCATTAGGATTTTTTGTAAGTGTTGTTGTATCCTTAAGGCTGTTCTCAACTGCTCTGCTCAACAAGCGCAAAATGTTTTGACACATTTACAAATTCATTTTTTTAACAGAAAGATATAAAATGGGAAAGCCAGACCATGGAAGTGATTTGGAATCGAACTGTGTTTTCTAATTTTGGATCCATCAGTTACCTATATTGAGTTAGAAGCGATTTGGATCACGTGCCGAATACGTTTTTCACCCTTCCTTGAGTGATTATTCATCTTTCGCGCTGAAATTTGTTTCAAAGCGCCCACTTTGACATTATTTGTTGAAAGATCTATTGCGTTTGCAAAAAAACGGAAAAGAACAGCTTGATGGCATAGTTTCTGAACAACAACACCGGCTAGTTTCATACATTTCCGAACAAAAATAAATTAAAACTTATGTCATAAAGTTGCCCTTTCGAATTGGAGAACAGCCTTAACACTAGAAAGTCCGGAAATTTTAGTCAAGATTTATAAAAAAATTTCTCACCAGAATTTTGATTAAAAACGGTTTAACTTCCTTTTTCCTTGTGTCTTTTAAACTTATTTTATAATGAAATTTCTGGTTTGAACCGAAATCTATTCGTATGGCAGCGGTTAAAATGACCGCTCACGGCCGTTCTAGTTTTCTTTACAAAACGTTTCGAAGAGATCCATTTTGTTATGTCCTTCTATTACGTGATGATTCATAAGATCTACCTATAATCTACTGGCTACTTCAGTTCATTAAGGGTGTTGTTCTCAAATCCAAAAGGGGAACTTCCTGACATAAGTTTTAATTTATTTTTGTTCGAAAATGCATGAAACTAGCTGGAGTTGTTGTTCAGAAACTACGTCATCCAGCTATTTTTTCCATTTTTTTGCAAATGCAATAGATTTTTCCGAAAATAACGTCAAAGTGGACGTTTTGAACTGAATTTCCGCGCGAAGGGAGGAAAAGCACTCAAGAGCGGGCGAGAAACGGGTTTGTCACGTAATCGAATTCGCTTATAACTCAATAGGTAATTGACTGATCAAAAAATGGAAAAAACAGTTCAATTCCAAATCTCTTCCATGGCCAGGCTTTCCAATTTCACATCTTTCCTTTAAAAAATGAATTTGTAAATGTGTCAGAAAGTTTTTCGCTTGTTGAGCAGAGCAGTTAAGAACAGCCTTAAGGTTCAACTCCAAAAGGGCAACTTTATGACATAAGTTTTAATTTTTTTTTTGTTCGGAAATGCATGAAACTAGTAGGTGTTGTTCAGAAACTATGTCATCGAGCTGCTTTTTCCGTTTTTTTGCAAACGCAGTAGATCGTTCAGAAAATAGTGTCCAAAGTGGACGTTTTGAACCGAATTTCCGCGTGAAAGAAGAATAACCACTCAAGAAAGGGTGAAAAACGTGTTTGTCACGTGATCCAAATCGCTTCTAACTCAACGGATGGATCGAAAAATGGAAAACATAGTTCGATTCCACATCGCTTCCATGGTCAGGTATTCCAGTGTTATGTCTTTCCGTTAAAAAATGAATTTGTAAATGTGTCAAAACGCTTTGCGCTTGTTGAGCAGAGCAGTCGAGAACAGCCTTAAATATGAATGCGTCGGCCAAAAACAACATTACATGCTCTGAAGGCAGATGGATAATAAAAGCTACCAAAATAAATATCAATCCAATATAAGTGCATATATGCGCAAATTATCGATAGAATCCCCCTCTATCGAATACTAAGGCAGGTGGCATGGTGCGAAAAAAAATTTGTAAGGTTACCTAAGGAATAAGTTACTACTGCCCTCAAAGTTTTGCTTAGTTAAATTATTAATAAAGAAAGATTGATTAGTCTATATTTCACTTTTTCTACTGACAACTAACATTACTTGCAGTGTTGAATTCAGGGAGGAAAGGGTTCTTCCGTGAGGGATTCGGGATGGGTATAGAGTTTCGGAGGGGAATTTGCACTTCTAGGCTATTTACAAACATAAAACACCAAATCATCCAGAAGAAAATCTCACCCGGGTCACCTCCTGAATTGATCATTGATTACTTGTATCACTATAGTACAATGCATAATGCAATGGGTAGCCTATATTTCCCTCATTTCAAAGCTACATTACTTACAAAAACTTAGTAAGAGATCCATTTTGTTACGTCCATCTAGCCCTGACTACTAGCTACTGGATACCCCAGTTCATTAAATATGAATACGTCGGCCAAAAGCAACATAACATGCTCTCAGGATAGATGGATAATAACAGCTACGGAAACAAATATCAGCCCAATATAAGTACATACGCGCAGATTATCGATAGAATCACCTCTCTAACGAATACTCAGACATTTGTCATGGTGCGAAAAACCATTTTCGTTTTGATTAGAGTAAAAGCTCTAATAGAACTTAAATCATTTACAGTAACAGAGAAATTTAGCAGAACAGTAAGGTTAAGCCCTAGGGAATAAGCTACTACTATCCTCAAAATTTTGCTTAGTTAAATTATTAATAAAGAAAATGTGTAATTGATTAGCCTAAATTTCACTTTAGGTACTGACAACTAACGTTACTTGCAGTGTTGAATTCAGAGAGGAAGGGTTCTTCCGGGAGGGATTTTTGAAGCTTTGGGAAGGATATAGAGTTCCGGGGTGGTGGTGGGGGGAATTCTCTGTTCTAAGCTATTTACAAAAATAAAACCTCAAATCTTCCTGAAGAATATCTCCCACGGGTCACCTCCTGAATTGATCACTGATTACTTGTATCACCATGGTACAAATTATTCGCATTGGGTAGCCTATATTTCTCTCATTTTAAAGCTACATTACAAAAGGTAATTCTGGCACAAATAACACTCAACAGAATTTCTACCTGAACATTGTAAACCTTGTTCCAAAAACTTTCGAAGAGATCCATTTTGATAAAAGGTACGAACACTGCTATCACGTGATGATTCATTAGCACAGCCTACTATCTACTGGCTACATCAGTTCATTAAATATGAACGCTTCGGCCAAAAAACAACATAACATGCACTCAGGACAAATGGATAATAACAGCTCCAAAAACAAATATCAGCCCAATATAAGTGCACACGCGCAGATTATCGATAGAATCACTAAAAAACGATCTCCCTCTATCGATTACGAAGACAGGTGGCATGGTGTGAAAAACCATTTTCGTTGTAATCAGAGTAAACGCTCTAATGGCAATAAAATCACACACAGTAGCAGTGAAATTTAGCGGAACGGGAAGATTAGGACCTGGGGAAGGGGAAGGGAGGGGACTGCCAAAAGAAATATAATCGTGGAAAAAATATAATAATATGCTGCACTGCCTGAAGAAGAATATCGGAAAAAGCTTAATGACATAGACGATATAAATGAAGAGAAATAATGTGCGATAATTTCGACGGTATTTGATGCAGTGTCCTGGAGAATGTCGTAGATAGAGTGTTCGTGAGCGGTTTTTAATTTTTCCCTTTTTTAAACTTAATCTAAAAATCAATCCGTTTTTATTTGATATAAATTCATTTTATTTAATTACTTTTAAGAAAAGCATTACTTTACTGAAGATAATTTCCAAACCTGTAACTCTCTTGTTACTAAAACCATAAAAATGTCCAAAAGAAACTTTTCTGAGTACTTGATATAAATTTATTTTTTTTTTATTTACTTTTAAGAAAAGCATTATTTTATTGGAGATAATTTCCAAACCTGTAACTCTCTTGCTGCTAAAATCACAAAAATATCCAAAAGAAACTTTTCTGAATATTTGATATAAATTTATTTTATTTATTTACTTTTTTAAAAAAGCATTACTTTATTGGAGAAAATTTCCAAACCTGTAACTCTCTTGTTGCTAAAACCATAATAATGGTCAAAAGAAACTTTTCTAAGTATTTGATATAAAATTGGACATTTGTCTGTCAGTCTAACTGCCTATATACTAATTTATGTATTTACATATGTCTTTAAAGCTTTTATATTATTACAGATACACCCCTGCAAAAATTGCATGAATACGATTGTTTACTCTTTTGTTATTGTTATTATTATTAGGGGATCCGTTCCGGGTTACAGAACATAGGTAAAAACCATTTTATTATTATTATTATTATTGAAAAATATAGTTTTTTATTCTTTTTTTTTTAGATTGTCCAATAACCCCCCCCCCCACCTTCCCCCCCCCCCAAAAAAAAAAAATAAAAATAAAAAAAAGTAAAAAATAAATAAACAAATAAATAAATAAATAAAAATGAAAGTATTTTCAGATAAAAAATATCAGTTATGAATTTAAATAAAATTTTGAAATTATTAACAGTGATACTTTCAGATTAGCCGCGTGCCAGAAGTTGTTAATAGCCGAAGAAATCGCTAAATACTTTGCTTTTTTTATTCTAATAATTTCAGTAGTTTAAGCGCGTTGTTCGATGATACGTCTGCTAAATTTGTGTTTTATCTTCATTAATTTTTTTTTTATTTATTGATTGATTAAATTTTAATTTTGTTACGGAATAGTACCCGGAAACAAATTCTGAACTACTATATTTATATTATTTTAAGTCCAAATGGGTTCATCTTTCGTAATCGATCTGCACGCTATAGATTTTTAAAAAAGAAAATGCTGGAAATTTAATTTAAAACCATAAAAAACTGTAAATTAAGCTACAGTTTTTGAACAGATTGCTTTAAATTGCATTTGTTTTTCCCTATTCTATAATATAATAAATGAAAATGTGTGGTATTTAGAAGTTTAAAAAAATCGCTGCAAAGACAAAATTTATTGGTCAGGTGTTACCAAAGTTAATATGATGTCAGCGTCACATACAGACATGCTTTTGCTTTATAATTTATAGATTATTATTATGATGGTTATTAAATTAAAGATATATCAAAATAAAATAAATATTTATTATCTATCAAGGATCTGTTTAGGAAATTTTTTTGTCCTTTAAAGGACCCTTCACAAAATTTTTTATTTCAAAACATGACCCTTCACAAAATTTTTTATCTTAAAAAGGACCCTTCACAAAACTTGCCACCATAAAATGGGACCCTTCAATTTTTTTTTTTTTTTTTTTTTTTTTTTGCATTAAAAATAGGACTTTCACAAATTTTTTCATCTCTAAACTGAATCTTTCACAAATTAAGTCATTTAAAAGTATAATCTGACCTGTCACTTTTACATATGTAAAGAAAATATATGTATTTTACATACACATATCTTCTTAAAAATGCATAAAGAAGAACCTGAATAGAACGATAACTTCAAATTCACAAAATTATGACTAGAGTTTTCACAAATGTAAAAAGTTTTTCACAATTTCACAAAAACAGGACCCTGGGAAAAAAGTCTGGACAGACCCCTGTCTTTTATAAAAAAGAAAAAAGACTGATAAAATTCATGAAAAATAAAGAAAATTTATTTAAAAAAAAAATAAATTATTATCGTTTAAAAAAAAAAAAAAAAAAAAAAAAAAAAAAAAAAAAAAAAAAAAAAATCTAATTTTTCAGTAACACCAAGCAAATCAATTTCCCCATTCCTTTCCAATGACTGTCTAAATTTATACAAATACCGACATTTGATTAATTCTTTCATTTTATCGTCATTATTTTCGACTAGAAAAATCTTAATACCTGCCCGAAACAAAAACACAAATCCACAACTGAAACAAATGAATAAGAAACGATAGTAGAGCGAAACAACGAAACCAACATCAGAAAATCCTGGTTTTTACAGCGATGAAGAACACACGTTGTCATCAGGCGCAGAGCTTCATGCAATAAATTAAATTCCGCCTAATAGCCTGAAATTCGCTGACGGCGCCTGAGAAATGTGGCGTGACACAAAAATTAGGAGAGAAAACATGTGCTCAGAGAAAAGAATTTTGAAAAAGCTTAAAGCTAAATAAAACTCCCATCACAATATGGAAATGAGGAAAGATGATGCATTCCAGATTTCTTGAGAATGAAGAGGCAGAAGTTGTTTTTGCAAAGCCCTTTTTCGCAAAATAACGTGCAAAAATTGTCGGTTAATTAAGAGATATTTTTCTAACACTGGGTATATCCTATTTATGCAAAGAAGGTAACATACGAGTCTAATTATAAAAAAGACTGCGCGCGAAATAATCCAAATAATGGAGGAGAGGTTTTCAAACAACAACGTGCTGAGATCGAGAAATGATCTAACGTATGCCGCGAAACTATTCAGTCACATTCTATTAAAATTTTAGTTAGAATTTTTAATAGTAGTAATGTTTTTTAACGCGGCATATTTAGCCTTTAAATTCAGTCACATTCACTTAACCCTTTCTGGGGCAAGTAATTGCATTTCTGTAATGTTGAATTCGCACCGGAATATTCGAAAAAGTTTGTTTCAAAATAACGAAAAGCAATTTTTCACCATTTTTCCACCAAAGTTAGAAAGGTAAATTTTAATTAAAAGTTTCTGGTGTAAATATTGATTAAAATTAGGTGGGATATAATATATCCCACCGCCCCTCAAGGGGTTAAAATATTCAGTCATACTCTATTGAAATTTTAGTTAGAATTTTTAATAGTAGTAATTTTTTAACGCATCATATTCAACCACATTCTACTAAAATTAAGTTGCATTGGGAATTTAAATTCAGTAACATTTTATTAAAATATTTAGTCAAATTCTATTAAGACATTCAGTTACATTTTATTGAAATTTTAGTTAGAATTTTTAATTGTAGTGAATTTCTTTAACGCAACATATTCAGTCACATTCTGTTAAAATTAAGTCACATTCTGAATTTAAATTCAGTCACATTCTGTTAAAATATTCAGTCACACTCTATTAAAATATTCAGTCACATTTTATTAAGACATTCAGTTGTATTTTATTAAAATTGTAGTTAGACTTTTTAATTGTAGTGCATTTCTTTAACGCAACATATTCAGTCACATTCTATTAAAATTAAGTCGCAATCTTAATTTAAATTCAGTCACATTTTATCAAAATATTCAGTCACATTCTATTAAATTATTCAGTCACATTTTATTAAAATATTCAGTCACATTCTATTAAAATAGTCAGTCGTATTCTATTAAAATTTTAGTTAGAACTTTTAATAGTAGTAAATTTCTCTAACGTAGCATATTCATCCACATCCAATTAAAATTGAGTACCAGTCTATTAAAATATTCAGTCACATTCTGTTAGAATATTCAGTCGCATTCTATTGAAATATTTAGTTACATTATATTACAAGTTTAGTTAGAATTTTTAATAGTAGTACATTTCTTGAACACAGCATATTTAGTCGCATTCTATTAAATTCAGTCACATTCTATTAAAATATCCAGTCACATTCTGTTAAAATTTTCAGTAAGTAGTAAACCCTTTTAATGCAACATACTTAAACTACACGATTTATTTTGCGATAAGATTTATATGCATTACAGAAGAATTTTGCGTCGTTTGAATACTCAGTGTTTAAATACTTCATAAAAGAATATGCGGGAAAAATCACCTTCAGATAAAATTAATGTTTTCTGAGAAAAATTGCGGTTCCCGAAAAAATAGGGTATGAAATACAGTAGAAATATTTGAACTAACGATTTTTATCCAGTGTAAATTCGATTAAATACTTTTCAAGCAAGTTTTACACACGTTAGATGAATTATACACAAATTTTGAATCCTATATATTTTGGTATAAAACTCCCGACTTACTCATGTCTGAACATTTGATCTTGCAAATAATATGTTCTAAAAATATCAATCATATCGCTTTAAAAAGTTTTTAAAAATTTAATTGTTACATTTTAAACATAATTTATAACAAAATATTATTGGTTGTTATGGTGCATGCTATTGTTATTGTTTGTGTTTGTAAATAAATTGAAAACATATACTTTTATTTATCTTTTTAAAACATCATGAATTAAGTCTGCCATCGATGTATAACTATAACTATACATTGAAGGGTCCTGCAGTGAAAAAAAAAAATCTGCCACTGGCATCTAGAAAATAAATTGTACCTCTAAAAAAAAAGTTTCATGCCATCCTTATAAATTCTAGTTTCCTTTGCTAGAGAGTTCTAGTTATCCCTATTAAAATTCAAGGTTTTTTTTCCTATATTATCGTGGTCAAACTTATTTAAAAATCTCCCCAAATAAATGCGAACACAAGAAGTGAGTTTTAATAACTATAATTCTAGTTTATGAATTAATTCTAGAAATCAAGTGCTAATTTCCCGCCATTCAAACGACTCATAATATAATCTATCGTTTTATCACCTAGAAAACTATAGACTAGAAATTCTCGATCAGTTCGTCTATATTCAGTTTATTTGTTTACCTTATTCGCATAACTCGGAAATCTATATTTCTAGTTTAAGGCTGTTCTCAAATCCAAAAGGGCAACTTCCTGACATAATTTTTAATTTATTTTTGTTCAAAAATGCATGATACTAGCTGGTGTTGTTGTTCAGAAACTAGGTCATCGAGCTGTTTTTTTTTTTTTTTTTTTCATTTTTTGCAAACACAATAGATCTTTCAGAAAATAATGTCAAAGTGGACCTTTTGAACCGAATTTCCGCGCGAAAGTAGAAAAATCACTCAAGAAAGGATGGAAAACGGTTTTGTCACGTGATCAATATCGCTTATAACTCAATGGGTAATGGATGGATCCAAAAATGGAAAAAACAGTTCAATTCCAAATCGCTTCCATGGCCAGGCTTTCCAATTTTATATCTTTCCGTTAACAAATGAATTTGTAAATGTGTCAGAACGTTTTGCGCTTGTTCAGCGGAGCAGTTAAGAACAGCCTTAAGGATTTAGAAAATGATAGCTATTCGCTCTAGATGAAGGCGGTATGTTTTTTCTTTCAGTGTGTGAAATTAGAAAAGGTTAAAAAACTCTTTAATAGAAAATATAAAGTTATGCTAAATGCTGTGATGTCATTCTATATTAAATGTTTGGCATGGACCCCGATTGTGGAAAACTTCACCGCTTTTATTTACGCTTGGTAGAAAGCGCGTACTAGTGACTTTATTTATTATTTATTAAAAAATTAAATTTATGTCCAATTTCTTTTTAAGATATGGCAACAGGAGAAAAAAACAGCCATATTACTCAAATGTTATATTATAATAACAAATAAATGTTCATTGTCGAGGCACGTGGTAATATATTTAAAAAGAATTTTCGCTCGGTTTCCTTTTAAACTGTCTATTCAGGGTTTCTTAATTGTATTTTGTTATATAATCGTAATTTAGTTAATACTAATCTATTAATTGATAATTTAATTCTAAAAATATTGTATAAAAATAATGTCTAAGCAATTTCTAGAATTTTAGCACATCAGGTAGTGGGTGAAAAAGGAATTACAAAAATACATCTTACATACATGAACGAAGTGCAGTTAAATAAAAGCGTGTGAAAAAAGTTCAATGTCTAGGTGTGTAATGCAATTTTTTGACTGAAAATACTGACAATACTGAAAAACAAACCGTGATTTCTGATTTATAATTATTAGTGTAAAACTAAAATATTATGATTAATAATTATAAAAAATCTTCTCTAACTTTCTTGCGCAGTGGATAACCAAAGAATAGGAGGGCAAAAGCATAGAAGAGCAAGACATTGTGAAAAATCTCTGGGAAAAAAATCTCCAGTTTTTTGTTTTATAATTGTTATTATAAATGTTAAAATTTTATCATTAATCTCATCTAATTTCTTGAGGCAGAAGAAACAGCCAATCACTAAAGATCTTTAGATTTTTGTTTTATAATTAACATTATTATATGTTAAAATCTTATAATGATTAACCTGAAAAATATTCTCTTATTCTCTCGAGAAGAAGATGCAATCAATGACCAAAGAGTGAAAGAGCAGAAGTGCAGAAGTTCAGAAGAGTTCGACATCATAAAAAAATACGAAAAAAAAAGATCTTTAGATTTTTGTTTTATAATTAATATTATTATATGTTAAAATTATAATATGTATATGTTTTATAATATGTAATGTATAAATTATAATATGTATAAATGATTAACCTGAAAATTCTTCTCTAATTCTCTCGAGAATAAGATGCAGTCAATAACCAAAGAATGGAAGAGCAGGGGTGCAGAAGAGTTCGACATCATGGAAAATTATTAAAAAAAGATATTTAGATTTTTGTGTTATAATTATCATTATTATATGTTAAAATCTTATAATGATTAACTTGAAAAATCTTCTCTAATTCTCTCGATAAGAAGATGCAGTCAATGACCAAAGAATGGAAGAGAAAAAGTGCAGAAGAGTTCGACATCGTAGAAAATTACTAAAAATATATCTTTAGATTTTTATTTTATAATTAACATTATTATCTGTTAAAACCTTATAATGATTAACCTGAAAAATCTTCTCTAATTCTCTCGAGAAGAAGATGCAGTCAATGACCAATGAATGAAATAGCAGAAGTGAAGAAGAGTTAGACATCACGGAAAATTACTAAAAAAATTTTTTCAGATTTTTGTTTTATAATTAAAATTATTATATGTTAAAGTCTTATAATGATTAACTTGAAAATTCTTCTCTAATTCTCTCCAGCAGAAGATACAGTCGTGAACAAAGAATAAAAGAGCAGAAGTGCAGGAGAGTTCGACATCAGAGAAAATTACTAAAAAAAATCGTTAGATTTTTGTTTTATAATTAACATTATTATAAGTTAAAATCTTATAATGACTAAACTTGAAAAATTTCTCTAATTCTCTCGAGCAGAAAAGATGCAGTCAATGACCAAAGAATGGAAGAGCAGAGGTGAAGAAGAGTTCGACATCTAATGGAAAATTACTAAAAATATATCTTTAGATTTTTTTTTTATAATTAACATTATTATATGTTAAAATCTTATAATGATTAAATTTGAAAAATCTTCTCTAATTCCCTCAAGAAGGAGATGCAGACAATGACCAAAGAAGGGAAGAGCAGAGGCGCAGAAGAGTTCGACATCGTGGAAAATTACTAAAAAAATATCTTTACATTTTTGTTTTATAATTAACATTATTATATGTTAAAAGCTTATAATGATTAACCTAAAAAATCTTGTCTAATTCTCTCGAGAAGAAGATGCAGTCAATGACCAAAGAATAAAATAGCAGAAGTGAAGAAGTGAAGAAGAGTTAGACATCACGGAAAATTTCTAAAAAAATATTTTTAGATTTTTGTTTCATAATTCAAATTATTATATGTTAAAGTCTTATAATCATTAACTTGAAAATTCTTCTCTAATTCTCTCGAGCAGAAAAGATGCAGTCAATGACCAAAGAATGGAAGAGCAGAGGTGCAGAAGAATTCTACATCTAATGGAAAATTACTAAAAAAATATTTTTAGATTTTTGTTTTATAATTAACATTATTATATGTTAAATATTTATTCTTATAATGATTAAACTTGAAAAATTTCTCCAATTCTCTCGAGCAGAAAAGATGCAGTCAATGACCAAAGAATGGAAGTGCAGAGGTGCAGAAGAGTTCGACATCATGGAAAATTGCTAAAAAAAAAATCTTTAGATTCTTGTTTTATAATTAACATTATTATATGTTAAAATCTTATAAGCAGAAAAGATGCAGTCGGTGACCAAAGAATGGAAGGGCAAAAGTGAAGAAGAGACATTATGGAAAATTTATGATATAAAATTTCTTTAGATTTCTGCTTTATAATTATTGTTATATGTTAAACTGTCATAATGGACAAACTGAAAAAATCTCTATTTCTGAAAGCAGAAGAAGCAGTTAACGACTAAAGAATGGAAGGACAAAGTACAGAAGAGCTGGACATTATGGAAAATTTATGATATAAAATTTCTTTAGATTTCTGCTTTACACTGAGAAAAAAAATATCGTTCTGGAATCTCGAATCTAAATTGTGGCTCTAGAAAATATAGTTCCATGTCATCCCTATAAATTCTAATTCCCTTTACTAGAGAGTTCTAGAGTCTCCTACTAGAATTCAAGAGTGATTTCCTATATTCTTGTCGTCAAACTTATTTAAAAATCTCTGCAAATAGATGCGAACCTAAGAGGTTAGTTTTAGTAACTATAATTCTAGTTTATGAAAGCATTCCAGAAATCAAGCGATAATGTCTCGCTACTGAAACCATTTCATTATCGTTTCGTCACCTAGAAAACAAGAGACTGGAAATTCTAGATCATTTCGTCTATTCAGCTTAGTTATTTACCCTATTCGGATAGCTCGGAAATCTATATTTAATGTTTAGGGATTCAGAAAATGACTACCTATTCATTCTAGGTGAAGGCGGTATTTTATTTTCCTCAGTGTATAATTATCGTTATATGTTAAAATCTCCTGAAAAATCCCTATTTCGGTGAGCAGAAGAAGTAGTTGACGACTAAACAATGAAAAGGTAAAAGTGCAGGAGAGCTTGACATTATGGAAAATTTATTAAATGAAATTTTTTTAGATTTCTGCTTTATAATTATTGTTATATATTAAAATTTCATAATGAATAAATAACCTGAAAAATCTCGAATTCTCTGAACTGAAGACGCAGTTAATGAGTAAAGAGTGGGAGAGTAAAAGTGCAAACGGGTTCAACATTATGTAAAATCTATGAAATAAAGATTTTTAGATTCTGTTTTATAATTATTGTTACATGTTAAACTCTCATAATGAGTAAGCTGAAAAAATCTTCTCTCATTATATTGAGCAGACGAAGCAGTCAATGACCGAATGGGAGGGCAAAAATTCAGAAGAACTTGACATTTTAAAAATCTACAAGTTGTGTTCGACACTTTTATTCTACCGCATCAAGCCTGCTCCAAGAAGATTTAGTTAAGTCCTCAGAAAAAATATCCATCATGTAATGCATTTCATAGTAGAAAGCGCCGAGGTCATAATATAAAAATTGAAAAAATAAATAAATAAATAAATAAATAAAAAGATGAGCATGTTAAATGTTTGAATGACTATTTTTATTCCGTCAACTGACTACTCTGAGTAAGAGTTGGAATCTTTTATCACAGCTCAAAATTTGTTGTCAGTTAATCTCTCTGCCACGAAATAGACGCACTCCCTTTTCAACGGAGCACAATAGTGATGCCACCTCTGACGAGAAATTCCATTGCTGGAATGCATTTAAGGCACCGTGAGTGGCAACCAGTCGGAAACAAAAATTTATTGTTTGTGGTAAGTGAAGTTAAGAGAAATAAAGAAAACTTTCTACAATTTAATACGCAACGAAAGTCTTGTAAGAATGAGAATAGATTTTTTTTTCACCTCACAAATATTTCAGTAATTGAAAGTTTTTTTGTCATTTTTCAGTCATTATTCAAAATTGTTATTATCTGAATCTTTATTATTGAAAATATTAGAAACGGAAGAAATATTTCTAAATGACTTTTTTCTTCTTTTTAAAGGGACTTTGTTAGAACAAAATAACATCAACAATATTCCAAATAGCTTAGAAAATTGAAATAAAGTAAAAGTAAAAATATTTTTAAAACACACACATACATGCTGTTATTAGCATGCTTAAAAGTAAGAAATATATGTGTGTACATATATATATATATATATATATATATATATATATATTAATAAAAAATCTCGGGGTTAAAACAAAAATCGCTAAAGCAAGAAAAACCGCAAATAATACGATATGAAAATTAAGACTGCTCTTAACTGCTCTGCTCAACAAGCGCAAAACGTTTTAACACATTTACAAATTCCTTTTTTAAGGCTGTTCTCAACTGCTCTGATCAACAAGCGTAAAACGTTTTGACACATTTACAAATTCATTTTTTAACGAAAAGATATAAAATTGGAAAGCCTGGCCATGGAAGCGATTTGGAATTGAACTGTTTTTTCCATTTTTTGATCAATCAATTACCTATTGAGTTAGAAGCGATTTTGATCACGTGACACGCCATTTTTCTCCCCTTACTGACTGGATTTTCTTCTTCCGCTCGGAAGTTCAGTTCAAAATGCCGACTTTGACAGTATTTTCTGAAAGATCTATAGCGTTTACAAAAAAAAAAAAAAAAAAAAAAGGAAAAAACAGTTCAATGACATAGTTTCTGAATAACAACACCTTCTAGTTTTAGGCGTTTCCGAACAAAAATGAATTAAAACTTATGTCAAAAAGTTGACCCTCTGGATTTGAGAACAGCCTTAACGAAAAGATATAAAATTGGAAAGCCTGACCATGGAAGCGATTTTAAATCGAACTGTGTTTTCCAATTTTTGATCAATAAATTACCTATTGAGTTATAAGCGATTTTGATCACGTGACAAACACGTTTTTCATCCTTTCTTGAGTAATTATTCTTCTTTCGCGCGGAAATTCGGTTCAAAAGGCCCACTATGACACTACTTTCTGAAAGATCTATTGCGTTTGAAAAAACGGAAAAATTAGCTCGATTTTAGTGTTTCTGAACAACAACACCTGCTAGTTTCATGCATTTTCAAACAAAAATAAATTAAAACTTATGTCATAAAGTTGCCCTTTTGGATTTGAGAACAGCACATTCATTAAAATAATAGCTATATTACGAATGTGATTAATATCCCAATTTTCTTGATTATTTCTAACTTCTATCTACGCCTCACACTTTTACAATTTTTCTTTTGACTTTAAAATTTTTAATTAAAAAAAATTCGACTTTTAAGTACGCTAATAAACGCCTGTCTCTCTCTTTTTTTTCTTCTTTTTTCTTTTGTTAAAAAACATATTTTTACTTTAATTTATTTTCTACTTTTTTAGCATTTTATTTATTATTATTTATGATATAGTATTATTATAATTATAATTATTATAGTATTGTTATAATTATTATAATATTATTATAATTACAATTATTACAGTATTATTATAATTATAATTATTATAGTATTATTATAATTATTATAATATTATTATAATTACAATTATTACAGTATAATTATAATTATAATTATTATAGTATTATTATAATTATTATTCTAATACTTTTTTTATTGAATAGTTCTATCATTTATTTTTACAAACAGATAGAATTAAAAAAAAAATTCTTTTAATTGATAATTAAATTTTGACGGGGAACAGAACACTGCACTCGGAGTAGTTTTACATTATTGACACATTCATTGTGACGTCATTGCCATTTCTTTCTCTCTTTTTCAATGCATTTTTCCAAAATTTAATTACAGTTAATCAATAAATTGATAATTAAGGTCTGAAACTATTAAAATATTGTATTTTCATCGAGAGCGCACAACTGCTTTTAATGTTATAACAACAGAAGGAAGGAAGTGAAAAATGGATTACAAAATTCAGTATTTACACACGTGAACCGAGTTAAAAAATAATAATAACAATAAATAAATAAATAAAATTATGTAAAAAGAAAAATAAAGTAAGTGAAAAATAGATTACAAAATTCCATATTTACAAACATGAACCAAGTTAAAATAAATAAATAAATAAATAAATAAATAAAACTATGTAAAAAGAAAAATAAAGTAAGTGAAAAATCGATTACAAAATTCTATATTTACAAACATGAACCAAGTTAAAATAATAAATAAATAAATAAATAAAATTATGTAAAAATAAACGGTCAAGTGCGAGTATTACTCGCGCACAGAGGGTTCCGTAGAATAAATATATGAATTTGTAATGGTATTTTAAAAAACCGTTGCTAAAAGAATACTAAGATTTTGTAAAAAACTATACAACGTAGGGTTGGGTATAACTGTATATATTAGAAAAGTGTAAAAAGGTATACCATGAAAGTTCAAAGAGACATGGAACCTAAATAATATCAAATATAGCTATTCGTATAACTCTTTTTTTTTAATATTATCCTAATCTGTTTAGGATGAACTTAATTCGGTACTGACAATAAAAGCGGTGCATAGTTAAACTTCATTTGGCATTTCATGAAACTAAATTCAGCGTAGTAATAGCCTTAATTTCTACAGTGTAGCTAAATCAAAACCTTTGTTCAAAGTTGTAATTTGGCATTGAGCTAAGCGCGCTTCGAAAGGAGGTCTCAAAGTTGTAACGCCACCTTAGTCAGTGCCGCGTTTTTCGAGATGTGTTTAATTAACTTTTAAAGTCACTCGAGGCGTATTGAGAGATACAATCAGTACAAACAATCGCGAATCCCACAGTATTTATGCGATTCATTCTAATTAAACCTTTCGAGGGCGGTGCCCTTAAAAAAAGGACACCTAATTTTAATTCCAAAACAGACAATCGGCACCAAGAATATTTAATTAAAATTTTCCGTTTATCATGTACGTGAAAATAAACAAGTTCGCATTTTCTAATAAATTCGATTATAAATTCTGGTGTCAGTTCGTTATTTGATAAGTTTATAAATAGAATTACTCCGCGCCAGAAACGGTTAAGTGGTCGCAGGAGTCTTAAAACTTCAAAATTTAAGAAATTTTAATTTTTTTTAGATGTTAAACTCCTATTTTTTCTGAATATTTTGATATAATTGTTTCCTTAAAATTCCCGTTAGAACAGAAGTTATGGCTTTTAGAATTATACCCGCTCAATAACTGTAGCAGTGATTCCGAAACTTTGAAGTCATTTTTCTCTAAATGGTGTCTTTTGGGCATAACGCGCAGGATACCTCAAAAACTTCTGAATATTTTTTCATGAAATTTTCAAAACATGTATTTCATGTTAGCCTCTATAAACTGAACCTAAATTTTCCTTTTTATTGTTCAAAGAAATATTTTTTTAGGTGATTTTACTGTTGATATTTTCAAAATTTTGTATTAGCTAAATGCAACATCGCATTAAAAATATAAAAATGCTTTAAATACAAATTTATTTAAGTTCAGGGAAATTATTACAGTCTGAAGTATAAGTAAGCACCAAAATGTTCATTCTAGTTGCAATATTTATTTTGTCATCCGGCACGTAAACTGTTATCCCAATTTTTTGTTCGACAAAAGTCTAACAGTTTCGAGCCCCCTATAAACACTAATTCTGTATCTTGCAATTTTTTAAATACATGAAATGAAAGAACATACTTATATCTTTCATTCAAATTAAAATTGTTTTAAAATTATATACATTTTAAGACATCAAATGTTGAAAAGGGTCTTCTTTTCATTTTTTCCACTTTTTAGAGTCCTAAGACCCCTGACTGAGACTTAGTATGCTTTTAACAATTTGACGTTTATTGCTTTTATATTTTTACTGGACATTACATTACACATATATATCATTAAAAGTTGTTAACTAGGCATAGAGTATGCCGCCCCTGTCCTTATGTATGTCCAAACTGGCCTATCTTTAAGGATGAATATCTCAGCTAATTACTGATGATTTTTTTCGAAAATCATTATCAACAATGCTTTTATACTTCTGCAACGATAGGTATATCGAGTGATGCTCAACATTTTTTCTGAATGCCCGTAAATCGAAATTTGTGTATAACAGAAACATGCTAATTTCTCAAAAACTATGTGACCTAGGATAATCGCTATAATTTTCCGGCAAGGTTTATATTAACATCTACTACTACTATTTTTTTCATAATTTTAGTTTCAGTAGTTTCGGAATTAGATGGGGGGGGGGACATATTTTTGCGTTACATTTTCGACAATATTTTTTAAAATATAATACCTAAAATTAAAGGGAATGTATTTTTGAGTTCAGCGTTACGAAAGCTTTGACAGGATAGCCCCCCATGATATGCAAAGAAAATATTTTTTTTTCAAGTAGCATAATTTGCCCCCCTACATTTTTACTAAATATATTTATGAATGTTTATTAATCTGAAAATATGTGGGTCAATGGTCTTTATTACTTCCCGAATTTGAACTTTCCACGTTCCATAGTTTACGAGTAAAATGGCTGTGACAGACAGACAGACAGACAGGCACAGGAGTGATCTTATAATGGTTCCGTTTTTACTTTTTAAGTACGGAACCCTAAAAAAGATAAAATAAAGTAAAGTAAATGAAAAATCGATTACAAAATTCTATATTTACAAACATGAACCAAGTTAAAATAAATAAATAAATAAAATTATGTAAAAAGAAAAATAAAGTAAGTGAAAACAAAATTCTATATTTACAAACGTGAACCAAGTTAAAATAATCCACGCTCAGCAATTCGAGATTTTCTGACACATTTTCAGACTCATTCTTAGAAGTAAAAACATAAAACTTGATGACGTGATTTTTGAAGAGATTTTATAAGCGACTTGTGGGTTTTTTTTTTTTTCCATTCAATTCATTAGAACATGATTTATAAACAATTATTTTTTTAGTACGACCCTTTTTTTCCGTTTCCAACACTATCGCTTCGGGAAATTCGGTTCAAAATGCCCACTTTGACAGTATTTTTTGAAATATATTCTGCCTTTATCAAATAATCTACCCATACGGCACATTATATAGTTTCTGAATAAGAGAACCTGCCAACTGGATGCGTTTGAGAGCAAAAAGGAATTTAAAAATAAGTGAAATTTAGCAATTTGTATTTGAGTACACCCTTAAGCAGAGTTAGTTAAAAATTATTTCCGAATTTTAACTTAGCTTTATAATTTTTACATGCTACACGAATATCAATTATATTTTGTTAACTAATATTTTAGCACCAAAAACAGCAACCCTAACAATACTGAACTATAAAATCTAATTATTAAAGGTACACATATACTAAGACAAACTTAAAACACATTTAATACTATAAACCCAACTGGAGTGAAAAGTTAGCCGGGGCCAGGATTCGAACCTGGGTCCACAGCGTACCGTGCTGTTGCTTTACCACTAAGCTACACCCTGGCATATATCTTAGCCCGGTAATTTCTCACTAATAAACCAATTTGGGGAACGTCACCGCCAATTTATCAGATAACACTGGATAATGCGACGACGATGAACAAATTACTTTCTCCATCTATCCACAATATATATATTAAAGCACATAAATCAATGTCTGAATTCCATTTTTAATTATTAAAGGTACACATATATTAAGAAGGACTTACAACACAATTAATACAATAAACCCAACTGGAGTGAAAAATTAGGCGGGGGCAGGATTCGCACCTGGGTCCACAGCGTATCGTGCTGTTGCTTTACCGATAACCTAGCCCGGTAATTTCTCACCAATAAACCAATTTGGGGAACGTCACAGTCCATGTATCAGATAGCACTGGATAATGCGACAACGATGAACAAATTACTTTCTCCATCGATCCACAATATATATATTAAAACACATAAATCAATGTCTGAATTCCATTTTTAATTATTAAAGGTACACATATATTAAGAATGACTTAAAACACAATTAATACAATAAACCCAACTGGAGTGAAAAATTAGGCGGGGCCAGGATTCGGACCTGGGTCCACAGCGTACCGTGCTGTTGCTTTACCACTAAGCTATCCCTGGTCGATAACCTAGCCCGGTAATTTCTCACTAATAAACCAATTTGGAGGACGTCACCGTCCATCTGTCAGATAGCACTGGATAAAGCGACAATGATGAACAAATTACTTTCTCCATCGATCCACAATATATATATTAAAGCACATAAATCAATGTCTGAATTCCATTTTTAATTATTAAAGGTAGACGCATATTAAGAAGGACTTAAAACACAATTAATACAATAAACCCAACTGGAGTGAAAAATTAGGCGGGGCCAGGATTCGAACCTGGGTCCACAGCGTACCGTGCCGTTACTTTACCACTAAGCTACCCCTTGCCGATATCTAGTGAGAAATTACAGGGCGAGGATAACGGCCAGCGGTAGCTTAGTTTTAAAGCAACAGCACGGTACGCTGTGGACCCAGGTTCGAATCCTAGCCCCGCCTAATTTTTCACTCCAGTTGGGTTTATTGTATTAATTGTGTTTTAAGTCCTT
Organism: Maratus speciosus; assembly: GCA_963932465.1. Classification (NCBI taxonomy): domain Eukaryota; kingdom Metazoa; phylum Arthropoda; class Arachnida; order Araneae; family Salticidae; genus Maratus; species Maratus speciosus. Next base: position 586,500,185 of record OZ010790.1, on the reverse strand, counting down.
CTTAATATGCGTCTACCTTTAATAATTAAAAATGGAATTCAGACATTGATTTATGTGCTTTAATATATAAAATCTAAAATCAAAATTAGCATTAATCAGTTTGAAAACCAACCATTCTTCTAGATGAACTCAACAAGCTAAATTGTAAAAGAATATTAATTTTTTATTGTGTATTTAAAAGCATTTTTGCTATACAAAAGGAAAGGGAGGAAAAAAAGCAAAAATCTAAAATTAAAAACAACCGAACTTAATTTTTAGGGTTTCGTTCATCTGACGAAACCCTATTTGTCTCGCTCCTCTGTCTGTCTGTCTGTCCGCCTGTCTGTCCGTCACAGAGCCCGTTCTCAGAAACTATACATGTTGGAGACGTGAAATTTTGCATACATATAGCTGAACACAACACATCATACGACAAATCATAAAATTTGAAAAAGTCGTACATTTAACCCTTTTGGCTCCCACATGTGTATTTTAAACAATTCTTTCTAAGTGAGCCCCTAATTAAGTTGAAGGTGTGAAATTTTGCGACTTATAGGTGGACACCTCAGATCAAATGGCAAATCCTAAAATTCTGAAAAAGTCGTACATTTAACCCTTTGGGCTCCCACATCTGTATTGTAAACAATTCTTTCTATGTGAGCCTCTAACTAGGTTGGAGGGGTGAAATTTTGCATACTTATAGCTGAACACCTCACATCAAACAACAAATCATAAAATTTTGAAAACGTTGTAAATTTAACCCTTTGGGGTCTCACATGTGTATTTTAAACAATTCTTTCTAAGTGAACCCCTAATTAGGTTGCAGGAGTGAAATTTTGCATACTTATAGCTGAACACCTCACATCAAACGACAAATCATAAAATTTTGAAAAACTCGTACATTTAACCCTTTGGGCTCCCCCATGTGTATTTTAAACAATTCTTTCAAAGTGAGCCCCTAATTAGGTTGAAGGCGTGAAATTTTGCATACTTATAGCTGAACACCTCACACTAAACGGCAAATCATACAATTTTCAAAAATTCGTACATTTAACCCTTTGGGCTCCCACATGTGTATTTTAAACAATTCTTTCTAAATGAGCCCTAATTAGGTTGGAGGCGTGAAATTTTGCATACTTATAGCTGAACATCTTACATCAAACGACAAACCATAAAATTTTGAAAAATTCGTACATTTAACTGTTTGGGCTCCCACATGTGTATTTTAAACAATTCTTTCTAAGTGAGCCCCTAATTAGGTTGGAGGCGTGAAATTTTGCATACTTATAGCTGAACACCGTCATGCGACAAATCATAAAATTTTGAAAAAGTCGTACATTTAACCCTTTGGGCTCTAACATGCGTATTTTAAGCAATTCTTTCTAACTGAGCCTTTGAAATTTTCCATACTTATAGTTGAACACATGAGGCCAGGCGACAAATCATAAAATCTTGAAAAAGTCTTACGTTTAACCCTTTGCGCTAACACATATGCATTTTAAGCAATTCTTTCTAAGAGAGCCCCTAATTAAGTTGGAGACATAAATTTTTGCATACGTATCGCTGAATACCTCAGACCACACGACAAATCATAAAAATTTCAAAAAGTCTTATATTATTTACTCCTACGGGCTCTAACTTGTGTATTTTAAGCAGTTTTTCTAACTTCCGCAATTTTCACCCGGGGAGCACTTTTCCAAATTTTGCCGACACCCCTTTGACCATTCTTTCATATTATGCACCATAGACTTACATATTTTAGTTCCACTTTTTACCGCCAGGCACGCCTACTTATCTCGGGTGCTATGAGCCCAATCCCCTCGACTCATATATCTACGGATAGTATGTAAAACGGAGTTTCGTTCGGATAGAGGTTTGTTTAGAATAGAGTGCGCCTCTGGTTGCGAAATGTGGAATTAACAGATTTTTCAAAAGGATAAAGAGTTTTGAAAGGAATATTACACGAAACCCTCTGTGCGATCTGTGATCACACTTACCCACTTGTTACTCACTACACGCCCACGAATACCAATTATTAATCTGTCTTTATAAATATTTCAGCACCAATCTTAGTATATTTAAGAAAAACTACTGAACTATAAAACCTAAAATCCAAAATTTGACACTAGGCAATTTGAAAACCAACCATTCTTCTAGTTCAATTCAACAAATTCAAAGAAGTTGAATTCAAAGACTATTAAATTTTTATCGTGTGTTTTTTAAAATTTTTGCTACTCAAAATGAAAGAAAAACATATATAAAATATAAAATTAAAAACAACTGAACTTTATAATTTTTTCTTACTACACACCCACGAATACCAGTTATTAATATGTCTTTACAAATACTTTAGCACCACTGTCAATATCATTAGCTGAAAATATTGGACTATAAATCCTAAAATCAAAATTTGGTTTTGGGCAGTTTAAAAACAAACCATTTTTCTAGTTGAACTCAGCAGGCGCAATTGTCAAAGAATATTCATTTTTAATAGCGTGCTCAAAAACGCTTAGAAAGTAGAAAAAAAAAAAGACAAGAAGTTATTCAAAAATCTAAAATTAAAAACAGGTTAAATCGGACCTTTTTACTACAATAAGTTGCGCGAAGCATTATCTAAACACATTTCTCTAAAGCATATCTCTCAGTCCCAATCACAAAACTAAACACACAAAATTCATTTATTTAAATTGATTTCGAAATCTGAATTGTAAAAGAACAGAAAAATGCATAGAATTAATTGATGAAAGATAAATACTGCTTTTAGATAACCCAGTTGTATGTTTCATTTTTTCCTCTTCCTTTAATGTTATAATGTTATAAATATATACTATATATATATATAATTCTTCGATAGTTAAATTAAGGCGGTTCTCAACTATTCCGATCAACAATCGCAAAACGTTTTGGCACATGTACAAATTCATTTTTTAACGGAAAGATATAAAATTTTAAAGTCTGGCCATGGAAGCGATTTGGAATCGAACTGTGTTTTCCATTTTTTGATCCATCCATTACCTATTGAATTAGAAGCGATTTGGATTACGTGACAAACACATTTTTCAGCCTTTCTTGAGTGGGTTTCCTCCTTTCGCGCTGAAATTCGTTTCAAAACGCCCACTTTGACACTTTTTTCTGAAAGATCTTATTGCGTTTGAGAAGAAGAAGAAGAAAAAAAAAAACGGAAAAAACCACTCGATGACATAGTTTCTGGACAACAACACCTACTAGTTTTATGCATTTCCAAACAAAAATAAATTAAAACTTTGTCAGAAAGTTGCTCTATTGGATTTGAGAACAGCCTTAATATGTGAGTGTAGTTCCAAAATTCGCCTTATCCAAAATTTAAAAAAATGAGTTTTCTCAATCGATCTATTCTATTGGTGAACCTGTATAGAAAAAAAAACTACAATGTACAAAAAAACTATTTTTTTCGTGTATTTCTGACATTGCAAAATCTTGGTTTACAATAAAAACCAATGGAAGCACTCAGGGATTTTTTCGCATTTTCCAAAAATTTCATTTTCTGGATAAGGCGAATTTTTAAACTCGCGTCCTCATATATATATTACGTTTCTGAATAAAATGCAATATTGAAATTTTACAGCAACCTACAGTTACTTTTCTTTTATCTAAAAAAACCAAACATGATTAAAAAAATAAAAATAAATAATGTATACAGGAGGAGAACAGTAAGAGCTTATTAACATAAAATTAAATATTCACAGTAACGTCTTCTCTCAACACAGTTCGGGAAAAATAATATTAAAGTCATCTACTTCTCTATTACACTGGCTCATCTTAGAAAAGACGATGCTATGCTCTCTCATTTGCGACTGCATCTCTTCAACGGATGTAATGATCCCCTCATACTAGAGACAGCATTAAACTAAAGTGATGCTTACGCATTAAAGTGGATCTCCAGTACATGCATTCGCATTTAGAGAGTATATTTAAAATTTCAAAAAGCTAATTGACAGACAAAAAATCAAATGAATTTAGTTTTCACACGGAAAAAAAAAAACTGATTTCTAAGTATGACTGGTACTTGTATCTCTGTGTGTGTTGATTGCTTTCAATCGCTGGATAAAAATCCATTTATGTTAAAAGCACCCCTATCAGGAAAAGAAACCACTATTGCATTGTATAGAAGAAGAAATTGTATCGGATTCAATTCTGTACTTTAATTATCTCAATTAAAAATTAAACACTAACAGTCTCTTATTTGTAATATATTCGCTTTCTTAAATTTATATCGAACTAGGGCCCCAATCAAAGTATGAGGTGTTGGCCCGGGAGAGGGGTCCAAGACCCAACTTTAAAGTTATGCATTGAGAGGGTGACACAGGAGATGAAAAATGCATGTCGAAAAAAAAGTTCAAGGGGCCAAGGACCGGGCACCGTAGGCCCAAAGTAGGTAATGTAGAAACAGGGGAATAACTAAATGGAAAAAGAGTTCCCAAAACGAAGATCGGATTAAAAGGGTGCAATTTTTTTACAATTTAGGGCACTAAAACTTCAAGGGGCTCTGTAGTGGGCCCCAGAAAGCCAGGGTCTTAAATGGAATGAAAAAATGGCGGAATAACTAAAAGGAGAAAGGGCCCCAAAAATGAAGAAGATCGGATAAAAAGGAGGTAAGTTTTTAACAATTTAGGGCATAAAAGCTTAAAGGGGCAACAGGAGCTCCGGGTCTTAAAAAAATAATAATAATAATCTCAGCCTCAGATGATCCAGGAGAGGCTTTGGACTATCCTCAACCCAATTTTCAGCTTTGTACTTGTGGTAGATTTCGCTAGCCATCACAGACAGACACACGCTCAAACAGAGCGAAACTTTCTTTTATTAGTATAGATTCTAATCTGTAGAGGTACGCGCACACACATATATATAATTCCTCGATACTTAAAAATAAAAAATAAAATAAAAAGTTATTAAAATCCTGCACAAAATATAATGCACTCAAAGCTTATAGAAACCTGCAGTTACTTTTTTTCTTTTATCGAAACAAAAACAAATATGCTTTTAAAAAATGCATACACAACAAGAACGGTATAAAGACTCAGTAAGATAAAATTAAATATTCACAGTAGCATTTTCTGTAAACCGAGTTGAGGAAAAATAATATTAAAGTTCGGTATTACATTTTCTCATCTAACAAATGGAGATGCTCCCTAATTTGCTTTTTCCAGCAACTCTCAGACTGCATCTCTTCATCCGCTCTAATGATCTTCTCTTCCTGGAGGCAACGTTCAATTTAAGTGATGCTTACACATTAAAGCAGATCTCCAGTGCACGCATTCGCATTTTCTGTGCATATTTAAAGTTTCAAAAAGCTAATCGACAGATAAAAATCATGGCTTTTATAAATAAAAAACTGACCTAATGCAACTACATTTTTTATTCTTCTTTTTACCCGACTGCCAAGAAGGGTTATGTGTTTCACACATATCTGAATATGTGGATTTCTTTATACCCTCGAAACATCCCAAAGGATGGATGCATTTCAATGATGACTGGTCTCTATCGATTCGTCTTAACGGCCCGATGGTCATAGGCTAATATATATATTTTTTTATAACTTCAAATTGGCGGCCGTAAAATACAAAATAGCGGTAGAAACGAAAAATTTTTTACGCACCCTATTGAGTGGCATATCATTGGATAGGTCTTTCAAAATGAAGACGATGTTTCATAGACTATTTTACAGTCAGAAGTTCCGTTTAAATTTAAATATTAAACAATCTGGAAGTTGTGTAAGTAGGATCTCTAGCTTTACTTGGAACTCTAACCATCATATACATCTATAGGCCTCATCAAAACAGTATCTTTATAGAGAGGAACTAACAATTAAACACAGTATAAAAGTCATCAATACAAGTAAATAAAAAAATAGGTAAGTAATACAAAAAAAAAAAAAAAAATAGTTTCACACTGATGAGAAATAATTAATTAGTTCGCTTTTTACGCAGTCGTTTTTTTTTTTTTTTAATTTAATTTTCTGTGTAAGTCCCATCAAAATCAATTCAGCAAGTTATAAGCAACTGGAACGAAATTTGAATTTGTATTTTATGTATATAGTAGATTGTGGTTTAATATGTTATCCAGGTTTACTGTAGAATATTAAATTGAAAATGAAGCGTGTATAGCATTTATAGTTCGTTTACAGAGACATGGAAAAGAATTCCGTTATAGTCTATACACGGAAAGATCACTTCCTATGCATTTTACTGATGTTAATGGATATGCATTGTATCATTTTGTTATTATCATATGTAAATTGAAACCGTTGCTTTTCATCCTTTCATTTAACAAAAGTTCTGTTATTTTTAGTACAAGTTGTATATTTTTCTTTAATATGTCAGAATGAAAACAGATTTCAAATTTATATTGTAATGCTAATTTTACTCTCAATTAATATTAATTTTAATATCAGGCGATTAGTTATATTTCTAGTAAATTTGTGAATGACCCCTATTTCGGAGCAAAAACGATGCTTCAACTTTAAACAGTTATAACTCGGTAAGTTTTAATCGTAGAAAAATGGAACTTTTTTTGTCTTTCTTCTTAGTGTAATAGGAAAATTTTAATAAATATAACTTATAAAACCGGGGAACCGTAAAAAAATTTAAATGACGTCATTTTTAAAGAAATGTTTCTATTGATCAAATCGCTTTTAAAGTACTTCTTTACCTTTTTATAAACTTTAATGTAGCTGGAACTATATGTATATGCCTAACGGTTTAGGAATTAAACATTGGACACCGTTGAGAGTGAACTCCCTGTATTACAGGATTTACTTTGTAATGAGGTTTAGTGTCATGCAACTTTATTTCTTTTAAAAGCTTATATCAGCGTTTCTATACTCTTTATAGAAGTATTCTGTGAAATTATGAAAATTATCTCACATCTTTGTATAAATTTAATAATTTAAGAGAAAATATATTTCTCCAGATGGAAAAGCATAGCAATATAAAATGCAGTAGAAATGTTTGAAGTTAGGAAAAATAGGAATATGACATTATTCTACTTCCACGTTTGAAGTAGTGACATGGTGTAATTAAAAAAAAAATCTCATCGAATGAATTTTAAAATCTTTATATTTATTTTGTGGGGGTTTTTTTTTTTTTTTTCAGATTAAAAGTTAGTATGTCGTGGTGTAAAAATGAGAAAAAAGTAGGAATAAAAACCTTTTTCTCCCCTCAAAAATCATTACTGCATTTCCCCCTTTATTTGAGGTGCTTTTTTATGATTCACAACGGCCTTTTTCTGGCTTTTTGAAAAATTAAGCAGCTCTTTTGCTTAGAATAAAAGAAAGCAAAGAAATTTTGGAATGCAAACACCATGTTTTATATTTTACATCAGTAATTTATCAAAGGGTTTGAAGGAAAAAAGTTGTTGTTTACTATAATGAGGATAGTTCACCTAATTTTCTTTTTAGTTTTATGGATATTTTACATAATAAATATTCTCATACTACATCCTTTACTATTTTAACCCCAAAATAGTATTTTTAAGTTTATGGGTAGCCTTTTACTTCCGTCATATAAATTGCGGAAAAGGTTAAGTGTGACGGCTCAATCGGGAAAGATAAATGCACTTTGTCCTAAATGATGAGATGAACACATTATATTCTCAAACAGTAACATTTTTTACATCTTCTGAAAGTTCCGCAGCTAAAAAAGGGGAATGAAATTTCGTGTTTTTTTACAAATTTATAGCATGCAATAAAGGGTTAAATGCTTTAGATATAATATCTTTCAACAACAGATAAGGCTGTCGTAACTTTGGACATCTTGTCCAGACCTTGTTTTAACTGAATTAAAGAAAGAAAACAGAGAGAAAATTACCTTAAAAAATTATGCGGGAGTGAGAGTTATCGCTTAAAATGGCTAGACATAAAAGACATTGTTAGTAACCGGTTCGCGCTTACTTCCAAATTATAAACATTTTTGTCTCCCATATTTTTCTTTTACAAAGGCAAAAGTTATCAACACTACAGATAAGATCTTTTTTCACAACAGAACCTTTTGACACCAGGTCAGAAGCTTAACTTTAAAACAAGAAACCTGATAAATAAATAAGATAGTTGAAGATAAACTTGAGAGAAAGGGAATTATAGCGTGATATAAGGTATAATGAATTTTATATAAAGCTATTCATAGGATTTTCTTTGCTTAACTCGAGTCTTTCTGGCCTGATATTCTATTAAATTAGATCTCCCACTGATCCGTTCTTTTTAATACCACTTTTTTAAAACCTTCGTGATATATTTCTACAACATTTGCAATAGATTGTTGTATAGAAATAGTGATATTCAAAAGGGAGGCCAATGGGACCTTCTTTTACAAGCTGGATAATGTCTCATTCTAATGCATCGTTTATGTTTTTACCCGACTGCCAAGAAGGGTTGTGTGTTTCACGCGTATCTGGGTATGTGGATTTCTTTATACCCTCGAAATATCCCAACGGCTGGATGGATTACAATGAATGAGGTCTCTATCAATTCGTCTTAACCGTCCGATGGTTATAGGCTAGCTTTTGTTTTTATGAATTCAAAATGGCCGTAAAATACAAAATTGCAGTAGACACGGAAAAAAAAAACGCACCCTATTGAGTGGCTTATCATTGGATAGGTCTTTCAAATTGAAGACGATGTTTCGTTGACTATTTTACAGTCAGAAGTTCCGTTTAAATATTACACAGCATAGAAGTTGTGCAGGTAGGATCTCTAGCTTTACTGTAACTCTAATCATCATAGATATCTATAGGCCTCATCAAAACAGTGTTTATAGATAGGAACTAACAATTAAACACAACTTAAAAGTGATCAATACAAGTAAATAAAAAAAAAATAGGTACGTAATACAAAAAATAGTTTAACATTGATCAGAAATAATTAATTAGTTCGCTTTTTACGCAATCGGGTTTTTTGATTTTTTAAATTTAATTCATCTGTTTATCTTCTTCAACAAACCAATAGACCAAAAACGCCTGTGCATTTAATACGGAAACACAACTAAACCCGATAAACGCCAAACTGCAACAAATATATATATATAACCATTAATTAAACAATACTGACCACCATCAATGATTGTGATAGTATGAATGATTTTACAACAATACAGTGCCCCCAAACACACTGAATAGATACCAAAAACATAATAAACAAGCTGCTATGTATAAAATAAAGTCCCTTGTACTATATAACAAGAATTAATAATGAAGAAAAAAAGAAGAACATGGATTTCGATAAAAATAATTGGAAAGCTTATATATTGAATTACGTTATCAAGAGTACAAAATTCAATTATATAAGCAAAATCAGTCGTTTTCTGTGAAAAAAAAGGTAAAAGCTGACATTTTTTTTCTCCTGTACTCTAACGACCAATATAATCAAGAGAATAGTTTCAAGATGAAAACAGAATAAAATTAAATGCTATGAAATGGAAAAAGCAATACCACCTTTTAAATAATTTATAGCCAGGAAAAATAGTAATATTACATTAAATACCTAATAAAATCCCAGTTATTTTATCCAAATACACATCAGCACATGGTATCCAAAAGCTAGATAAGTTTAAGCTTATTTTTACAGTTAAGTTAACACATATTTTAAAACCTAATGTATACAGTTAATCTATTTTGAAATACCGTGATAAATGCAATTAAAATAATATAAATAGAAAATAATTACATAATAATTAAATTACTCTTACCACTTTTAATTATTTTTTTTAATTTCTTAAATAAAGTAAAAAATTCCAAAACTATAAATTTACAAAATCGCAATTAGCCAACATTAAGCTTCACCATGTGTTAAAAATTGATATTATTACTCTATTCGAAGCATCAGACAGAATCCAATTTAAATTTTAGTGCTGCCATCTATGATATTAACTTGAAATTAATCTGAAAAAATTGTCATAAGATTATGCTATTATAAGTTAATTCATTCATAATATACCAACTGCTATATCCCAACAAATCCTAATAGAAAAATACCATATTATATTTCATTATTCATATAAATATTAAATAAATACAAATGTTAATAGAATGATTACAATATATTCTACTACCATACCCAATTAATCTATACGGAAAATTTCAATAATTTCAAAAAAATAATAATATAATATAGCGATATGTTATAAAACTAAATAATTTATGTATAAAAAATTATATATAATAAAAATATAAACTATAAAAAATACTTTTAAATATAAAAAAAAATTATTAATAAAATAAACAGTAAGAAAAAAAACTAAAATAAAATAAAGGATGTTGATATAATTATGTCAGAATTTTCATTTCCCAATTTCCTAATGATAACAAATAAATTGTGTTGTTATTTTCATATTAACCATAAAAAAAACTAAAGAATATGAATATGGGATTAACATTCACATAAAACCGTTAATTAATCATTTAATAATAAGTTCAAAATTAAACATTATTAAAAAGTATAGAGGAAAGTATAAAAAACTAATAACCCAATTTTAATACAAACTGTAATATCATTAGTTATATCAAATAAACTTATTATGCATATTATTCACCATAAAGATGATATACTATTAGAAATTAATATGATATTGTCCCGAGAAGCCTAAAAATTAAAAACAAGTTAATTGTTAGTTTGATTAAATATTAATTAAGCTAAATAAATTCAATATGAATTGAAATAAAAATTTAACGTCACCATATACAGGGTGATTCAGCTCGTCGGTGACAAACTTTAAGGATCGATAGAGCACACCTAGACGAACATTTTTGAATAGGGAATGTAGGGTCCCTGACGCGATGGTAAGGCGCTAGGCGCTTTCGAAAATTTGGGTGCCGAAATTCGAAACGTCATAAAAACTAGGGAAATGGTTAGATTTTCTTGCTTGTTGCGTCGAAATGATTCTGTTTGTTTAGACTTTCTTCAGTACCAATTTGATAAGCGTATCTCTTAAAACATGGATAGGGGGCGCTGCAGACTTTGGAGAGCTAGACAACAACTTTAAGCCCGTTATTTTGATAATTTAACACATGCTCGCCAAAGTTTATACTCTAACTTAAAGTTTGAACCCAAAAGTAGAGCCCTGCAAAAAGCGTAAGAGCCGGAATAAAATGTCAAAGTACAGGGTGGTCGAAACTCGAAGGCTCCTAAGAGATAAACAAACAGATTTCTTGACTTATGGCATGCATTTTCATGATTCTGTTTGCTGGGGCTCTCTGAAACTCAGTTGAACGGTACAAAAAGAAACATCGATAGGGGGCGCTTTGGGCAAAAAACATAATTCGTTGACATTTCGGACGCTAACTGGAAACGGGGCGCTACGATCAGTTAGTAATAATGAAAACACATTTTCTACCTCTGCTCAACACTTCTGAATAAATTTAGACCAAAAACATCAATGATACTGGAAATTTATTTACAAAAAATAACACTACAGAAGATGCTCGAAATTTCGACCTTGGGCCATGATGCAGGCTTCGCACCTCCGTCGCATTGAGGAGTGTGTGTTTCCAACAATGCCAGGAGTATCTCTGATCTGCCCTGCAGCTGCCACAATGCGCGCCACAAGTTCTTCAGCACTGCTGACAGGTGTATGGTATACCTCGGCCTTCAGGTAACCCCAAAGGAAGAAATCCAAGCAGGTGAGGTCTGGTGATCGGGCAGGCCAGTGAACTGGACCCCCACGCCCGATCCACCGCTGGCCATACCTTGCGTTTAGATGGAGACGCACGTCGTTCGTGTAATGGGCCGGAGCTCCATTGTGCTGGAACCACATCTGGCGACGCGAACCTTCGGGTACGTGCGCCTCATCCAGAAGCTGCGGCAGCACTTGATCCAGGAAAATCAGGTAATTTCCACCTGTCAGCCGTTCAGGTAACAAATAAGGGCCAATGAGGCAATCCCCCAGAATGCCGGCCCACACATTTACTGAGAAACGCTCCTGGGCTGCTCGGCTTCTGGTTTCATGTGGATTTTCATCACACCACACATGACTGTTGTGGGCGTTCCACATTCCCTCCCGGCTGAAGGTGGACTCGTCCGTAAACAAAATGCTGTTTACAAAACGGGGATCCCTGGATCTCATCGCCAAGTACCATCTTGAGAATTCCACTCGAGGGCCAAAATCCTGCTCTCTGAGCAACTGCACCCGCTGGATGTGGTAGGGGTGCAGATTCCGGGAACGTAAGATGCGCCACGCAGTTGCTTGCGAAATGCCAACATGTCTGGCGATATCTCTCGTGCTAAGACCTGGGTTGTCCTCAACCAGGTTAAGCACAGCCTCTTCGTTGTCGGGGGTGCTCACTGATCGCTCCCGTTCCGGCCTGCCTCCGTCGAAAGATCCCGTTGTGGACAACCTCTGGTGTACTCGAGCGAAGAAGGCATGGCAGGGGATTTACCTGTTGGGGTAACGCTCGGCGTACAACCGCTGAGCGGCTCGTCCATTACAACCAGCAGCGCCATACGCCAAATGCATGTCAGCCAATTCAGAGTTTGTGTACCGTTCCATCCTATTACCGATCTGCAGACAAGTAACCCGAAGCTTAAGTAGGTACCGCACGTTCAAAAGACGTGTCTGCGCATACAACTACGTCATCTCGCGTTGTCGTCTACGCATTACGTATCTTTTGCATATCGATATGGTACGATATCTTTTGCATAAATCAGCAAAAAGCACCTTATGTAAATTTTATTGCGCGCATTGTGCATGATTGAAACCAGCTATGTTTGTTAAAAAAAACAAACAAACTGCAGTTTTAATAGCTTCTTATGATAAGTAAATTACTCTCTTGTTTTGTTTCTAACTGATCGTAGCGCCCCGTTTCCAGTTAGCGTCCGAAATGTCAACGAATTATGTTTTTTGCCCAAAGCGCCCCCTATCGATGTTTCTTTTTGTACCGTTCAACTGAGTTTCAGAGAGCCCCAGCAAACAGAATCATGAAAATGCATGCCATAAGTCAAGAAATCTGTTTGTTTATCTCCTAGGAGCCTTCGAGTTTCGACCACCCTGTACTTTGACATTTTATTCCGGCTCTTACGCTTTTTGCAGGGCTCTACTTTTGGGTTCAAACTTTAAGTTAGAGTATAAACTTTGGCGAGCATGTGTTAAATTATCAAAATAACGGGCTTAAAGTTGTTGTCTAGGTCTCCAAAGTCTGCAGCGCCCCCTATCCATGTTTTAAGAGATACGCTTATCAAATTGGTACTGAAGAAAGTCTAAACAAACAGAATCATTTAGACGCAACAAGCAAGAAAATCTAACCATTTCCCTAGTTTTTATGACGTTTCGAATTTCGGCACCCAAATTTTCGAAAGCGCCTAGCGCCTTACCATCGCGTCAGGGACCCTACATTCCCTATTCAAAAATGTTCGTCTAGGTGTGCTCTATCGATCCTTAAAGTTTGTCACCGACGAGCTGAATCACCCTGTATATATATATAAAATATCGAATCAACCTCCATATAAAAAGTGTATTAGCAATGTAGTTATAATTCAAATGCCTCATCATTTTTTTAAAAATAAATTAACCATTGCGTATTATCCAGACAACACTACCCTCCTTCGTACTCTAACATCTACCCACCCAACCGTCCTATAATAATTTTTTATTATTTTACAATTTTTTATTTTTTTTTTTATAAATATTTTCTTATTTTATAAGTTTTTTTTTTTTTTTTTTTTTTTTGTAATTTTGTTTCCGCATGTGTTAATTTGAATTTTTTAAAAAGATCACGTAAGTACTAATTGTATATTAAAGAATATATGAATTTCTTTGGAAAACCTTGATTTAATGCATCAAAAATTAGTTTTTTAATATTATTATTATTAATTAGATGAGAAGAACATAAACATTTTATTCTATATAAATGGTTAAGTATTATATTTCGATATGCAGAATTATGAAGACAAGATTTAAAATTTGTAAATGTATTAACTTTGAATTTAAATTCTTTACGTTTATCATATAGATCTGTTATTGTTTTGTTGTTTTTTATTGTAATTTCAAGATCTAAGAAGTTGATTGTATTATTAGATAAGAGGTTTTCCGTTAATTCCAAATTAGTGGGATAATCTACTGGAAATTGATAAATTTTAGTTTGATCAGTGGCAATCAAAATTATGTCATCAATATAACGATATAAATGTAGATTATTATTAGTAAAAGTACGCTCATAGTGATACAAATACAAGTCTGACAATAAACTGGATGTACAGCCACCTTGTGGTATACCGATGTGTTGTAAATATAATGTGTTATCTTGCAAGATATAATTATTATAGATAATGAAGTTAGTTAAAGATTTAAAATAAGCTATATCTATATTAGATGGTAAATCCAGTTTTTGATGATACTGTTTAAATAATGCATTTATAATATTGTGTAAATCTAATAAAGCTATATTATTAAAAAGATCTTTGAAGTCATATGTTGTTATATTATGTACACAATTAAGATTTTTCATAATATTGACCAGTTGATAGCTGTTCTTTATACAATGCGTATTATCATTGTTTGTAGTCAGTATATATAATTGATTAAGAATTTTTAATAGTAGTTTATTGGCTTTATTATTATATGTATTACAACCAATAGTTACAGTCCTAAATTTAATAGGAGTCCTATGAAATTTGGGAATAAGCACTAAATAAGGATAATTAAAGTTAGTAGAGAGAATTTTTAATAGTTTATAATAACTTTTAAATTAAATTTGAATTTTACGATTATTTACAATTACATTTTCATTAGTTTTTTGAAAAGATTTATTAGAAGAAATAGAGTTAGTAAGAAGTTGGTGATAATAAGATTTACATATGATTGCATAATTATTAGGAGATTTGTCTACATATGTAATAACATAGTATTTTTGTAATGTATTAATTTGTTGGAAAAAATGCTTTGTGTTAATAGTTACTAAATCAGAAATATTATATTTTATAGCCATGGTTAATCTTTCAATTACTAATAATTTCCATTGATTAAAATATTCAATAGGTTTATTATAAGAGATTGAAATTTTATATATAAAAACATCTATATCATATGTAAACTGCTTGATAATAGATTTTACATTAAATTTAGATGGAAGCCTATATTTAGTACCATAACCCATTAGTTTTTTTCAATTTAAAATCATTAACAATATTAAGATTCCCAGTGGTTATATGTCCATGATCATTGTTTATATATTTTTTTAGATTGGGGTCATTGAATTTACACGGAAAATTACTTGCAGCAGATGTATTTTTTGAAAATGTATTGTAGTTAAATATCTTTCTACCAATTGCATTCGGATATTTAAAGGTTTTTGATATATGAAGATTATTAATAGGAAAATAACAGTTTTTATCATTAATTATAGAATTGATATTAATTTTATTAAATATTTGATTTGAAAAAGTTATTATCATTTGAGTATTTGTGTTTTGAATTTTATGGGGTTTTTTTTTTTTTTTTTTTTTGTAATTTTATATTTAAAAGATTAACTCTAGTCATAATGAGATCAAAATAAATATCTGAGAAATGTTTAGAGAAAGATTTACTTAGAAATACATTTAAATGTTGTGCAATCTGTTTCTTTTTAATAGCAAATATGTATTTTCGAATTAATAATCAATTATATTGCTTTAAATAATTACTTTGAAGATTGCTTATTTGTTTAGTGATATATTTTTTGGAAACTACTATTGCTGATGATCCCTTTCCACGTTTGTTTCGTGTTGTTTTACAATTTAAATTATGATTAAGTGTAGGATAAATTGGAGAATAATCAATAGTGTTATTTATAGATGTGAAGACTTCAACAGGTCTATTAAATGTTTCACTATTAAGTCCATATGGATAAATGGTGTTATAATATTTCATATATGATGACTCCATATAGAGACGTTCTGATTTATTTTTTAGAATTTGAAGGATTTCAATTGTCGTATTTTTAAATTGATGTTTATGAAAATGTTGAATTTCAGCTGTAGACTGGATATTTTTTGCTTTGTTTTTATTAGAGTCTGATCGATGTTGGTTGATACGTTTATGAATTGGACCTGATGTTTCACCGATATATTTCATATTACATAAGTTGCACTTAATACAATATATAACATTAAAGGCTTTACAAAAATTTGAAAAATTGGGATCTGAGACAATTTGTGATTGAAAAGCGTATGGACATGTCTTGCACAGAGCATCAGAACACTTGCGAAAAAATAAAGGACGAGGAGGAGAGTATAAATGGTCACTGGATGACGATCCAGGAACAACCCAATTATTGTTCCTGTACCGGGCATTACACTGCATAGATGCTGAGTGTATCTTGCCAGGATCGAGATTTTTACTAAGAACTGCCACATATAAAAATGTTTTTGGAAAATGCAATAATTGCAAAAAATTATATAAGTAAGATAAAAATAAAATAAAAATCAATAATAAAATTAAGAAAAATAGTCTTGATTAATAATTTATTTAATAATATTAAATATCTTGAGTATGAAATATGAAATTATATACAATATGTACAAATCAGAGAAGCAGTACTCAAAATCCTTCTTTAATATTTCCAAAACCAAAATAATGATAACCTTCAGTGCATAAACTACAAAAGCAAGACATCATTGGACTTTTTTACTACAAAAAATCAAATACCCGCATCTAAAATCGAGAACCAAGAACGTCAATAACCATGCAAAGACGACCATAACGCTAACTCAATTGCCTTCTCATAACAAAGTAATATAAATAAATAAATATATCTAAAGCAGATGATCATTAAAACTGTTATTAGAAATATTTATAGTTAACATATATTGATATACAGGGTGTCCGTTCTCAACGGTGTCCAATGGCTAATTCCTAAACCGTTAGTCATAGACATATAGTTCCAGTTACAGAAATGTTTTAAATCAGGTAAAGAAACATTTTAAAAGCGATTTGGGTCAATAAAAACATTTCTTAAAAAATTACGAAATTTAAATTTTTATACGGTCCCCCGGTCCTATAAGTTATATTTAGTAATTTTTTCCTCTTACACTGACAAGTAAGAGAAAAAAAGTACCATTGATATAACGCTAAAATTGAGCGAGTTATGAAACTTTAAAAATGCATGACTTATGCCACTTTTCTACTCTGAAAACAAATGAGTTCGGCTTGGCTTTGAGGGATCATATTCCAAGTGTTTAAAGTATTCGAAGATCTTACTTCATGTGTATCTGCGCTTTGAAAAAAAATCCTACAAGTATTATGATTAAGTCTCAAATTGGCTAAAATAACATATGTTTTATTTTGTCAGGATTTGAGACTGTTTCTCTCATGATTTCTTTCAACAAAAATTATGTTTTTTTATAAGTTTTTATGTTACTTCAACAATCGTATGTATGTTTTTCCAGTTCAAAAGTTTTACTCAAACTTTAACCCACTTTTAAATATCCGATCGAGATTGCATTTTACATACTGGCGCAAATCCAATAACAATCTAATATTATTAAGATTTTCGGTGGTTACCATTTATACTTATTTAAAAGGATAACACAAAAAATTTCGGATAGATTTCTGCCAAGGAGTTTAAGAAAAAGTTTTAGATTAGATAATACAAGACTGCGATTGTTGGTTTTTTAACTTTTATCTATTTTTTAGCATTGAATCCGAAAATTACCTTAATTTTTAACCATCATGTCAGGATATTTCGCAAATCATAAATTTTCAAATTTAAAGAATAACAAATATCGAATACTATAAAGTAGAGGAGATGGTTGTGTTTTTTAACTTTTGATAATTGATTTTTACGCACTTTTTAGCACTGAATCTAAAAATGACCTTCATTTTTACCCATCACGTTAGAATTTTTTTGCAAATCGCAAATGTGTAAGTTAAAATATAGCGAAAATCTCATACTATAAAACATATGTAAAACATTTTTTATTTTATTTTATTTTATTTTATTTTATTTTATTTTATTAAAAAAATTATTCGATATTTTTGCTTATCCTGGGATTCTTACAGCTAAACAGCTGAGTGGTCCGATGAGATGGGGGAGGAAATTAAATTTTAACATTGAACTTCTTAACTTTGAAATTTGCAATTTGCGAAAAATCCTGATATGATAGCTAAAAATGAAGGTCAATTTCGGATTCAGCGGTACAGAATATATAAGAATTAATTATCAAAAGCTAAAAAACATGACACAACCCAACTTTTGCAGGCTTATGCAATCTAATAATATTTTAAAATACGTATCATTTTTGAAAGAATTGAGGCTGTTAATTTAGAATCATTTTATTTAACAAAAATTCTGTTTTTTTTTCTTTTTTCTTAAATGTTTATTACAAATTGTATATTTTCCAGTAATATGCCAGAATGATTAAAGATTTCAAATTTATATTGCAATGTTAATTTTACTCCCAAACATTTTTTATATCTGACGAAATTATATTTCGACTAAATTTGTGAATGACCCCCAATTTGCAGCAAAAAATAGGCTCCAACTTTAAACAGCTATTACTCAGTCAATTTTAATCGTAGAATAACGGGACTTTTTTTGTATTACTTGTCAGTGTAAAAGGAAAATTTCACTAAATATAACTTATAGGACCGGGGGACCGTATAAAAATTTAAATTTCGTAATTTTTTAAGAAATGTTTTTATTGACCCAAATCGCTTTTAAAATATTCCTTTACCTGATTTAAAACATTTTTGTAATTGGAACTATATGCCTATGACTAACGGTTTAGGAATTAGCCATTGGACACCGTTGAGACCGGACACCCTGTATAAATAAAGCATAGCTCTACAGAACAAAATAATGAAAAGCAATAGCAAATTTTAATTTTAAAGAATTAAATCTATATAGGACAATATCATATAATAACATATAGAAAATACATATAACATACATAACTAGATTGGAAAAAATCATTAAATGAATCGTTGCGATGATAAGAATGAAAAAAATTAATGGAATTTCCTTATAAAGGTATCCGATAACTACAGAGTAGAAATCATATAGATAATAGACAAAGATTATGCGCTATTGCAGCAAAGATCTAAGAATGTAATATTTAGAAGATTGCTATAAACATTTAGCTAATGTATATATTTAAAAAATATATAAGATACCAATAAGGATTAATAATTCAAATATTCAAAATGAAAAGATATCACAATTAATAACTTCATAATTAACTTATATTCATAATTACATGCGCAAATGCAGCATAATAATTTGAATGCCAATATATAACCATTAATTAAACATTACTGACCACCATCAATAATTGTGGTAGTATGAATGAATTTAGAACAATACAGTGCCACCAAACACTGAATGGATACCAAAAAACATAATAAACAAGCTGCTATGTATAATAGTCTCTTCTACTATATAGCAAGAATTAATAATGAAGAAAAAAAGAAGAATATGGATTTCGATAAAAATAACAGTAAAGCTTATATATTGAAATACGTTATCAAGAGTACAGAATTCTATTATAAGAAAAATCAGTCGTTCTCTGTGAGAAAAAAAGCTAAAAGCTGAAACTTTTTTTTCCCTCCTGTACTCTAACGACCAATATAACCAAGAGAATAGTTTCAAGATGAAAACAGAATAAAATTAAATGCTATGAAATGGAAAAAGCAATACAACCTTTTAAATAATTAATTTATAGCAAGGAAAAATATTAATATTACACAAAATACCTAATAAAATCCCAGTTATTTTATCCAAATACACATCAGCATATGGTATCCAAAAGCTAGATAAGTTTAAGGTTATTTTTACAGTTAAGTTAACACAGATTTTAAAACCTAATGTATACAGTTAATATATTTTGAAATACCGTGATAAATGCAATTAAAATAATATAAATAGAAAATAATTACACAATAATTAAATTACCTCTTAACACTTTTAATTATTTTTTTAATTTCTTAACTAAAGTAAAAAATTCCAAAACTACAAGTTTACAAAATCGCAAATAGCCAACATTAAGCTCCACCATGCGTTAAAAATTGATATTATAGTAACTTTATTCGAAGCATCAGACAGAATCCAATTTAAACTTTAGTTCTGCCATTTATGATATTAACTTGAAACTAATATGAACAAATTATCATAAGATTATGCTATTATAAGTTAATTCATTCATAGTATACCAACTGCTATTTCAAAACAATAATAATATAATATAGCAATATGCTATAAAACTAAATAATTTATATATAAAAAATTATATATAATAAAAATATAAACTACAAGAAATACTTTTAAATATAAAAAAATTAATTAATAAAATAAACAAGAGAAAAAGAAAAAAAAAAAAAGGGATGTTGATATAATTAATGTCAGAATTTTCATTTCCCAATTGCCTAATGATAACAAATAAATTGTGTGGTTATTTTCATATTAACCATAAAAAACTAAAGAATATGAATATGGCATTAACATTCACATAAAACCGTTAGTTAATCATTTAATACTAAGTTCAAAATTAAACATTATTAAAAAATATAGAGGAATAATAAAAAACTAATAACCCAATTTTAATACAAACTGTAATATCATTAGTTATATCAAATAAACTTATTATGCATATTATTCACCATAAAGATGGTATACTATTAGAAATTAATATGATATTGTCCCGAGAAGACTAAAAATTAAAAACAAGTTAATTGTTAACTTGATTAAATATTAATTAAGCTAAATAAATTCAACATGAATTGAAATATTGTTCCTCTTTTTTCTTGGATAAATTATTTAAAGAAATTTCATACATAAACTTTTGCAAAATATTTTTGATGGGTGTTTGTTTCATCCTCGTTACTTAAACATGAAAATGCACATTGTGTGTGTGTGTGTGTGTGTGTTTTTTTCAAATATAATGCACTAGGTAATAAAATATTAAATAAATAAAGATAAAATAATAATAAAAAATTAAATAGCTTTATTTCAAGAGTCTGTAGCAGATACATTCTTGCAATGAAGCGGATTGTAAATGACTTATTCAAAGTACAAAAAAGAAAAAGGAGGTCTGAAAAAAAAAAAAGAATATGAAGCCATAAGCCATTAATAAAAATGATACTGATAGTTTCGTCACCATACTTTACAATGTAGAGTATTTACTTATTTATTAAATCATTTTCCGAACAACCATATGCTCTACCAGTGGCCGAGAGGTTCTGCTCTTGAATCTGGTAGACGGGAGGGTCTGGGTTCGAACCCAATTGCGCCCTTCGGCCTAATCGTTCGGAGTTTTCGTGGTTTTCTTCGAGCCGTGGATTTTCACGTGTAAATACGGGTTAGGTTCCCTTAGAAAGACCCCCACGGAGGGCCCCCCCCCCTTTAGGGCCTATATCCCTGGTGTTGATAATTGGTCGTCATAAACACAACCAACCATATAGTATCAGTAACTATATTCTTATATTTTTGACAGGTATTTCCTTGTCGAAATTGAAATATATGCACTATTTTCTGCATAATATGCAGCAAATAGAAAAAAAATCACTTAAAGATACGTTAATTGTGCACTTAATTTTTAATATTTTTTCAACTTAAACATTTGCATGTGCATATCTTTCAACACAAATTTTCCCAAATAAAAATTATCAAAAATAAATGTGTCGCGATTAAAATTTTACTATAAAATACAAAACTGATATGTTTTAATATATTTTTCTTTATTTTGTGCAGTTAAATATATTGAAGAAATCGTGCATCCACAAATTGACATCTAGAAATCGTTATATCTAAGATTTTTTCCCTCTTTTTCAATTCATGGAAGGAAGAAGATTTAAGTTCTTGCATTCAGCTGGACAACTATTGTCTTTATTTTTGTAAAAATAGAAATAAAGAATATTTTAAATTTTTATAGATGGTGAAAATAAAAAATGCATTTTTCACGAAAATTCGAAGCAAAAAAAAAAAAAAAAAAAAAAAGTGATTTCACATTTTCAAGCTTCATGAATGAATTTATTCTACAGGGAAAAAAAATCGCCTCTCCACAATTGGCATCTAGAAATCGTTACACTGTAGAACTTTTCAGTTTCACATTGAGGAAGAAGGTATAAGCTATTTGTGTTAAGCTGCGGACATACAATGCCGCTATTTTTATTAATTATTTTTTAATCAATTTTAATAGATGATAAAAAAAAAACTTGATTAAAATACATTTTTCAAGGTAATTAGAAGAAACTAAAACGCACTTCAAGCTTCATAAATCAATTTATTCTACAAAAAAAAAAAAAAAAAGAAAAGAAAAAAGAAAAAAAAATAAAAAAAATAAATCGTCTACCTACAAATTGACATCTAGAAATCGTTACATTGTAGATTTTTTTTAGTTTTACATTAAACAAAAGAAAAAAAAGTATAAGCTTCTTGTGTTCAACTGAACAATTATTGTCCTTATTTTTATGGAAATTTAAAAGCAAAAATATTTTCAATTGTACGAGGTAATCTCGTAATAGACGGTGAAAAACGAAAATATATTTTTCACGAAAATTCGAAGAAAGAAAAAAACGTAATTTCACATTTTCAAGTTTCATGAATCGATTTATTCTACTGGAAAAAAAAAATATATATATATATATATATATATATATATATATAGTCTGTACAAACATCTAGAAATCGTTACATTGTATAACTTTTCGGTTTCACATTAAACAAAGGAAGAAGGTAAGCTATTTGTGTTAAACTGGACACATAATGTCTGGTTTAACTTGAAATAAAATTCATTGAAATTCATTGATTAAAATTCATTAATCAGGGCTGTCACAGGCGACTATTTTTTAATTCAACTTTTTTATTTTTTAACTGGCACCACTTTCTCAAAGCAAAAATCCTTAACAGACACTTTGGCAACATTTGCAAGGACAATATACTTCAAAATTTATATTAGAAAAATACTGCTGCGAACAGAATATAAAAATAGTCGTCTGTGCAGCCCTGATTGATTAAAATTCATTTTCCAAGGACATTCGAAGAAACAAAACCGTAATTTCACGTATTCAGGCTTCATAAATTAATCTATTTATTTTTTCTATTTGCAATAATTGTAATAGATAAAATACATTTTCCAAGAAAATTCGAAAATACAAAAACGTAATTTCACATTTTCAAACTTCGTAAATGGATTTATTCAAAAGAAAATATTTTGTCTGTCCACAAATTGACGTGTAAAAATCTTTACAGCATAGATTTTTTTTCTTTTTTTTTTTTTTCTTTCTTTTTTTTTTTTTTTTTTTTTTTTAGTTATAGATTAAATTCTTTTTATTCAACTAGACAATTATTGCCCCACTTACAACAATTGAATTTAACGAAAAAACTTTTTTCCATTTGTAACATTGTAAATATGACTTTTTACTTGAAACATGGTATTTAAATTAATTTTATAAATATTTTCTGAATGTATGATAAAATTACATCGTATTTCTTATTTCTTTTCCACAAAAGAAAAGAAATATAATTTTCAAAAAAAAAAAAATTACAAAATCAAAATGCAATTAACTGCACAAAATCAAAACTTTTTATGCAAGGCTATGCAACACATTGGGCTGTTAGGGAGTTAATTATATACAAATGTCACAATTTGTGTTATGAAGAATAGGATATTTTTATTTGGCTCTAAATCTTACTACAACGGCTTGGAAATATATATTCTCATTTACTTAGGCGAGATTATACAATATTTCTTTTTTAAATAAAAATTTCTTATCAGCAAATGCATTCAAATTTCTTTTACAAGTATGACAATTTTTTTTATCATTTTTTTTCTAAATAAATCATCTTTAAAACTTTTGATTTTCATTGATATTTTTGAAATATTGTTTTCTCTACATAAACCAGTCTTCAAACAAAGTTTGTCTTTTCCTTTTTAAATTATGTTTTAAAAAAATTTAAATGTTTCTTTATATATTTTTTGAAAATTCACGAAAACACATTGTGCTTTATTTTTTATTTATTTATTTATTTTTGTAAAAGCACGTAAGTAATCATGCGTTATAAAACGTAAGTTTAAATAATAAGGTTAAATAAAGTTCATTTAAAATAAAAAAATATAATTTGGGGGGGAAATGCTTGGAAAATTGATCAATTGGATAATTATTGTCCATCTTTTTCATTAAAATTTAAATGTACAAATATTTTCAATTTTAATAGAAAGTAAAAAAAAAAAAGTTTTTATTAAAATACATTTTTCAAGAAAATGAAGAAAAAAAAATCTGTCCACAAAGCTCTACCTAGAAATCGTTACTTTTTTCAGTTAAAAAATGAATTTTTTGGAGAAAAATTGAAAATGTTCTTTTTATTTATTTTCTTTTTATTTATTTTCTTTTTATTTATTATATTTTTATTTATGCAGAAGAAAGCAATAATTTTGATCTAAAATTAAAAGAATATTTTTTGAACCCAAGGTTAAAAGAAATAAATTTATCCTTATAATTTATATATTATTTTGGTCGTGATATCTCTCAAAACATTACATAAGTACCATTAGGAAATTTAACAATCAATTAAATAACTTGTGTGCGATACGCTTATTCACAAATTAAAAACTTATGTATACACAGTTTTAATGTTAGGGGAATGAATTTGAACCAGAGCATGCATTAAATCAATATTTAAGTAAATACACTTCATAAATGTCTTCACTATCTGTTTAAAAATGGAGACGCAAAATCAAAATGAAACATGCAACAGTTAAAATGTTAGGCAACAAATTATACACAAATACCGCGTACACATTTTTTTTTCTCCAAAGCATTTGTAATGAGGGATCTTACTAAATATTTTCTCTCGAAATCAGATTATTATTTAAAAAAGAGTTGCAAATTAACATTATGTATATAAATAATTTTTAAGATTATTTGCTGTAATTACTTAGGACCATTTAAAATAATATTAATTAATAACTGCACGACAAGCATCAGTGCCCTGTCTTACACGCAAATATAAAACAAAACTACATTTCTATGATAATTTTAATAAATATGTTTTATTGTCAATATTACTTTTATATTGAGCCAGGTAACACTTAAAAACAAAACAAGCATTGCAGTAATTGTAAAAAAAAAAAAAAAAAAAAAAAAAAAAAATCTTGTGTGGATTTTTCGAAAATTTTGATATGGACAATTAAATCAAGTATTTTCTCTCAAAAAAAAAATAATAATAATTGTGGGAAATTAATATTATGTAAATGTGTAGCACTTTTAATACTGCTTAATATTGATTTAAACATTAATTAATAAAATGCATAATAAATAATATTGCAGTGTCCCACACTCAAATACAAAAGTATATTTCTGTCATAATTTTTATAAATATGTTCCTTCCAACTCCATATCTGTCATGAGCCATGTGATAAATCAAAACAAAACAAACGTTGAAGCATGTATAACTATATTGAGCAAGAGATAATATGAATTAGAATGCGGATTTCTCTAAGCAATATTTTGCGAGATTATTTTTACACGACTGCGAGCAGAAAAGAAGGATCATTTTTTGACCATGGACATTTTTCTTTTTTTTTCCTTTTCTTTTTTTTTTTTTTTTTTTTTTTTGTAAGATTCTTTATTTTCTGCTATATTGGTGACAATTAAATCAAGTATTTTTTTCTCAAAACTACTTAATAGTGGGAAATTAGTATTATGTAAATATACAGCACTTTTAATATTGCTTAAAAATGTTTTAAATATCAATTAATGAAATGCATAATAAATAATACTGCAGTGCCTCACACTCAAATATAAAACTATTTCTGTCATAATTTTTATAAATATGTTCTTTCCTACTCAATATCTGTTCATGAGCCATGTGATAAATCAAAACAAAAAAAACGTTGCAATATGGAGAGCCACCAGAGATAACATGAGGAGAGATAACATGAATTAAAATGCGGTTTTCTCTAAGTAATGTTTTAACACATTATTTTTACACGACTGCCAGCAGAAAAAAAGAGTAATTTTTTGACTATGGACAATTTTGTTTCTTCTTTTAGTAAGATTATTTATTTCCTGCTAAATTGGCAATGGGTGGATAGATTTTAATAAAAGTGGCATCAAAATGTTTGTATTAGTTCTCCAAATGTTACAGAGTATAATTACATAAAATATATCTTCTAAAATAACCGATACCTCCAAAACGCTTATAAATGATTATGATTATAATGAAATTATGCAAATGCAATAATTATTCATTGTCAACCATAATAAAATGTTCATATCTAAAAAAAGGGAATAAATAATATTTTAATAGAATTTTTAATGCTGTTTAATATTATTTTAAGTATTAATTAACAAAATCCACAACCAACTATTGTGCACTGCGTAAAACGTAAATATAAAATTAAATATCCATTATAACCTTAACAAATATGTTTTCCAACTCAATGTTACCTATTTATGAGTACAGATCAAAACAATACCAGCCAGATCAAAACAATAACAACATTGAAATATGTAGAGCCATCAACAACAGATTTTGCAATTTAAATTGCAAGTTTTCCCAAGCATTTAATAGAATATAAATACTTAAATATTCCCCCCCACAAAAAGTTGTATTAATTTTTTTTTCTCAGGCCACTTAAAATCTTTAAACTGATCAGATAACTTTAAATATTATTACTACGATATTAAATTAATTTAAATATTATTAACAGGATGCACAACAAACTGCCCAACGGCAAATATAAATTTATAGTTGTGACATATTTTATAAATATGTTTTTCCTTCTCAATATTATCCGTTTATAAGTGAAGGAACAAATCAAAACAAACAAACATTATAACGTGTAGAACCATATGCGAAAGATAATGCAATTTAAATTGCATTTTTCCTTAAGAATTTGATAAAAGAAACATGAATTTTTTCCAGCAATTTTTTTCAATAAAAGTGTCCCTTGACCACTTTGAATCTTGAAATCTATTATCCGAGATATTAATTAATGAAACACACAAAAGAAACCCGTGCATTACCTCATACGGAAATATAAAATTACAATCTGTGATATTTTCAATAAATATGCATTCTCACTCAATATTACTTGTTTGTTAATCATAGAATATAGATTAAAAAAAAAAAAAAAAAAAAAAGAAAAGAAAAACATTGCAACATGCAAAGCCACCGGGAATAGATAATGCAATTTAAATTGCGAATTTCTTTAAGCATTTGATAAGAGATTATAATTAAAATATTTTCCCGCAATATTTTTTAATGAAAATGTAATCTGGCTGCGTGAAATTTTAAAATCTATTATTTTAAATATTAATTATAAAATTCACACAAAAAAGAAAAAAAGTTGTACCATCTCATACGTAAATATAAATCTACAATCTCTTAAAAATTTTTAATAAGTATGCATTCCCACTCAATATCACCTGTTTATGAGCCAGGTGACAGATCAAAACAAAAGAAACATTGCAACATTTACAGCCATCGGCATTAGATAATGCAATTTAAACTGTAAGCTTCTATAAGCCTTTGACAGAAAAAGTATAAACAAAATATTTTTCAGCAATATTTTTAATGAAAATATACTGTGACCACTTGAAATTTTGAAAACTATTATTTCAAAGATTAATTCATAAAATTCTCAAAAGAAACACGTGTACCCCCTGATGCGTAAATATTAAATTACAATCTCTTTAATATTTTTAATAAATGGCATTCCCACTCAATATCACCTGTTTATGAGCCAGGTGACAGATCAAAACAAAAGAAACATTGCAACATTTAGAGCCATCAGCAATAGATAATGCAATTTAAATTGTAAGTTTCTTCAAGCATTTTATAAGAGAAGTATAATCAAAATATCTTCCAGCAATATTTTTTTAATAAAAATTTACTCTGACCACTTGCAATTTTGAAAACTATTATTTCAAATATTAATTCACAAAATTCTTAAATAAAACTTGTGTACCACCACAGACGTAAATATAAAACTACAATTTCTATAATATTTTTAATGAAATATGCATTCTCACTCAATATCACCTGTTTGTGGGCCAGATGACAGATCACATCAAAACAAACATTGCAACATTTAGACCCACCGGCAATAGATAGTGCAATTTAAATTGCAAGTTTCTTCAAGCATTTTATAAGAGAAGTATAATCAAAATATTTTCCCGCAATATTTTTTAATGGAAATGTACTCTGACCACTTGAATTTTTGAAATCAATTATTTTAAATATTAATTCATACAAAAAAGCCTGTGCACCACCTCACAAGTAAATATAAAACTACAATCTCTTTCATATTTTTGATAAATATGCATTTCCACTCAAAATCACCTGTTTATGAGGCAGGTGACAGATCAAAACAAAAGAAATATTGCAACATTTAGAGCCATCGAAAATAGATAATGAAATTTAAATTGCAAGTTTCTTAAAGCATTTGATAGGAGAAGTATAATCAAAATAGTTTACCGCAATATTTTTTTATGAAATTGTACTCTGACCACTTGAAATTTTGAAACCTATTATTTTAAATATTAATTCATAAAATTCACAAAAAAGAAAAAGAAAAAAAAACATGTACAATCTCATACGTAAATATAAAACTACAATATCTTAAAATTTTTTAATAAATATGCATTCCCACTCAATATCATCTGTTTATGAGCCAGGTGACAGATCAAAACAAACCAAACATTGCAACATTTAGAGCCATCGGCAATAGATAATGCAATTTAAATTGTAAGTTTGTTTAAGCATTTGATAGGAGAAGTATAATCAAAGTATTTTCCCACAATATTTTTTAATGAAAATATACTCTGACCACTTGAAATTTTGAAATCAATTATTTTAAGCATTAATTCATAAAATTCACAAAAAAGAAAAAGAAAAAAAAAAAACATGTACCATCTCATACGTAAATATAAAGCTACAATATCTTAAAATTTTTAAATAAATATGCATTCCTACTCAATAGCACCTGCTTATGAGTCAGGTGACACATCAAAACAAAACAAGCATTGGAGCATTTAGAGCCTTCGGCAATAGATAATGCAATTTAAATTGCAAGTTTCTTTAAGCAT
Source organism: Maratus speciosus (assembly GCA_963932465.1). Lineage (NCBI taxonomy): Eukaryota > Metazoa > Arthropoda > Arachnida > Araneae > Salticidae > Maratus > Maratus speciosus. The sequence continues at coordinate 586,471,182 of OZ010790.1, read as the reverse complement.
TTGTTAGGAGAAGTAAAAACAAAATATTTTTCAGCAATATTTTAAATGAAAGTGTACTCTGACCACTTGAAATTTTGAAATCTATTATTTTAAATATTAATTCATAAAATTCACAAAAAAAAGAAAAAGGAAAAAAAAACATGTGCCATCTCATACGTAAATATAAAGCTACAATATCTTAAAATTTTTTAATAAATATGCATTCCCACTCGATATCACCTGTTTATGGGCCAGATGACAGATCAAAACAAAACAAACATTGGAACATTTAGAGCCTTCGGCAATAGATAATGCAATTTAAATTGTAAGTTTCTTTAAGCATTTGATAAGAGAAGTATAATCAAAATATTTTCCCGCAATATTTTTTAATGAAAATGTACTCTGACCACTTGAATTTTTTAAATCAATTATTTTAAATATTAATTCATACAAACAAACCCGTGTACCACCTCACACGTAAATATAAAACTACAATCTCTTTGATATTTTTAATAAATATGCATTTCCACTCAAAATCACCTGCTTATGAGGCAGGTGACAGATCAAAACAAAAGAAACACTGCGACATTTAGAGCCATCGAAAATAGATAATGCAATTTAAATTACAAGTTTCTTTAAGCATTTGTTAGGAGAAGTATAAACAAAATATTTTTCAGCAATATTTTTAATGAAAATGTACTCTGACCACTTGAAATTTTGAAATCTATTATTTCAAATATTAATTCATAAAATTCACAAAAAAGAAAAAGAAAAAAAAACATGTACCATCTCATACGTAAATATAAAGTTACAATATCTTAAATTTTTTTAATAAATATGCATTCCCACTCAATATCACCTGTTTATGGGCCAGATGACAAATCAAAATAAAACAAACATTGCAACATTTAGAGCCTTCGGCAATAGATAATGCAATTTAAATTGCGAATTTCTTCAAGCATTTTATAAGAGAAGTATAATCAAAATATTTTCCCGCAATATTTTTTAATGGAAATGTACTCTGACCACTTGAATTTTTGAAATCAATTATTTTAAATATTAATTCATACAAAAAAGCCTGTGCACCACCTCACAAGTAAATATAAAACTACAATCTCTTTCATATTTTTGATAAATATGCATTTCCACTCAAAATCACCTGTTTATGAGGCAGGTGACAGATCAAAACAAAAGAAATATTGCAACATTTAGAGCCATCGAAAATAGATAATGAAATTTAAATTGCAAGTTTCTTAAAGCATTTGATAGGAGAAGTATAATCAAAATAGTTTACCGCAATATTTTTTTATGAAATTGTACTATGACCACTTGAAATTTTGAAACCTATTATTTTAAATATTAATTCATAAAATTCACAAAAAAGAAAAAGAAAAAAAAACATGTACAATCTCATACGTAAATATAAAACTACAATATCTTAAAATTTTTTAATAAATATGCATTCCCACTCAATATCATCTGTTTATGAGCCAGGTGACAGATCAAAACAAACCAAACATTGCAACATTTAGAGCCATCGGCAATAGATAATGCAATTTAAATTGTAAGTTTGTTTAAGCATTTGATAGGAGAAGTATAATCAAAGTATTTTCCCACAATATTTTTTAATGAAAATATACTCTGACCACTTGAAATTTTGAAATCAATTATTTTAAGCATTAATTCATAAAATTCACAAAAAAGAAAAAGAAAAAAAAAAACATGTACCATCTCATACGTAAATATAAAGCTACAATATCTTAAAATTTTTAAATAAATATGCATTCCTACTCAATAGCACCTGCTTATGAGTCAGGTGACACATCAAAACAAAACAAGCATTGGAGCATTTAGAGCCTTCGGCAATAGATAATGCAATTTAAATTGCAAGTTTCTTTAAGCATTTGTTAGGAGAAGTAAAAACAAAATATTTTTCAGCAATATTTTAAATGAAAGTGTACTCTGACCACTTGAAATTTTGAAATCTATTATTTTAAATATTAATTCATAAAATTCACAAAAAAAAAAGAAAAAGGAAAAAAAAAACATGTGCCATCTCATACGTAAATATAAAGCTACAATATCTTAAATTTTTTTAATAAATATGCATTCCCACTCGATATCACCTGTTTATGGGCCAGATGACAGATCAAAACAAAACAAACATTGGAACATTTAGAGCCTTCGGCAATAGATAATGCAATTTAAATTGTAAGTTTCTTTAAGCATTTGATAAGAGAAGTATAATCAAAATATTTTCCCGCAATATTTTTTAATGAAAATGTACTCTGACCACTTGAATTTTTTAAATCAATTATTTTAAATATTAATTCATACAAACAAACCCGTGTACCACCTCATACGTAAATATAAAACTACAATCTCTTTGATATTTTTAATAAATATGCATTTCCACTCAAAATCACCTGCTTATGAGGCAGGTGACAGATCAAAACAAAAGAAACACTGCGACATTTAGAGCCATCGAAAATAGATAATGCAATTTAAATTGCAAGTTTCTTTAAGCATTTGTTAGGAGAAGTATAAACAAAATATTTTTCAGCAATATTTTTAATGAAAATGTACTCTGACCACTTGAAATTTTGAAATCTATTATTTCAAATATTAATTCATAAAATTCACAAAAAAGAAAAAGAAAAAAAAACATGTACCATCTCATACGTAAATATAAAGTTACAATATCTTAAATTTTTTTAATAAATATGCATTCCCACTCAATATCACCTGTTTATGGGCCAGATGACAAATCAAAATAAAACAAACATTGCAACATTTAGAGCCTTCGGCAATAGATAATGCAATTTAAATTGTAAGTTTATTTAAGCATTTGATAAGAGAAGAACAATCAAAAGATTTTCCCGCAATATTTTTTAATGAAAATGTACTCTGGCCACTTGAAATTTTGAAATCAATTATTTTAAATATTAATCCATACAAACAAACCCGTGTACCACCTCATACTTAAATATAAAACTACAATCTCTTTGATATTTTTAATAAATATGCATTTCCACTCACTATCACCTATTTATGAGCCAGATGACAGATCAAAACAAAAGAAACATTGCAACTTTTAGAGCCACCGGCTATAAATAATACAATTTAAATTGCAAGTTTCTTTAAGCATTTTATAAGAGAAGTATAGTCAAAATATTTTCCTGCAATATTTTTTGATGAAAATGTACTCTGACCACTTGAAATTTTGAAATCTATTATTTCAAATATTAATTCACAAAATTCAGAAAACAAACTTGTGTACCACCTCAGACATAAATATAAAACTACAATTTCTTTAATATTTTTAATAAAATATGCATTCCCACTCAATATCACCTGTTTTTGAGCCAGGTGACAGATCAAAACAATACAAACATTGCAACATTTAAAACCAAAGGCAATATATAATGCAATTTAAATTGGAAGTTTCTTTATGCATTTTATAACAGATGTATAATCAAAATATTTTTTAGCAATATTTTTAATGAAAATGTACTCTGACCACTTGAAATTTTGAAATTATCATTTTAAATATTAATTCATAAAATTCACAAAAAAAGAAAAAAAGAAAAGAAAAGAAAAGAAAAACATGTACCATCTCATACGTAAATATAAAGCTACAATCTCTTAAATTTTTTTTTATTAAATATGCATTCCCACTCAATATCACCTGTTTATGAGCCAGGTGACAGATCAAAACAAAAGAAACATTGCAATATTTAGAGCCATAGGCAATAGATAATGCAATTTAAATTGTAAATTTCTTCAAGCATTTGATAGGAGAAGCCTAATCGAACATTTTCCCGCAATATTTTTTAGTGAAAATGTTCTCTGACCACTGGAAATTTCGAAATCTGTTATTTTAAATATTAATTCACAAAATTCACAAGACAAACCCGTGTACCACCTCATATGTAAATATAAAGCTACAATATCTTAAAAAAAATTAATAAATATGCATTCCCACTCAATATCACCTGTTTATAAGCCAGGTGATAGATCAAAACAAAACAAACATTGCAACTTTAGAGCCATCGGCAATAGATAATGCAATTTAAATTGTAAGCTTCATTAAGCATTTGATAGAAGAAGCATAATCAAATATTTTCCCTCAATATTTTTTAGTAGAATTTTCCGGTGACCCCTTGAATTCTTAAATTTTCCCATTCTGCAACTAGAGTGCGCCTGACTGCATGACGCTAGAGCAGCACAGTGAACCCTTGTGCGGCCATTATCACGTAATACCACAGCGGCGATCGGCGAGCCGGCATGATTAGCATGTTGGGAAGGTGTTCTTGGGATTTACCTTGTTTTCCAGAAATCGGGCTGAAGAACTGCAGAATCAGGAAAAGCACAGAGAATAATTGCACACATTCCTTACAGTCTTTCGCCATATTCCGCTCCAAAGAGGAACTATCAACACACGTCAAACATATAGGACTTGGAAAGCTTTTTCTCTTGTAGCTCCCCGCTCCAAAACAATGATACGCCCAGCTGTGACGTCATAGTTTCGGTTTCCCCATTGGAAGGAATGCCCGTCAGTCACTTCAGTTAGTTTCTGTTTTCCTTTTTTTTTCTCTCCTGATTGTCGCTGCGTTTGCTAAATGAGAGCTGGGTCGCGAAAGCTTTTGTGATCTCTAGTGGTCATTTTATATGGGAAAATGATGAGGAAATTCCCATTGTGCACCTGTCAGATGAAATTAAGAAACAAAGCCAGCATAGAAAATTCATTGACCAGTGCTTATTGTACACCTAATTAAATCGATTTTAAAACATGCGAAATAATTTTAAAATAATTTTTTTGTTTATTTAAATGTAAAAAAGAAAGAAAAAATATATTCTTATTTTATTTTCTTCATATTATTTTTGCATTATTTTACCAATTATATGCCATTTATCAGACATTATTGCACATTAAAAAATAAATAAATAAATAAATAAAAAAATAAATAAAAATTCTGTAAGACATACTGGTCAGACTTTATAAATATATATGTATATACATATATTAAAGCATCCCATGTATAAAATTAATAGATAAAACATTAAAAAAAATATATCCACGAGTTCCCACATAATATAAAATATACGACAAAAACGTTTTCACTCCTGCCTCTTCTTGTTGTATATTTTGTATTATGTGTAAGCTCATGGATATATATATATATATATATTTAATATTACGTCTATTAATTGTATATTATTAGGATGCTTTAATGTACATATATATTTTTTATAAAGGATGACCATCATGTCTTACAAAGTGGTTTTTTTTTTTTTTCATCTGCAATAATATCTGATAAATGATACATAAATGGTAAAATTGTAAAACAGACATTAAGGCTGTTCTCAAATCCAAAAGCGCAACTTTCTGATATAAGTTTTAATTTATTTTTGTTCGGAAATACATGAAACTAGCAGGTGTTGTTGTTCAGAAACTATGTCATCGAGCTTTTTTTTTTTTTTTTTTTTTCTTCAAACGCACTACATTTTTCAGAAAATGGAGTCAAAGTGGACGCTTTGAATCGAATTTCCGCGCGAAAGGAGAAAATCCACTCAAGAATGGATGAAAAACGTGTTTGTCACGTGATCAAAATCGCTTCTAACTCGGTAGGTGATGGATGGATCAAAAAATGGGAAACACAGTTCGATTCCAAATTGCTTCTATGGTAATGTTTTCCAATTTTATACCTTTCCGTTAAAAAATGAATTTGTAAATGTGTCAAAAGCAAAACGTTTTGCGCTTGTAGAGCAGAGCTGTTGAGAACAGCTTTAAAACTAAATACAATAGAGCGCCAATTATCGGAACTCCAATTAACCGAACACCTTATTTCTCTCAAAAAACTTTTTTAACTGAACTTCCATTTATCCGAACAGCCTATTTATTTCAAGAATTTTTTTCTAATGATGATGATGGGATTGCGTGGATGATATGAGTATTTAAGATGAAAAAGAAATTGAAGAAATTAAAACGAATGCTCTGAAAAGGACCCAGATCCATCCTATAACGAAGCCTTTGAATGTTTGGACACAGCTATGAAATGGCTCGAATGCCTGAAGAACTCAGATCCTGTTCAACTAACGTATTTAAGAAGAATTCGAGATAGGGCAGCATTGGAGAGAACGTGTTCTTTGAAGGAAGTAGCAACCGAAAGCTTTTTTGATTAATTATATTCTCTGAAGTTCAGAAAATGATAAAAAGAGAAATAGAAAATTTTAAATGCTAAAAAAGTAAAAAAAAAAAAAAAAAAAAAAAAAAAAAAAAAGTAAAAAAAAAAAAAAAAAAAAGAAAAAGAAAGAAAGAAAGAAACGGTTTTTAAACAGTCAGTTAGCACTAACTGGTGCTGCCAGTCCTAAGTCTGGATAAAGTGTGAAGGTTTTAGTATAGTCGGGAACATCACTTAAATTGTCTGTCCATTTATCCGAACTTTTGTTTCTCCGAACTAGGGTCGGTCCCGACTTGTTTGGATAATCGGCGCTCTGCTGTATGTAGATTGTAGATCTATACTCTTTTTGATAATTTTACAGTAGTGCATTTCTTCCATGAATTAAAAAAAAAATTGCTCTTTTTTAATTTTAATTTTATTTGTATATTTCAAGAGAGAGCTCGAAGTTAAATTTGTGAAAAAGCGTTCTGACCCAACATTATGGGACACTCAGATATGGGAGATGGTGAACCTGGAATGCCTTATTTTTTTGTGTATGCTGCATCCTCGTTTTTAAGACCTCGTTTTTGGAAATTATATAGAAAAATGGCAAATGGTGACAAGTAACAAAATTCTTATATTACTTGTCATACAAACTTGTCAAGTAATATAAAAAAAAAAAATAAGTCAATTCCTACTTAGGTCATCAAAGAAACATTTAAAATAATCCCTTAAGCTAATATTAGTTTTTGTTGCATTAAAATATCTCAATGTGTTGATTTTCTATAAGCAGGTAGGTTTACAATGGAACTCTATGGGAACTGGGCGAAATATTAGAGATATCGCCAAGTTGGCGTCACTTTTGGCGACTCATTTTGGCCGCCAAATTGGGCGATATATCGTCAAGTTGGCGACAAACTTGGCGGTATTGGGCGACAGAACAGGGTCCCCCCTATGGTAACCCCTTATTGAAAATACTTTCATTGATCTTCAACAACCAATGGCCGCCTTTTTATTTCCCATGCAAAACTAAAATTAATTAATTAAAATTTTATTAATTAATTAATATTTGAAAAAGCTGTATTAACATCAATTGTCATCCAGTACAAGTTTAAAAAAATTTATTTCAACTTGATAGGATGAATAATGAGTATTTTATTAAGGATTGAAAATATGAACAAGATAAATAAATATATAAATAAATATAGGGAGAGTCTGAACTAATAGTAGGAATTGAAAAAAAGAGAGAAAGAAAAAAAGGATGAAAAACATTTCGATATTATTCTGTAAATATCTAGCATTGTTATGAAATTGCACATTATGCGCAAATAATTGTATCATGGAAAATTGTAAATGCGAAATGGGACGCCAGGCGATTATATGTGATATTACAATATGTCCCTTCTTATTGCTGATTAATATCTTACTAACAGGAATGACCGAGCTAGGTTCGGTCAAAATTAGCTTTATGTTTATCTCGATATATTATACCCACTGAATCATTCTTGCTGTTTTAGATACATTTAGCTTGATCCTGAGTCATAGTGACCCAAAATGACCCACTAATTGGATTTTTTCGAACATGCGACCTAGCCCAATGCTCTTCTCGAGGCCGAAAACCATGGAAGTTAAAATTTAGTGAAAATCTTTAGTCATTTTCTAGATAAAATTAGCTTGACCCACGTTGATTCAAAAATGACCCAGTAATCGAAATTTATCGAACATGTGACCTATTCCTATGTTCTTAACTGGGAAACAGTATAATAAAAAAAGTCCTTCCGGCCAGTGCCGGGAGGAAGAGGTAGCTTTCATAATCCTTATTTAAAAAAGCCAACTTATATCATGCAAACACACGAAGCTCAATTTAGTGGAAACCGAATATAGGAGATTCAATACTAATTTTTATCAATATAATGAATGAGAATTTCGCGAAATTAGTCAGCTTTATCCAAGCTGCTTTTCTTTAAAGTAACTTATATTTGGCTGCCAAATTCGGCAATTTCTTAAAGTGCCTGTCATTTTAATACAACATGGTGGATGAGGCTAAGCAGTGAACTTGGTCGAGACCTTAGTAATTGCTGTGCACATGCTCACTCACATCGGAATCGGTTAATATATAGGAGTGCTGTCGCATGCAAAAAATCAGATTTTTCAAAATGTCACCCACAATAGAAATTGAAACTGCTATATCTGAAAGGTAAAGACAAACAAAAAATGCTCCTGAATCCTTATATCAAGATCAAATACTTAAGAAAGAAACCTTTTTCAATTTCTAATTTTTTTGCACCTCACTTTAAATATATATATATTTTTTAATTTAATGGTCGCCATTTTGAAACAAGATGGCTGATGAATCTGGCCAGAGAATTTGGTCGAGGTGTTGATGTATACTATCCACATGCCTTCTTACATCGAAATAGGCGAATACGTGTGTTATCGCATGACAAATACAAGATCGTTTCAAAATGTTAGCCATGCTAGAAATTCAAAGTGCTATAAATCAACCATTTTTTAAGATATCAACAAAAGAACAAATTTTCAGAAACAAAAACTGCTCCGGAATCTTTGTATCAAGGCCAAACACATAAAAAAAAATCTTTTTCATTTTCCAATTTTTTAATACCTCATTTTGAATTTTAAATTTAATTTTTTTTAAATGACAACCCTTTTGAAACAAGATGGCGAATGAAGCTGGCCAACGAACTCGGTCGAGACATTAGTATGTACTATGTACAGACCAAGTTACATGCAAATAGGTTCATAAATACGCCTGTTATCGCGTGACAAAAATCAGGTCGTTTTAAAATGTCAGCCACAAGAGAAATTCAAAATGCTATTACTCAGCCATTTTTTTTTAGATATAGACGAAAGAAAAACTGTTCCGGAATCTTTGTATTTTGTCAAACACATACAAAAAAAATCTTTTTCATTTTCCAATTTTTTGGTATCTCATTTAAATTTTTAATTTTTTTAAATGGCCGCCATTTTGAAACAAGATGGCGGATGAAGCTGGCCAACGAACTCGGTCGAGATATTTGTATGTACTATGTACACACCAAGGTACATCCAAATCGATTCATAAATACGCCTGTTATTACGTGAGAAAAAATCAGGACGTTTCAAAATGTCAGCCACGCTAGAAATTCAAAATGCTATAACTCAGCCATTTCTTAAGATATAGACGAAACAAAAACTGCTCCCGAATCTTTTTATCAAGGTCAAACACATAAGAAGAAAATATTTTTTCAATTTTCAATTTTTGGTACCACATTTCAAATTTAAATTTTTCTTAAAAATTTAAATGGCCGCCATTTTGAAACAAAATGGCGGATGAAGCTGGTCAACGAACTCGGTCGAGAGATTGGTATGTACTATGTACACACCGAATTACATCCAAATCGGTTCATAAATACGCCTTTTATCGCGTGACAAAATTCAGGACGTTTCAAAATGTCAGCCACGCTAGAAATTCAAAATGCTATAACTCAGCCATTTTTTAAGATATAGACGAAACAAAAACTGCTCCGAAATCTTTGTATAAAGGTCAAATACATAAGAGAAAAATATTTTTCCATTTTCAATTTTTTGGTACCACATTTCAAATTTTAAATTTTTTTAAAAATTTTAAATGGCCGCCATTTTGAAACAAAATGGCGGATGAAGCTGGCCAACGAACTCGGTCGAGAGATTGGTATTTACTATGTACATACCGAATTACATCCAAATCGGTTCATAAATACGCCTTTTATCGCGTGACAAAATTCAGGACGTTTCAAAATGTCAGCCACGCTAGAAATTCAAAATGCTATAACTCAGCCATTTTTTAAGATATAGATGAAACAAAAACTGCTCCGGAATCTTTGTATAAAGGTCAAATACATAATAAAAAAATATTTTTCCATTTTTAATTTTTTGTTACCACATTTCAAGTTTTAAATTTTTTTAAAAATTTTAAATGGCCGCCATTTTGAAACAAAGCGGCGGATGAAGCTGGCCAACGAACTCGGTCCAGACATTGGTATGTACTATGTACACACCGAATTACATCGAAATCGGTTCATAATTACGGGAGTTACAGTGTGACATAGGTCAGATATATATATATATATATATATACGATATACGACTCGTATATATATATCAATTTTGAACGGAGGGTGGTTTCGGGGTCTGCGAGTCATGATCGATGAAAATATACCAAAATTTTTTGAAATCGCTTTCCTCCGAACGGCTGCAATAGGTAGCTTTTTTGTAAAGAAAGCTACCTAAAATTGTCAAAACCGTTTGAACCTTTTTGAGATGCAGTTAGCTTGACCTTCACCCATTATGACGCAAAATGAACCCATTAATGAAATTACCCATTAATGAATGAACCCCAATGAACGCATTAATGAAATTACCCATTAATGAATGAACCCCAATGAACCCATTATGACGCTAATAGAATTTTCTTGTGCATGCGACCTAGCCCAATGGTTTTCTTGTGCCCAAAAACGGTACAATATAAAGTTTTGTCAAAATCGTTTGAACCGTTTTTAGGTACTGTTAACTTGATCCTGATCCATTAAGACCCAAAATGACACACTGATTGAATTTTCTTGAACATGCGACCTAGCCCAATGGTCTTCGCGAGCCCGAAAACGATAGAGTACAAAATTTAGTCAAAATCGTTTGAACCGTTTTCTAGATAAAATTAGCTTGACCCACAGTGACCCATCGAATTTTCTCGAACATGCGCCTATGCCTACCATAGCCCAATGGTCTTCTCGTACTCCAAAACTGTAGAATATAGAGTTTAGTGAAAATCGTTAGAGCCGTTTTTTAGATAAAATTAGCTTGACCCGCAGTGACCCAAAAATGATCCACTAATTGAAATTTCTCGACCTATGTGACCTAGCCCAATGGTCTTCTCGTACCCGAAAACGCTTGGATTCAAAATGTAGTCAAAATCGATTAAACCGTTTTCTAGATAAAATTAGCTTGACCCAAAAATGACCCATTAATCGAATTTTCTCGAACATGTGACTTAGCCCAATGGTCTTCTCTTAATCCAAAACTGCAGAATATAGAGTTTAGTGAAAATCGTTAGAGCCGTTTTTTAGATAAAATTAGCTTGACCCGCAGTGACCCACTAATTGAAATTTCTAGAACATGTAACATAGCCCAATGGTCTTCTTGTACCCGAGAACGGTTGGATACAAAATTTAGTCAAAATCAATTGAGCAGTTTTTTAGATATAATTAATTTGTCTCTGACCCATAATGACCCATTAATCGAATTTTCTGGAATATGTGACCCAGCTCAATGGTCTTTTCGTGCCCGAAAACGGTGGACTGCAAAATTTAGTCAAAATCCGTTTTTAAGATAAAATTTACATACACACAAAGTTTTTGCTCGTATTATAATTATAAGATTGTTATACCGTTTATTTTAGAGGTATACCAATGGCAACAAAGTTTCAAATTCTGTTCTTCATCATATAAAAATCGATTTTCTTCAAAATAGTTATTTTTTAAAACGTTACGAAATTAAAATTTTTGTATGATCGCTGGGTCGTATAAGTTATATTTAGAAGAAGAAAAAAATCTCCATGCTATAACAAGTAACACAATAAAAACTCTTTTTTTTTTTTTTTTTTCTAATGACCAAAAATGTATTTTTTAGCTTTTAGCACCAGAAGACGTAAAAAATGAATAAAATTTACAGTATCATAACCTGATAAGTTTTGGTCGTAAAAGAATGGATTTTTTAGTATTTTATGGCTATATATATACAACATATACTATATATATAACATAGAATCAAGAAACCCTATAAAAATGTTAATTTTGTAACTTTTTTTTTAAATAGCTATATCGACATAAATCGATTTTCATATGATAAAGAACAATATATAAAAACTATTTTGCTATCGAATTATACCGATAAAAGTGATGGTTTAGATATGAGCTTTTGGTAAACGATAAGAAGAAACATCTACCTGTATCAAATGGCCTGCATACAAAGGCCAACCTATCAAATTTCATCTTCATTGTCAGCCTTTTCTGAGCAACTTATCTCCTCATCTTCAGCAGATCACCGCCATCAAAAGCATTCGAGATGCACCCCTTTTTGAAACTTCTGCTTCTAAGATTATTCGAAATGAACGTTTATGCGGGGATAATTCATTCCCAGATAATTAGTGTTTTTTTTTTTTTTTCACCTTTCATCAGCATTGTTTCGAGAAAAGCACTTACTTGCCTTCTTAGTGCATGGGCACCCGCAGAACAAAATCCCGGAAGAGGCAAGATTTAAGAACAGGTGTGCCTCTAGTCCGCTGCCAAATCCTTTTCTCTCTCTCTCTCTCTCTCTCTTTTAATGGTAATATAAGCATCAAATAATGCAAAGTAATTTTTATTTAATCCTAACCCTACATGTAAGAAAATTTTTAAACATATCAACATAAAAAAAAAACCACGGAATTGTAATAAATAATAAGAAGAAAAATTGTAATACACTGTAAAGAAAAAAAAAAAAAAAAAAAAAAAAAAAGATGTAATTTTACAGATGCAAAGTTACAGAAATCTGTATAGTACTTACTAAAATTTTATTTGTACACTGTACAAAAAAAAGATGTAAATCTACAAAACTAATCTTTTGTAAAGCTACAGATATCTGTAGCTTTACAAAAGAATCTATTAAAATTACAGTAATCTTACTAAAATTTTATCTGTAACCCGGGTTGCAGTTATATAAAATGTTCCAGGCACCCCAGTTTCCTAAAATAATCTCAGTAACCTTACATATTTTTTGATTTACGGTGAAAATTGTATCTGTTACATGAATTTTTGTTGTTGCCTTTACATAAAAAGTTCTAGGCATCCCAGTTTCCTAAAAAAGCTCTTAGTAACTTTACAGATTTTTTTTTTTTTTTTTTTTTTTTTTTTTTACAGTATGTAAATAAATTTAAAAATAAGCTTCCACCAGCGTTTTTCAAAATAAAATAATTTAAACAGTTTGTTATATTATAATTATAATGGTCGCGGGGGATGCTCCCTGAAATCTCTGAAGATAATTTTACGACACATGAACGTAAAAAAACAAACAGAGCCACAAATCGTCTTCGGTGTATAGTTTTGACAGCAAGAGTTCCTTTTTTTCTGCTAGTGTTTAATTATTTTAAATTATATGAAAAGAAAAGAAAATAGTTTTTTTTTTTTTTTTTTTTTTTTAATCTTTCAATACTACATCTGTATAAATCTTCACTCAACACGGACTGACGTATGGTAAAACCAGAAATGCAAAAGAATTTGCGCATTTAAAAAAAATACACGCACACTGTAAAAAAAAATCTGTAAGGTTACTAAGAATTTTTTAGGAAACTGGGATACCTAGAACTTTTTATGTAACTAACCCGGGTTACAGATAAAATTTTTGTAAGATTAATTCTGTAAGATTAATTCTGTAATTTTAGTAGATTCTTTTGTAAAGCAACTGATTAATGTACACTGTAAAAAAAACGGACCAAAATACGGAAATTGTCCTGGCAATCGAGACGCCAATACTATTTCCCTATTTTAACGGAAAATTTTCCCCATAAATTACAGAAAAATTTCCGTTTATCCGAAATTTATTGGGGAAATTTTCCGTTAAAATACGGAAATAGTACTGGCGTCTCGATTGCCAGTACAATTTCCGTATTTTAGTCCTTTTCTTTTTTTGTGTAGCTCTTAACAGTAACTAGTTTTGTAGATTTACATTTTTTTTTTTTTTTTTTTTTTTTTTCCCGTACAGTGTACAGATAAAATTTTAGTATGCATATAGATTTCTGTAACTTTAACATCTGTAGAATTACATCTTTTTTCTTTCTTTTCTTTTATTATTATTATTTTTTTAATTTAATTTTATAGTTCAGAACTCAATTTTGTGTCCTGCGTAATGGTCTGGCAAAATAGGTCTCGAAACCTATGAAAATCGGGATTGCCCAGCGTAAATCAAAATATAACATTATTGAATTGCTTTTTATATTGATGGTATTAAATTTAATGCTGCATGGAGTGTTATGACAAAGACATCTTAATTTAGCTTATTTCATCTTTAAATTCTATGCATCCTTGGCAGCGGACTACAGCCATATCTGTTCCAAAATTTTGCCTCTCCCTGGATTTTGTTCTACGGGCGCCTATGACTAAGTCTGGACAGTGAGAGGATTAATTATAATTTCTGTCAAAGGAATCTTATAGCTTACACTGAAAAAAAAATCCGTTGAAATACGGAAATTGTACTGGCAATCGAGACGCCAGTACTATTTCCGTATTTTAACGGAATTTTTTTCAGTAAATTTTGTGAAAAACGGAATTTTTTCAGAAATTTTAGCAAACATTCGTTAAAATACGGAAATAGTACTGGCGTCTCGATTGCCAGTACAATTTCCGTATTTTAATGGAATTTTTTTTTACAGTGCAATGCAAGTTTTCGTTGTCCAAGTGTTCTCAAATCCAAAAAGGCAACTTTATGACATAAGTTTTAATTTATTTTTGTTCGGAAATGCATGAAACTAGCAATTGTTGTTGTTCAGAAACTACGTCATCGGGCTGTTTTCTCTGTTTTTTTGCAAACGCAATAGATCTTTCAGAAAAGAGTGTCAAAGTGGGTTTTTTTAACCGAATTTCCGCGAGAAAGTAGAATAACCTCTCAAGAAAGGGCGAAAAACGTGTTTGTCACGTGATCAAAATCGCTTATAACTCAATAGGTAATGGATGTATAAAAAAAATGGAAAACACAATTCTATTCCAATTTGCTTCCATATCCAGGCTTTCCAGTTTTACATCTTTCCGTTAAAAAATGAATTTGTAAATGTGTCAAAACGTTTTGCACTTGTTGAGCAGAGCAGTTGAGAACAGCCTTAAAACAAATATGCGTTAAAAACTTGCGCGACATTTTCAATGACGCAGCTTCTCTCTCGATTTCCAATATTACAATCAATTTATCATCTGAAACATAATCCACTGCCTTTAAAATGTAAACTAAAAACGACAAGCAATTTATTTTAATAGTTTTTTTTATATACTGTTCCATTTTAAAACGAAAAAAAAAATCGCATAATGTTTTTTTCCTTAAATGGAGAACAAATTAATTGTGCTCTGAAAAAAGGATTGAAAGAGTGAAATATATATAGTTTAAAGATCCTGCATTTGCAGTCTCATTAGGGTTCGAGGGAAAAAAATAAGACATATACATATAGAGGTATTACATCGGTGAACCGTTTTTGAGAGCTCCAGGACATAAATTAATAAGACAAGAACAATATTGCTTTTTTAACATCTGCACTCTCGTTCAATTGTTGCTGAATTTTTATTGCCAATACTTCTTTAGAGATTATTATAAATTATATATATTCAAATGAGTTTTTTACAAACAAGGTATATATGAAAAGAGTAGTTTAAATGACTCTGAAAAACATAAACGTTGTTTTATAAGAATGAAACTAAAATCTATCTTAAAAAGCAAAAACATGCCCGCGACTAACGTTGACGTCATATTGAAAGACGACAACACCTAAGTTATAAATTTGGTTTTTATTGCAATTTTTTTTTTCTCTAAATATCACACAATTTCAATTTTTACAACGTCAGTAAATAAATAAATAAAGATAGAAATCCCTTCCTTATCTCAATCGCAAGTCATCCTAAGTTTCATCAAGTAGAGTAGGTGGGGGTAAAGATTCGCACTTTCCATAAATTTTGATTTTTAGCGAACACATTGGTCTAAACTTATGTGACGAATGATTAAAATGTATATTAGAATCTTAGGCACGTGCCACCACTAACCGATATTCTGTCAAATTATAATTTCGTGAGAAATTGCAATTTTTAAAAAACATTCCTCTGCGTATCTTTGCCCCATCGGTTGGGGTAAAAGTACGCAGTGGTGGGGTAAAGATACGCAGTGCGCATTTTTGTCCCATTACTGTGGGTTTTTGCCACATTTCCACTAAAACGAATGACTTATGTAAAAGCATTAGTACATTTCACTAGTATATATAGTTTAACTGAAAATTACAAGTTAAACCGCAAAAAAAAAGAAAAAAACAGCCGTCTGTATGATCGCAAACAGCAATTAACTTTTAACTGATATGACAAAAAGTGTTCCATAAATACCGTACGCTGTCTCCAAGACCTCTTGATCGTAGAATGAATAAAAGGGTTGACTGACTCATAAGATACTGTTTCTGCGCTGAACTTTACGTAAAGGCCTGTTATAATAAAAATTCTCCTTATTTAGAAGTCTTTAGCGACACTACTAAGTTCCCAAACGAATCAAAATTAAACTAGTATCAATAGTTAAATTGAAAATTACAAGTTAAACAGTGAAAACTGAATATAGCAGCGGTCTGTGAGACCGTTGACAGGAGTTAAGGGTTAAGACTTAAAACAAAAGCGTTTCATGAAGCAAGAATATTGATTTTTAAAAGTAGGTGGGTTCTATACGTTCTATATTTTTAAAAACTTAACTAGAAAAAGGAAAAGGTAGTTAACTAGCTTATATTAGTTAAATAACTACAATACTAACTTAGAAAATATAAAGCTTTTCACAAAACGTAATTGTGAAAAGTTTTGCATCTGGCTAAAACGATGGGGCAAAGCTCCGCATTTTAAGCTTGTGCGTGTCTTTGCCCCAAGACGGATGCGTATTTTTATCCCCATTCTACAGTATTTTGCTTAACCGGCTACCTACGAGTTTAAACAAATGCGATAGAGGTAAACTACACAGCATTTAGAAGCTAAATAGCTTTCGTTCTCCACTGAATTTTTGTATTTGTAAAAATTCGAGGTATTGTCAGCTAAACAATAAAGTGAAGTTTTAAAAATATTAGATCAAAATTAAAAAATTTAAACTTACCTCATTTTCTTGGCACGGAGTGCTACTTCTTTCACAAGGTTTGAACACACAACTACTGCATTTAAAATCAAACTGCTACCTGGCGGTCATGATTGTAGAAATGTTGCTTCATATTAAATCTGCTAGTGCGTACCTTTACCTCCACCTACTCTATGGGTACGATATTTCTTAAACCTTTATCAAAGGTTGTAAAATTGTTATTGTACAATGTAATGTACAGTACTATAATACGTTTTTATATTTTACTCAATTGCACTATACAGCGTATTTTTATTTTCTTCTACCTTTACAAGAAGAAAGTATTGGATTCGTGAAAATTTTCGACTTCCGGTTTTTGACCGATTTACACGTTTTAGGCGCTAGAGATTCCAAAAAACATGTTTTTACAAAATGTCTGTCTGTGAGTCTGTCTGTCTGTCTGTCTGTCTGTATGTATGTGACACAATTTTGTGGGCGCTCTATCTCAAGAACTAATGCACGGAATTTAATAAAAAATTATATTCAGACACTACCTGATATAGATTGGTGCTGATTAGTTTTTGGTATAAATCGCCCAGCTGGTGACGCTGCACTCTAAACAGAAATGTCTGAAATTCAGACACTTAAGTGTCTGAAACGCAGTGTTCAATTTTCAGACGTTTTAAAATGTCTGAAAATTTTCAGACACTTCTTGCGTCTGAATTTCAGACACTTAAGTGTCTGAAATGAGAGTGTGCGATTTTCAGACGTTTTGAAATGTCTTAATTTTTTGAGACACTTCTTGCGTCTGAATTTCAGACATTTCTAATGTCTTAATTGCGGCCATCTTTGAACCCTTTTTTTTTCACCAACATGAAGCCATCTTTGACCACTTTTCTATCTAAGCCATATATGCAGCCATATTTGACCACATTGAATCATTTTTATAAATGGGAATAATTTGTTACTATAAATCAGATCTGTTGCAGCGTGGAAAACTGGGATATTTCTCTGCCCCCTGATTCTAGGGTCCCCCAAGTTGGGTATGAAATTTTCATAAAGCTGATATTTTAAATTTGTTTTAACCTTGCGATGACCTAATTATAATCAGTATTTTGTAGTTTTAGAATAGGATAATATATATATACGCATATATATAGAGATATATTCACCTAAATATGTATTGATATGATATCATATTTTGTCCTACGGCATGAAAAATGTTATTACTTTTAATGACAACTTCAAATTAATGCTAGGCCAGAGACCTGGTATTCATCCCCCCCCCCCACCGCCTTCATATACTGTTACAAAAGAAAAATAAATAAATAAAATGAAAAAATTAACCCTATTCGATGTTGTCAAATACATATTTGGATAAATATATCCTTTTCTTTAACCATATCATGTTCTAAAAGCACACAATATTTATTAAAATAAATATAAGATCAAAACGAATTTAAAATATCAGCTTTATTGAAATTTCATACCAAATTTGGGGCCCTGTAAACCAAAAGGCTCATAGAAAGAGCCCAGTTGTCCATGCTGCAATCATCTTTGCATGATAACAAATTATTCCCATTTATATAAAATGATTCACTCTTTTTTTTCAATGGCAACCGAATTTTGACACCATATTTTAAATCTTCGTCTCAAACTATGCCTAAAAACGAAATTTCTAGTCATTTGAATGGTAAGTTTTTGAATCGTAAGCATTCAAAATTTAGAGCTTCTAATGTTAAATTTCATTTTCATATTCTTATTAATATCTCCTGAAATTATAATCCTAATGTGATAATTTTGTATGTGGATACAATACTGAAAATCCCAATCATAAAGACATTGAATTTGTAAAATTGCATACCAAATTTGAGGGCCCAAAAATCAATGGGAAGGGGAGGGGGCGGGACCGCGGATCAGTTTCCATGCTCTAATCAGGTCTTGCTTCGAGAAGAAACACTACCCCTCTTTTTATTTTTCTAAATAGAGCTGTCCGCTATTCGGGAGTGACCGGTTATGGGAGTTTTACTGTAATAACGGACATTCTCGAATAGCAGAGACCTATTTAGCGATCACTTTTTTCAATGCACATTTGTAGATTGAAGCAGATTTTGTGTACTTTTTACTCTGTATACTGTGTATTTGTATACTCTGGACTGTTTATTTCTACATATGAAAATAAAATCTCTAAATAGCGGGAAAATTCTGCGGTCCTAGGGTGTCTTCTATTGAGAGTTTATATTAAATATATCTAGTTATAAATATATTTAAAAAAAAGTCAGAAAATGTTTCTTTTCTATCTTTCTTCTTTTTTTTCTTTTTTTTGACAGTATAGGAAATGTGATTCTAATAAGTTCCAGTGCCAGCGGCTTACATTCATTAGCCCCCCTTCATACTACTACATATACAGTCACAAAAAATTAAACACATTGACGACTTAATAAATATATATATATATATGTGTGTGTGTGAACATGTAAATATATGTTTGGATAAATATATCCTTTTCCTTTTACTTCATTCTACTTTACAAGTATATGCAATATGATATATAATCAGTACAATAAATTGTTTTGCGAAAATGGATGCATTCTCCGATGATAATAAAAAATAATCCTGTAAAAAATCAGAAAAATTTTGGCAATAAAAGTTGTCAGAAATTTTCTGTCTTAAAATTTAAATATGTAATACAGATGAAACACAGGAAATACATATGAATGTAGTTCTTTATATTTTGAAAAAGTTTTCATAGTCTAAAAAAATTCTTTCATCGTGCAATTAAATACTGTAGAAATTTCGAACTTTTTAACAAAGCGTTACTTTACATAGGAACAATTTAAAATGCATTTATAAACAGGGATGTAGTGGAGGGTATGCGGCGGTATAAGCCGTATACCTTCTGGATTTTTTTAAGGAACACCGTATACCCTCTGTTTCTCAAAAAAGCTATAGTGTATACACTGTAGGGTATACCCTCTTCTTAGAGCGTAGGCCCTCTGCATTTTTTACGACTACACCACTGTTTATAAAACATTAAAAATTTCCCGATAACTTCAATTCTGATGCTCTTATAATTATTTTTAAAGTTTTAAGTCCACCATCTGAAGCAAAAACGTTCATAGCATTTCCTATACATAAATTTAATTTTGTTACATGAAAACACTAACTTCGAAAATGTAATGTGTAAAAGAATTAAATGATCTGTCATTAAAAATAAAAATTCATATGCGAAACCATGCCAATAATATCTGTAATACAATGGAAGTATTTATTAATATCATTTAATAACTTGATCTTTTTAATTACATTTTACCATGTGGGCAATTCCTTTTATAATAACTTTTAATTTCAAAACTTATTTTGCCTTAAAAATACATATCTAATTTTTATTTCTGTATTTTTTATAAAAATTCACAAACTTTTGAAAAAAATCCCCAGCAATTTTATGTGAAAAATGCAGTTATACATAGTAAATATGAAAAGACTATCTTTTCTAATTTCTGTTCTAAATCTGTAATCACTTTTTAACAATCAATAAATCGATATTAATAAATTTTTCGATTTTAAAATTTTTGTACAAAACTTAAATACAATTTTAAGCAATTAAACAAAGTAAATCATGATTTATTTTTTTACTTATTTTATAGTAAATCCTTATTTATCTAGAATTTTTTTTAAATAAAATTATCTATTAAAAAATGGAACATTTTAATTTTATTAGTAATAATCATAAGTTACAATAATTTGTTTGATTTAACTAACATGTATATTGTTTAGAATACATAAATAGGACAACGCAAAATAATTAAAATTTGCTTTCAATACAAATAATATTATGAAGATTTTTTTTAAGTTGGCATTTCCGAATTAAGGGGAAAAAAATGTTTTACTAAATAAGCTATTTCAGTTTGAAAATTTGTTTCGCATAAATCCATTTTGACAAACTTTTAATTTAATAACCCCCCTCCCCGCCTAAAATGTACATATCTTATTATATAATACAAAAAATTAATCAAAATAAGTGTTTGATTATTTTACAATTTTCATCTAATATTAACCCCTTGAGGGGCGGTGGGATATATTTTATCCCACCTAAGTTTAATCAAGATTCGCACCGGAAACTTTTAAATAAATTTTATTTTTGTAACTTTGATGGAAAAAAGTTGTAAAATTGCTTTTCCATATTTTGAAACTAATTTTTTCAAAGATTCCGGTTTGAATTCAACATTACAGGAATACAATCGATTGCCCCTCAAGGGGTTAAATATTGCGTTATTATATGTTCTACACAGCAAAAAGACAATTTAATTAAAATTCAGGTAAATAAAATGTTGTTTTAACCGTGAAAGAAAGTATTATAAGGAATTAAACATATTGATAAAACCCATTGATTAAATTGATTGAATTATTTTATATATTAATTAAATTTAGTAACAGACCAAAGTGAAAAAAAAAAGCTTCTCAACCAAAACTGAGTATTTCTTTTTCAGGAAAAGATTCGAGAATTTTGCGATTTTGCTTTATTTTCTATAGAGAGATTATACTAAGCGATTTTTTATGTAATATTCACTGACATTTTTACAGTCTGATTAATAAGTTGTATTCACAAGAAAAATATATAGTGCAGCAACTGCTTTTTTGGACAAAAAATATAACACGAAAAAGGTTGAAAAAGTTGGGTGTCAATGTACACAAGCAATAACTTTTAATGCTTATTTAAACAAATGATGGGATTATTTGATATAAAAAAACATTTTTTTATAAAGCGGAAGCTTTAAGAATTATTAAGCAAGTTAGTTAATTAATCCTGAAAATGATATAAATTTGTTAAAAATCATAAAAAACACTCTAACACTGAAAAATATTTATTGTATATAAAAAGATACAAATATGATAAATACATATATTCTTAAAAAAGTAAATTAAATAATTAATATTACGTAAGTAATATTGTTCAAGAAAAAGTTCTATTTCGAAATAAAAATATATTGTTGTAAATAATAGCATCCTTACCTTTTTATTTTCCTTAAATCTAATAAAGTAAATCCGTTTAATACAAACACAAAAACAAACACACTTTCTTATGTATTTTACTAAATATTCAGAATGATGTTGAAAATTGAAAAACATATAGAAGAAATTTTTTTGTCATTATTCCCACATATATTTTTATAAGAATATAATTTAAATTTACTGCACAGATTAATTCTACTCAACATCTGTTTGCTGATATTTCACAATTATTCTTCAGTCTCTGAAGAACAAATATTAAAATGCCAAAAAATGGCACTTTATAGCTGCGTATAGATCTATGTAGATGATAGAATCACACTATTAAAAAATATATTATTTTTATAACAACATAAAACGCATATTCCACAACTTGAATTCAATCCACTTTGTTGTTTCACACGTACTTTCTTATACTACAACCTCTGAAGAACAAATATCGAAATTCTAAAAAATGCATTTTACAGCTGCGTAGGCATATGTACCTACTACTCTATAAGTTAAATTCAATCCATTTTGTATCAGCTTATTTTTCATACATACTTTCTTATACTAGAATCTCTGAGGAACAAATATCGAAATTCCAAAAATTTACTTAATAGCAGGGGCGTCGCCATGGGGGGGTATGGGGGGGGAGCCTCCCCCCCCCAATATTTGTGAAGTTGGGAAATTTGAGCTTAGAGTTGGGAAATTCTGGATTTTTGAGACATTATGAAATTTTTATTGTTTTAGTGATTATGTTTCTGACTGAGTATTGTAACAGTAAGCAAATTAAATTATCAAAAGAAATACAAAAAGAAATCAGCCACAGTCAATCTATCATTGTATTTTTCAGTTCTACAAAAATATTATACATCTACCAGACCTAAATTTCTCTACTCCTATCCACCAATAGCTGACTATCCAGTTCCGTTATTTCCTTCAAAACTTTGTTCCTTTCTCAAAATTTTCACCCTCCCAAAAGAGAATCCAGCTATTTTAATCCAAAGGGATTGCAGCTTCTTTTGAAAATTGGAGATCACTTGTAGCACAACAGAAAGGAATGTAGTCACCTACTTGAAACACAGCTGGGCAAGAAGATTTGATGAGTTTTCACAAATTGCACTAATTTTGCGATTTTTGGACAATATTTTACTCATTCTCGTGATTTTTTTTGCTCCGAAAATTAGTTAACCCTTCGCTGTCATGACAAAAGCATTATATGAGCAAATGTGAATATAAGAAGTCGTTAGTTTAGATACATTTGCCACATTTTACCTTTATTTGTGTGCGGATATATATATATGTCCTGTTCATTTATATTTATAGGTGTTTAGTAAATTTTAAACCAAAAGTCCAGTGTTGTGTGTTTAAAGCTGTTCTAAAAAATGACTATAAATCTTAGCACGAAAGAACCCTTCATAGTAGGAAAAGAGTTTTTATGCAAGATTTTGGAGCATCTAAAAATCCATTCGAGGATGAAAAAGGTAAAAAAGTGGATGATTTGAATTTGGAACAGAAATATGACCATGAAAGCAGTCCATCAACTGAAGAAAAAAATCGACATACAGGTTGACATAAACACTGATAGGTTGCACTTGAATAAAATTTTGAATAAATAAAGATTTACTTATAGACAAGTTCATAAACAATTATGAATATTAGGATGTGATTGAATAAGCTGACTTCTGAAAGCACCGTGGGAAAACGGTTTCACCAAATGGAATAGATAAAAATAATAGCATGGCAATGGACATTGATAGACATAAGTTTTACAGGGAAGAGTTATAAGAAATACAAGAAAATTTCGGCAATTTAGTAATGGGCTTAAATGGCAATGTTCCCTATATCAGGAGAATATTGCACCAATACATTCCATATTTAAATTGCAATTGTGCAAGGCAAATTTGAGTATCACTAACTGAGAAAAGTTAATAATGTTTCCACCTGGATATGAGAAACCGGATGTACAATGTACATGACTTGCAGAGTCAAATAGAAATAAACCAAATCCCAACTCACTTAACAAACCTTTTCTCATGCCATGAAATCCAAAGACTATTTGGGTCACACTGTCAAACTATATACTCGTACCTTAACATTCACAGCAGCTTATCTTTATGACGTTGCATCTAATGAAAGAATCTTTAGTCAAATAAAAATTTAATAAACTAGGGGGCTCTGCCCCCTACGAGCTACGCTCGTCAACCCCCGTTCAGACACCACAGACTCTAACAGCACGCTAATTTGATCGCCTTTAAAAAGATTTCGGAAGATTGAATTATAATTTGAATCTGACAATTATAATCTGACGTAATTTTCACCAAACTTTTCTTTCTCTTTTTAATATTCACGTCAAAATACTTTTGTTAGAAATGAAATATTATGATCATCTTAAAATGTCAAGTAAATGTCTCGCGCAATTTTTAAATTAAAATTTTTAAATTAAATTTACGTAATAAGTGTAATATGACGTAAATTCTCCTATTTATGACTTCTAACGCATGTTACTGAATTTATTATTTTACAATATTCTTTCTCATTTAAAATTCACGTGTAACTATAGTTTTTATGACATAATTTTCAATGAGTTCCTGCTTTTTATATTTTTTGTTTATAATAGTCACGTGTAAAATAAATTTTTAATTTGAAACAAACATTACTGTTTTCGCTGTTTATACAGTTGGCAACAGTTTAAATTAATACAATTTTCTAAAATTTGTAAAAAATATCTCTCGAAATGCTGAAAATTTGAATTTAAAATAGAAATAAAACCTCGAAAAATTATTCAAATTAAAAAGCTAACTGCAATCTGCACACCGGGAAATTCTGACGCATAAAATGATCTAAAAATGATTAAATTCCTATGTACAGTTTTTGCTCCTATAAAACTTTTTTAATGGAACGATTTTGTCCAACTTTGGCATTAAATATCTCTTAAAATAATTCTTCGATTTGAAAACTGTCTGCATCAGCGTGTTTATCAAACATTTTTCTATAATACTACCGATTTTCATATTTTTGTATGCAACAGTTTTTTTAATATTAACGAAGAAAGACCTCCGGTCACAAAAAATTCAAAACCGGCGGCGGCGGCGGCGGCGGTGACAGCGGTAGTTACTTTTTTTTAGAATAGAGAGATATATATTGCAAGCTACAATGAGGCCTGACAGACTTGACAGCCTAATGCTTTTAAAATGTGAAAGTGAAATAGTGTATTTTATTAAACTGGACGATGTTAGGTTAGCTTCATCAGAGTTAGCTTCTTTGAAGACCAAAAGAATTGATGTTAAATGAAAATTATTTGGATGTGCCAATCCCAAAACCTTATTCTATCCCATACATGTTAATACTTCAAAATTTGCAATCACAATGTTAAAATTAAATAACAATTATATGCCCATAATAATGAATTCTAAAGGTTTAATTGTGTGCATTTAATTTATAATTCGTTTAATTGTGTGCCTTTGAAAAGGAGATAGAAGCATCGCATTTTTCAAACAAATCATTGAATTTCGACACCCATGCTCTTAGATGTCTGCAACCAAAATTCCAAACCCAAAGAGCTCAAAAGCGATACCTTTGGACAGTATACACCCAAGCCCAATAAGGAAGTGTAACCGAATATGAAGTTTGACTAAATTTCCGTGCATTAGTTTTTCAGATATAGCTAACGCGAAAATCGTGAAAAATGCAGCACAGCAGTGCCACAGATATATACAAAAACCTAATAAGCACTAAATTATGTCAAGGTTTAATAGAATATGAAATTTTATCAAATTCTGTGCAACAGTTTTTGAGATATAACTATCGCTAAAATTATGTAAATCGTGAAAAATACAGCATAGCAGCGCCACCTTTTGGGTAATCTACACAAAAACTAATCAGCATTAATTTTTATCAAGGTATAACTGAATCTAAAGTTTTATAAAATTCCGCGAATTAGTTCTTGAGATAGAGCACCCACAAAATTTGTGTCACATTCACACAGACAGACATTTGCTAAAATCAGTCAAATCATGTTCAGGACCTTCTAAAACGTATCAAACCGTCGAAAACCAGTTGTAGATTTTTTTTACGAATTCAATACCTTCGTCTTGTAAAGACAGAAGAAAGTAAAACGCGTGTTTGTTTTTTTATTAAACAAACCAATAATTAGAATTTTTATATTTCTAGTTTCAAAATTTTTCTTTGGAAAGGAATTTTTTATGCATAAGCTTCATTATCATTATTACACACTTTGTGCATATCACTTTAGTTGAATGTTGGAGGAATTTGTTTCAAGTTGGGAAATTTTCGAACTCTCCCCCCCGAAAAAATATCTGTAGCTACGCCCCTGCTTAATAGCTACGTAGCTGTATATAGATCTATCTAGAATACACAGTCACAATATGCATTTACGGAATTTTACACATAAAAAATCTCGGGAGCCTTTGTTAAACAAGAAAATAACTGACTGAAAGAATATTCCGTTTTAACGCGCCAATCGCCAATGGAATTCTAACAAAGCGAAATATGCGAAGTCATCATTTTAATTTTCTGTGCAGTGGTTTATCCAGTCTGCGGTTTACAAACCGTTATAATGGGCTTGATGAGTAATAAAATTTTTTATCAGCGAGAAGTAGATCATTGAATTAGAAGAAATCAGAAACGTTTTATTTTATCTATTTAGTTATTTTTCTTAACATGCTACATTTATTTGAGTGCGATTTTTGCAGTTTTTCTATTTTCAGACATATAGAAAACATACTTTAAATAAAGATTTTGTAGTAAAACTAGCAAATAACATATTGAATTTTGATGAGGAGGGCGGTGGAGGTACATTGTCCCTCCCTGAAATTTAATTAATTAAATTTTCGTTATGTCTAATCATTTAAAAAATATACTTTTTTGTCTTCCAAATAGCAATATATTAATTAAACGCTAAGAGAAAATGTTGCTAAGAATTTTTCTTCAGAGGAGCCCCCCCCCCCCCCCCACACACACACACCACCATAAACTTTTTTGTAGAAGACAGTTTTAATTCTGTTCTCCTTTTGGTGTTCATATATTTCAAATGTATCTTAGATGGGGAAGGGAAATTCAGAAAAAAAAAATCCTTTTTGAAGAAAAAAAAAAAAAAAAAGAAATAGGAGAGAAAAAATCCAGTTTTCCATTGAACGATTAATATTTCTTAATTTTTGAATTTCTTATTATGTTGATATCTTTAAGGCTGTTCTTAACTGCTCTGCTCAACAAGTGCAAAACGTTTTTACACATTCACAAATTCATTTTTTAACGGAAAGGTATAAAATTGTAAAGCCTAGCCATGGAAGCGATTTCGAATTGAACTGTGTTTTCCATTTTTTGATCAATCAATTACCTACTAAGTTATAAGAGATTTTGATCACGTGACAAACACGTTTTTCGCACGCTCTTGAGTGCTCTTTCTTCCTTCGCGCGGAAATTTGGCTCAAAACGCCCACTTTGACACTATTTTCTGAAAGATCTAATGCGTTTGCAAAAAAATGGAAAAAATAGCTCAATTACATAGTTTCTGAACAACAACACCAGCTAATGCATTTTCGAACAACAATAAATTAAAACTTGTGTCAGAAATTTGCCCTTTTGGATTTGAGAACACCCTTAAACATTTTTCACACGAGGAGGAGTTATGACAAAATATTCTTAGTTTAGCTTCGTGTTTACATTTTGCATTTTAGAAAAGCGGACTAGGCAGTGGAATCCAGGCATATCTATCCTAAATTCTTGCTCCTTAATACGTTTCTTTCTGTCCAAACTCATAACTCTTCGCATTTAGGGGAGAGGACCTTCCTGTGTACGCCTATGATAACAAGTAATTTTTGAAACACTTTATATTATGAAAAGCAAATATTTAATTATTTATTGCGCCAAAAATAACTTAGCCGCAAACCTTACGCGAACTTTTACAATTGTCGATTACTTCTTTTATAAAGTAATACTAAATTAAGTGGATGAAAGAGTATTTTAAACAGCTTTCATCCATTCGGAAATATTTTCTGATGGTATTGGTATACATATTGCAATACAATAGTACGTACAGTCATCACATATATGATACAATTGTATCGCATTCAGACGCTTAAGTGTCTGAATTTCTAAATGTCTTAATTTCAGACATGTCACTATTATTCAGACATTTTTCTGAGTTCATTTATACCATGATCATAGTAAGACACTTATGTGTCTTAAATTTAGACATCTATGATGTCTGAAATTTCTCATTCAGACACTTAAGTGTTTGAATTACTTTTTCAGTCACATATGTGTCTGAATTTAAGACGCCTCTATTTGCAGTGTGCTACGCTACATTTTGCAGGATTTTCACAATAGCTCTATCTCAAAAACTAATGCACGGATTTTAATAAAACTTCAGATTCAGTTACTCCTTGATATGAGTTGGAGGTGTTTACGTTTTGGTGTAAATTTCCCAACAGGTGGCGCTGCTATGCTGCATTTTGCAGGATTTACATGATTTTCGCAGTAGCTCTATCTCAAGAACTAATGCACACATTTTCAACAAACTTCGGATTCAGTTAGTCCTTGATATGAAATGATGATGACTACTTGTTGGTGTAAATCGCCCAATAGTTGGCGTTGCTGTGCTATATTTACCACGATTTCCTTAATAGATCTATCTCAAGAACTAACGCACGAATTTTCATCAAACTTGAGATTCAAGTATACCTTGATTAATAGTGTTGCTGATTATATGTTGCTGCAAATCGCTCAACAGGTGGCGCTGCTATGCTGCATTTGTCATGACTTCCGCAATAGCTCTATCTCAGGAACTAATGCACGAATTTTCTCCCAAATTTTATATTCAGTTAGACGTTAACATAAGTTGGTGATGATTAGGTTCTGGTGTAAATCACCCTATAAGTGTAGCTGCTATGCTGCATTTTGCTGGATTTACGCGATTACAGCTATAGTCATATCTCAAGAACTAATGCACGGAATTCCATCTTTTTAGAATCCCTATGATGAGCATAGATTGCCATTTAATTTTGGCAAAGTGACAACGAATTTTGAAATATTGACATGTATCAGATAGAAGAAAGTTTTGGGATTGATACATCCGACTAGTTTGAATATGGTATATACTGGAAGCATCTTGGGAAATGAAAACCAATTAATCGTACATTTATTTCTTGTGGTAATATTTGATTCGGCTCTCAAACAATTTTTTTGAAAGAATTGTGTTCGAGAACAGCGTTCCCTGTCTAGTTTAATAATTTCATAAATTATAAAAATATTTCCAGTTTTTAATTTTAACATTATAATATGTTAGAAAAAAATGAATTTTTACTTTTGGGGGGAAATGTTAAAAATGGAATTTTGGATAAAAACACGGCGAGCATACCATTGTTGCCAAACTAGTGTTTATATAAGGTTAGTTGGGGTAACTGGACCCACGAGGTAACTGGGCCATAGGCTATTTTATAAAAAACCGTTGATGTTTTTTAAGTTTTAGCTTTTGTGAACAAAGCACCTTAATCTCTACTTCCTAAAACAACGTGTGTCAACTCAATCATAACTCTCACTTTGCTGTGATAGGTTGTCAAAAATTTACGTTTCTTTTTTTAAAAAAGAACGTCAATATGGTTGAACTTCCTGCTTTTTATTACAATACTGTAAGTACTTTTATTAAACAATCGTTTTTTTTTTTTTTTTAAGATTAGGCATATAACTACATTAATATTATTAGGTATCTACACATATTTACTTCATGTTTCAAATGTAAGCCCGGTGTCTCAGATACACCAAAATTTTTTCAAGAATGGGGTAACTGGGACATGTATCCGGGGTAACTGGACCATGCTGAATCCAGTTACCCCAATAGTTATAAATAACTTTCTTGAGTTTCTCTACTACGGGAAATAAATTTCTTCATTGCTTTTTGCTCACAATAAAGAAAATTATTGAATACCTTATTAAAATTACGTAATAAAATTAAAAAAAAAGCATATTGGGTGGTATCAAACCAAATTTCTTGACCCCTTGAGAGACGGTAATGCCGTTATGGCATCACATAATTTTAATCCCTAATTACCACATTAGCACCGGAATTTTATGATGAAAATTTCACCTTTATTAAGTACACGAAAATGTACTTTTACTTTTTTACAAATAGATTCTCTTGTAAATACTGGTGTCATTAAATTATTTCAACATTTTACGAATGCAAGTACCTTGCCCCTGAAAGCGAGATAGCCAAACCTTGAAATTGTAGGATACACATCCGGGGTCGCATTCTATAGGGAAACTTTTATTGTTCCTACCACTATATTGAAAATAATATCTTCATCGCACCTTTCTTTAGAATATGTTGAATAAAATGAACATATGGGAAACGCATTAAGTGTTCTGTTAGGAACAATAAAATTTTCCCTATATAATGCGACTCCTGGATACAGATAAAGTACTTACTTACGTAGCCGTTTGTTCAAAGATTTACTTTGCTATTTTTTCCCTTAAAATACCCATGTGACTTTATATTTATTACCTATATTAAAGTATATAAGTACTTACTTAATTTTTATATTTTTGGTATAAATAAATCTAATATTTTCACTTTTAGTGCTTTTTTTAGGCACACTGACAGCAAAGGTTTGCCTTACAACACTCTTTAGTTGATGTATAATTTACATGATCTGACTAATTAAAATTTTTTTTAAAGTTGTTTACACTTTTTCAAACAGGGCCTGATATCCCATATGAAAAGAAATAAACGCGTGTGGGACATAGACCCTCCTGGTCCACTTAACCAATTTTTATGGGACAACTGGACCCATGAGGAAAGAAAGATGAAATATGCATATTTTTATATTTTTAAATATTAAAATTTAATTTTGAGCATTTCTGTCTCATAGAGGGAACCTAACTGAACACATTTACAGAAGTTCAAGGCTTTAATTCAAATGAACACCAGCTTTTTGAAGCTGAATTGTCAGAAGCTCCAGAGTCACATTGTAAAATCATGGCCCAGTTGCCCCAACTAACCTTACTCATCTAATTCTTCTAAGCCACTATCGTCAAGTTCTGTAATGTAAGTTGCTACAATTAGTCCAAAATCTTTCAATTTGAGCCATATTCTGAAAGTGAATGATTACTTGCTATATTAAGCACTTCGAAGACACCTGGATTCTTCATGCTTGGGGAAAGTCTAATAGAGTAATAACTGACAACCTAGAGGTCTCCACAGGCCAAAATGTTCAGGCTCGGGACCAGCACGGCTGTAAAAAATCTTTTTGATCCGGCTCGGTATAAAAGTTAAAAGTTCGGCTCGTACTATATGTACTATTTTTTTAAAAGAATAAAAATTTTTATTGTATAATAATGGCGATTTAAAAATATACTAGCGGGAATGACCGAGCTAAGCTCAGTCAAAATTAGCCTTGTGTTCAATTCGATATTTCATTCTCACTGCATAATTCTTGCTGTTTAGATAAAATTGGTATGATCCTAAACCATAGCGACCCACTAACCGAAATTTTTTGAACACACGACCAAACGAATGCTCTTCTGGAATCCGAAAACGATAGCATACAAAATTTAGTCAAAATCGCTAAAGTCATTTGATAGATAAAATTAGCTTGACCCACGGTAACCCAAAAAGGACCTACTAATCTAAATTTATCGAACATCTGACATATCCCAATAGTCTTCTAGTGCTAGGAAACGGTGTAATAAGAAATTTTGTCAAAATCGTTTAAGCCATAAGATAAAATTAGCTAAACCTTGGCCCATAATGACCCAAAATGACTAGTTAATCGAATTTTCTTGAGCATGCAACCTAGACCAATGGTCTTCTCGAACCCGAAAACAATAGAAAAGAAAATTTAATCAAAATCATTAAAGCTGTTTTCTAGATAAAATTAACTTGACCCACAGTGACCCAAAAATGACCCATTAATCGAATTTTCTCGAACATGTGACCTAATCCAATGATCTTCTCGTGCCTGGAAAATAGTATGATACAAAATTTTGTCAAAATCGTTTGAGTTTTTTTTTTTTAAGATACAATTAGCTTGACACACAGTGACCCAAAAATGACCCAAAATTAGAATTTTCCAGAACATGTGACTTAGCTCAATGATATTCTCATGCTCAGAAAAAATATAATACAAAATTTTGTCATAATGTTTTGAGCCGTTATTTTAGATAGAAATAGCTTGGCCCACAGTGACCCAAAAATGACCCACTATTGAAGTTTCTCGAGCACGTCATTTTGTTCAGTGGTCTTCTCATGCCAGAAACTGTATAATACAGAATTTTGACAAAATCGTTTGAGTCGTTTTTTTAGATACAAATAGCTTGGCCCACAGTGACCCCAAAATGGCGCACTAATAGATTTTTCTCGAACTTGTGACTTAGCCCAAAGGGCATCTCATGCCCGAAAACGGTATATTGCAGAATTTTGTCAAAACGTTTTTGGCCTTTTTTTAGATTCAATTAGCTTGACCCTGACCCATTGTGACCCAAAATGAGCAGACTAATCAAATTTTCTTGTACATGCGACCAAGCCCAATGGTATTCTCGCGCCCGAAAACGATAAAATACAAAATTTCGCCAAAATGGTTAGAGTGGTTTTCTAGGTAAACTTTGCTTAACCCAAGGTGACCCAAAAATAACCCACTAATCGAATTTTCTCTAATATGTGACTTAGCCCATTGGTCTTCTCGTAATCCAAAACGACAGAATACAAAATTTAGTCAAAATCGTTAGAGCCGTTTTTTAGATAAAATTGGCTTGACCCAAAGGGACCCAAAAATGACCAACTAATCGAAATTTCTCGAACATGTGACCTAGCCCAATAGTTTCCTCGTGCCGAAAAACGGCTGGATATAAAATTTAGTCAAAAGCGAATGAGCCGTTTTTTAGATATAATTAGCTTGACCTTGGCCCATTTGACCAAAAATTACCCACTAATCGATTTTTTTCGTACATGTGACTTAGTCCAATGGTCATCTCATGCCCGGAAACGGTATATTACAAAATTTTGTCGAAATGTTTTAGGCCTTTTTTGGATTCAATTAGCTTGACCCTGACCCATTGTTGACCCAAAATGACCCACTAATCTAATTTTCTTAAACATGCGATCAAGCCCAATGGTATTCTGTTGCCCGAAAATGATAGAATACAAGATTTCGTCAAAATTGTTAGAGCCGTTTTCTAGATAAACTTTGCTTGACCCATAGTGACCCAAAAATGACCCACTAATCGAATTTTGTCTAATATGTGACTTATCCCATTGGTCTTCTAGTAATCGAAAATGACAAAATACAAAATTTAGTCAAAATCGTTAGAGCCGTTTTTTAGATAAAATTGGCTTAACCCATAGTGACCCAAAAATGACCCACTATTCGAAATTTTTCGAACATGTGACCTAGCCCAATAGTTTTCTCGTGCCGAAAAACGGTTGGATATAAAATTTGGTCAAAATCGATTGAGCCGTTTTTTAGATATAATTAGCTTGACCTTGACCTATTATGACCCAAAATGACCCACTAATCAAATTTTCTCGAACACGTGACCTAGCCCAATGGTCTTATCATGCCCGAAAATGGTAAAATACAAAATTTCGTCAAAATCGTTAGAGCCGTTTTTAAGATAAAATTTACATACACACACACACACGCACACACACACATACACACACAATTTTTGCTCGCATTATAGTATAAGATACATTTTTTGCAAAAAATGCTGTTCCGGGCCGAATCTTATTGATTTCTGCACGTGCGAAGACGGGAAGGTCATAATGATTTTCATACGGGCTGGGCCGGGACCGGGCCTGAAAATTTCGGTCCGTACTTCATCTAGGAAGAATGGCCGATCTCCAGTGCCTGATTTACGGCAGGGCATTCGGAGCAAGGGCCCAAGACCACTGGTTTTCAGGGGCCCCCAAATGCTGCTGAAGGTTTTTTAATTATTATCCAAAATCTGACGTAGTTTTAATATCTAATGGAATTATACATTTCATTCTGCATTCTATTGTGCTCATATTGTATTTTTATAACGTTGTATATCTTGTTTTAAACCATTTGTAATTACTTTACTAGCTGGAATGACCGAGCTTAGCTCGGTCAAAATGAGCTTTGTGTTTATCTCGATATATTATTCCCACTAAATCATTCTTGCTGTTTTAGATACAATTAGCTTGACCCTGAGACATAGTGACCCAAAATGACGCACTAATCGAATTTTTTCGAACATGCGACCTAATACAATGCTCTTCTCGAGCCTGAAAACGATGGACTACAAAATTCAGTGAAAATCGTTAGTAATATTCTAGATAAAAAAAGCTTGACCCACGTTGATTCAAAAAACCACTAACCGAAATTTATCGAAAGTGTGAGCTATTTCAATGGTATTTTTGTTCTGTGAAACGGT
The DNA here is from genome assembly GCA_963932465.1 of Maratus speciosus. Classification (NCBI taxonomy): domain Eukaryota; kingdom Metazoa; phylum Arthropoda; class Arachnida; order Araneae; family Salticidae; genus Maratus; species Maratus speciosus. The sequence continues at coordinate 586,436,794 of OZ010790.1, read as the reverse complement.
ATAACAAAAAAAAAGTTGTCAAAATTGTTTGAACATTTTTGAGATGGATGCCGTTAGCTTAACCCCGACCCATTATCACCAAAATGACCCACTAATAGAATTTTCTTGAGCATGCGACCCAGCCCAGAAACGGTGTAGTACACAGTTTTGTCAAAATCTTTTGAGCCGTTTTTTAGATAAAGTTAGCTTGATCCTGATCCATTAGGACCCAAAATGACCCAAAATCCCCAATGACCCATTCATTGAATTTTATCGTACATGCGACCCTGCCCAATGGTCTTATCATGCTCGGAAACGGTATTATACAAATTTTTTGAAACGCTTTTTAAATACAATTAGCTTGACCCTGACCCATTGTGAGCCAAAATGACCCACTAATCGAATTTCCTTTAAAAAATACTTGCAGAGGGCGTTTTCGACAGCTATAAACAATTTATTGCAATCGAGTATATAAAATATTTTTTGAAAAAATATTAAAAGGTATTTTTTTTTATTAAACATATGATACGCAAAAATTTTATGCGTATACTTAACTTAAAATTGTATTCAAAAAAGTATTGGCAGGTTCAATAAGTTATCGTTGTTTTTTCGTACAAATTAATGCTTTATTTAAAGTAATTAGTAAAAAACGTTCCAGAAAGTACTGTCTATTGCTAGCCACCACTTTTCCCATATATCTGACAGCATTTGAATTACTTGTAGGTAAAACGATACGTCATTCGAAATTATCCAAGATTCGACCAATTTTATTGCATCTATATAGAAATTAAAGTACTGCTCGACCAGACCATGGGCCATATTAGCCCAGTAAATTTAGGGTTTGGTAGCTAAGTAATTCATAATGAGCTGAAAATTTCAGACCATGCGACTTAGCCCAATGGTCTTCCCGACCCCGAAAATGATAGAATAAAAATTTAGTCAAAATCGGTTAAGCCTTTTTTTAGATAAAATTAGCTGGATCTTGACCCACTGTGACCCAAAATAACCCACTAATCAATTTTTCTCGAACATGTGACTTACCCCAATTCTCTTCTCATGCCCAGAAATGGTATAATATAAAATTTGGTCAAAATGTTTTGAGCATGTTTTTAGATTCAATTAGCTTGACTCTGGCCCATTGTGACCAAAAATGACCCACTAATTGAATTTTCTCGAGCATGTGACTTAGCCCAAACGTCATCTCATGACCAGAAACGGCCGTATATTAAAAAAAAATTGTGAAAATGTCTTGAGCCGTTTTTAGATGTAATTAGCTTGATCCTGACTCATAATGACCCACTAATCGAATTTTCTCAAATACGTGACCCATCCCAATGGTCTTTTCGTGCCCGAAAATTGTTAGATACAAAATTTAGTCAAAATCGATTGAGCCGTTCTCTAGATATAATTAGCTTGACCCTGACCCATTATGACCCAAAATGACCCACTAATCTAATTTTCTCGAACACGAGACCCATCCCAATGGTCTTTTCGTGCCCGAAAACACTAGGGTGCAAAATTTCGTCAAAATCGTTAGAGCCGTTATCTAGATAACTTAGATTGACCAACGGTGACCCAAAAATCACACACTAATCGAATTTTCTCGAACATGTGACTTAGCCCAATAGTTTCCTCGTGCCAAAAAACGGCTGGATATAAAATTTAGTCAAAATCGAATGAGCCGTTTTTTAGATATAATTAGCTTGACCGTGGCCCATTTGACCCAAAATTACCCACTAATCGATTTTTCTCGTACATGTGACTTAGTCCAATGGTCATCTCATGCCCGGAAACGGTATATTACAAAATTTTGTCGAAATGTTTTAGGCCTTTTTTGATTCAATTAGCTTGACCCTGACCCATTGTGACCCAAAATGACCCACTAATCGAATTTTCTTAAACATGCGATCAAGCCCAATGGTATTCTGTTTCCCGAAAATGATAGAATAGAAGATTTCGTCAAAATTGTTAGAGCCGTTTTCTAGATAAACTTAGCTGGACCCACGGTGACCCAAAAATGACCCACTAATCGAATTTTTTTTAACACGTTATCCATCCCAATGGTCTTTTCGAGCTTGAAAATTGTTAGATACAAAATTTAGTCAAAATCGATTGAGCCGTTCTCTAGATATAATTAGCTTGACCCTGACCCATTATAATCCAAAATGACCCACTAATCTAATTTTCTCGAACACGAGACCCATCCCAATGGTCTTTTCGTGCCCGAAAACAGTAGGGTGCAAAATTTCGTCAAAATCGTTAGAGCCGTTATCTAGATAACTTAGATTGACCCACGGTGACCCAAAAATCACCCACTAATTGAATTTTCTCGAACATGTGACTTAGCCCAATAGTCTTCTCGTAATCCAAAACTGTAAAATATAGAGTTTAGTGAAAATAGTTAGAGCTGTTTTTTAGATAAAAATAATTGACCCACAGTGACCCAAAAATGACCCACTAATCGAATTTTCTCGAACACGTAACCCATCCCAATGGTCTTTGCGCGACCGAAAATGGTTAGATACAAAATTTAGTCAAAATCGATTGAGCCGTTCTTTAGATATAATTAGCCTGACCCTGACTCATTGTGACCCAAAATGACCCACTAATCGAATTTTCTTGAACACGAGACCCATCCCAATGGTCTTTTTGTGCCCGAAAACAGTAGGGTGCAAAATTTCTTCAAAATCGTTAGAGCCGTTATCTAGATAGATTGACCCACGGTGACCCAAAAATGACCCTTAATCGAATTTTCTCGAACATGTGACTTAGCCCAATGGTCTTCTCGTAATCCAAAACTGTAGAATATAGAGTTTAGTGAAAATCGTTAGAGCTGTTTTTTAGATAAAAATAGCTAGACCCACACTGACCCAAAATGACCCACAAATCGAAATTTCTCGAACACGTGACCTAGCCCAATATTCTTCTCGTGCCCGAAAATGGTTTGATACAAAATTTGGTCAAAATCGATTGAGCCGTTCTTTAGATATAATTAGCTAGACCCTGACCCATTATGACCCAAAATCACCCACTAATCGAATTTTCTCGAACACGAGACCCATCCCAATTGTCTTTACGTGCCCGAAAACGGTAGGGTGCAAAATTTAATTAAAATCGTTAGAGCCGTTCTCAAGATAAAATTTACATACACACACATACACACACACACACAATTTTTGCTCGCATTATAGTATAAGGTTATAGTGAATATTTTTTTTCTTTTATCTTTATCACTTTAAAAATGCATTGTATTTTTAAATTCTTTTTTAATCCTGTTCCTGTTCTTGTATGATTATTTGGAGGTTGGTGAGTGTAGCTTCCAGGCAGTAGATCCCCCTAATATTTTAAATAATTGTAGTTTGGTGTTATCGAAAATTTATTATTAGTTGTTGCATAATTCATCATTCTAGATATATAGACTTGTATAGGAAAAGATAGTCAACACCACACAATTTATCATAAAACATCTACTCATTTAAATTTCATAATTGTGAAATAATTATTTAAATTATTGATTATCATTAGGACTGGGCGATGTAGAAATTTCTTAAATCGATTTATCATCCATCTAACATCGCGATTTAGTGCTAAATCGCGATTTAACACCGATTTGACATTTTAGAATCTGGAAGCTTTTTTTTTTTAATTTTTAGTAACAAAATACGGTCTGTATGTGGCCCCCTCCCCCCCCCTCTCTCCTGTATTATTTAGTATACTTAGCTTTTAATTTTTCAAATAATTTGGAAAAGAGGTATATTTTACACATAAAAACTTTGAATGTCCCAAAACACTAGTTGTTTTTTTTTTCATTTTAAAAATTAGTGACCTATTTTAATACATTTTATTAACTCATTCATTAAGAAGTAATATAAAAGAAAATGATTTTTTTTTTTTTGGTCTGACTTGTTATGCCTGCTACAATCTAAATTCCTTAATGGGGGGGGGGGGGAGGGCGGGACTTCCCCTAGCCCACCCAAATAGCACTTCATTGCTAACAACCTACACACACTTTTTTTTTTTTACAGACACAGATTAAAAAAGTTATTGAGGTAAAACAGAAGCATATTAAAAGAATTCAATGATGAATTTAACTATTCATTTATCATGATGAGAAAAGTAGTAAAAAAATAAAATAAAATAAAATAAAAATAAAGGGGGTGGGAAATATGAGAAATAAGGTGCAATTTTACATCTTTTTAACTTTTAAGTTATAATAAGATTTGTTTAACATAAATGCTGACATTTATATAGCGGATGGAGAAAGATTGAAAATTGGAGCACATTACTGAAATTGCTGATTTTTTTTTTCGCGGCCGTTGCCATCCTTCAAGATTAGTAATAAAATGTAATCTTGAAATAATCTCTTTTTAATGATAACAAAATATCAAAAAAGCAGAAAATCGCAGATCTGCAGAAAAATCTAATGAATGCCTCCTCCACCCCTCCCTCATTCTGCTGTAAAAATAAAGTTACTTGACTCATTACAGAACTTTATTAAAGTATTTTTAATTAATTACAAAATAATGATAAATTAAAACTAAAATATTCCCATAATACCCAAACATATGAAAATTAATTTTTCATAAAAGTAATGCATAAAAATATAAACTAAGAATGGATGAATTTGGATTATGTTAATCAATTTCAGCAAGATTCATCCGTGTGGCTGGCATTGAAATCGGATGTCAAACCTGATGCATGACTATTTTAAAATATTTTAATTAATTACAGAATAATAGAAAATAAAGAATATGTATTAAAATATTACCCAAACATGTGAAAAATGAATGTTTCATTAAAAGAATGTATAAAAATAAAAACTGAAATTCGATGAATTTGGATTTTAAATATGAAACTTTATTCTTTTTTTCCAACCATAAATACTCAATCAATTTCAGGAAAAAATATTATTAGTAAAAGAAAAATATTTCATGTGGATCACAGCCAAATAGTGATACACAAAACAATGCATGACAATACTTTAAAATAATTTCATTAATTACAAAATAATAGAAAATAAAAAATAAATGTTAAAATATTACTAAAACATGTAAAAAATGAATTTTTCATCATAAAAATGCATAAAAGTATAAACTGCAAGTCGATGAGTTTGGATTTTAAATATAAAACTTTATTATTATTATTTTTAATCATATAAATGCTGAATGAATTTCAGGAAAACAATCTTTCGAAACAATGAAGGATTCTACTTTAAAACATTTTAATTAATTACAGAATATTGGAAAATAAAAAATACATATTGCAGTATTACTCAAATATGTGAGAACTTAATTTTTCATCGAAAGATTGCATTAGCATATAAATTGAAATTCGATGAATTTGGATTTTAAGATTTAAACATTACTTTTTCCTTTCAACTTTTACTATATAAGTTCTTAATTTCTGAAAAATATACATTCCAATCTCGTAAACTCTGAATCTTGTTTACAAAATAAATAAATAAATATCAATTTTTACTTAAATCATTGTTTTCTTAAATTACCCTTTTCTTAAATCTGAGAGGATTGAGGCTCGATGTTTTTTTAAATTGGATTCTAAAATTGGATTTTCTAAATCAATTTAACAACAGCTTGCCTTATTTTTCTTAAATCGGAAAGCATGGAGGCTTGCGATGTTTGCTTAAATCGGATCCTCCTAAATCGATTTAACACCAGCTTGCCTTATTTTTCTTAAATCGGTAAGCATTGAGGCTTGCAATGTTTGCTTAAATCGGATCCTCCTAAATCGATTTAACACCAGCTTGCCATGTAAGTGTACATACATCAAAGTAGATAAATCGTTTTTACGATGTTAGCACTTAATCAGTATTTTGTTTTAAATCGATTTAAAGCCAATGGCTAAATCGCGATTTAAGACAAGGGCTAAATCACGATTTAAGATAATGGCTAAATCGCGATTTAAGACATTGGCTAAATCGCGATTTGACATTAGCTAAATCGCGATTTCCGATTTTAGCTTAAATCGATTTAAGACGAATGGTTAAATCGGATTTCCAACGTAAGCTTTAAATCGATTTAAGAGTTAAATCGATTTAAAGCCCAGGCCTAATTATCATATTTAGTTTTTTAATGGATATTTTAAAGCAATTATTAAAATCAATAATGGTTATTTTAGTAAGTACCTTTTTTCAATTTTTTTTTAATTCAATCCCCCTGTAAGTATTGGTGCAAGGGGGCTCACGTAAGTATATGTGACCAGGGCCTCCAAATTTGTAAATCGGCCCCTGCCGATCTCGGCACGGAAAAAAGATGCCTGGAAGAAAAAAAAGAGCTGTGATTGTTTTTAGTTTTACTATTAATCCGACTTTACCCTACTATACTCCATGTAGGAAAAATCTGCTTTTCTGGGACAAACGTCCTCTTTTCATTATCCCTTCATTGATCACTCGTCGGCCCTTATCTTAGATTAGTAACTATGGTAACGAAGGGAAAATGAAATGAGGACGTTTGTCCTTGAAAAGCCGATTTTTCTTACAGGGAGTATAGCAAGTTGTTTTTACCAATTAGCGTCTCTACTATCCTTCTTGTACTACATATTATTCGTATCACGTTGTTTTTGTGAATTTTGTTATGTGAATACATTGTGATTGAACAACATTTCATGGATAAGTAGTTTTTAATTTGGAATTAATTTGTTTATTTACAGATTTTGTTTTACTGTTTCAAAAAAAAAAAAGAAAAAAAAAAGAGGATTTTATAACAATATTTCTGTAATATTGAAAGGTGTTTCTTAATATATCCCTGGTGCATTATTTTTCATTCCACTTTTATTCATATTTTTTAATTTAAGCATTTTTATCAGTATGTTTGTAATGTCTGTGTTCAGTACACTGTAAAAAAAAAAAAAAAAAAAAAAAAAATCTGTAATTCTACAAATGTAAAGTTACAGAAATCTGTATGCTTACTAAATTTTTATTTGTACATTGTACAGAAAAAAGATGTAAATCTACAAAACTAGCTTTGTAAAGCATTACAGTAATTACAGAATTACAGTACTCTTACTAAAACTTTATCTGTAAACAGGGTTGCCGTCAACAGGGCCGTGCAAAGTTGTGGGTGAAGGGGCGGTCGCCCCTGCCGCGGAGATTGAGAGGGCGCCAAATTTATATTACAAACATCGTTTCTTCTTTTTTTTTTTTTTTTTTTTTTTTTGTAAAAAAAGAGCTATATATTTACATATTGGGATTTTTTTCCCCAATGAAAGTAAGTCCATTTTTCGTTTCAAAGGTATTGCATTGTCCCTTACACTACACCCAAATATAAATTTATGACTAAGGACTTCTTTCTTTACAAAACTTGTTTTAGGTCTTTGTCTTAGTCTCTTTCGTTAAACTTCTCGTTTCTGAGTATGTAATTTTCTTTATGTGCTTGTGGCAAAAACATATACAGTAGAGCGCCAATTATCGGAACTTCAATTAACCGAACTTCCAATTATCCGAACAGCCTATTTCTCCCAATTATTTTTTTAACCGAACTCCCAATTATCCATTGGCTTTTAATAAAATTTTAAATAAAGAAAAATCTGATAGTGGATTAGAAAATTAGGAATGTAAAACAGTAAAGGAGATGGGAAGAATCCTAAGTTATGAAGAAAATGAAATTAACGAGTGGTTAAATAGTGAAGTACATGGTCCTAAACATCAGATATTAAATGATGATAAGATTGTGGATGAGATTCGTGAGGAAAAAGAAATTGAAGAAAATGAAAAAGAATGCTCTGAAAATAACCCAGGGCCATCACAGAACGAAGCCTTGGAATGTTTGGAAACAGCTATGAAATGGCTCGAACGGCAGAAGAACGTTGATCCTATTCAACTAACGTATTTAAGAAGAATTAGAGATATGGCAGCATTGAAAAGAATGTCTTCGTTGAAGGAAGCAACAATCAAAAACATTTTTGCTTAAATTATAATATCTGGAGTTAAGAAAATGATTTAAAAAAAAAATAAATAAATCAATTCTAAAAATGTAAAAAAAATAAAAATTTAATATGCCAGCACTAACTGGTGCTGCCAGTCCTAAGCTTAGATAACGTGTGAAGGTTTTAGTACAGTCAGAAACATCCCATAATTATCTGTACATTTATCCGAACTAGGGTCGATCCCGACCTGTTCGGATAATCGGCGTTCTTCAAAATAGCATTGAGTTTCCTTCTGAGAATACAAAAGAGTTTCATACTGTTATACTGTACAATTGGATACATTTTTTCTACATCCATTTCCCAAATTCCTTTTGTTAAAATATAAGTGCAATTTTGCCTTATGTTATTGAGTTGTGTGGAGTTTCTGAATTAAAATTAAACACAAAGTTCCAAAATAAACGCGAAATATGTATTCAATAGAATTTATTTCTGTTTCTTCACTTTTCAATTTTGTGACACATGTCACAAAGAAAAAATGAGAGGGAGGGGCGCCAAATTAGAACTTTGCCCCAGGCGCTGTTTTCTCTTCGCACAGTGTTGGCCGTTAATAAAAAGTTCTTAGTAACCTTGCAGATTTTTTGATTTATAGTGCAAAAGTGTATCTGTTACATGATTTTTTGTTGTTGCCATTACATAAAAAGGTCTAGGAATTCCAGTTTCCTAGAAAAATTTTAGCAACTTTACAGACTTTTTTTTTTTTTTTTTTTTTTTTTTTTTTTTTTTTACAGTGTATTAGCAGCACCTTCAATTAGTTTATGTAACTAATCACAACAAAAATAAACTTTATATAACTATGATCGGATTCCGAAACTGTATGATGTATCAGAATTTCACTAATAATTCACTAAGTCGTTAATTCAGCGAATCCTTATAATCGACTGCATTAATTCCTTAGAATCAACGATTAAACTTTAAATTTTTTTAAGTAGTTAAAATAAACGCGAAATATGTATTCAATAGAATTTATTTCTGTTTCTTCACTTTTCAATTTTGTGACACATGTCACAAAGAAAAAATGAGAGGGAGGGGCGCCAAATTAGAACTATTTCAAAAAATTTCTTATTTTTAAACGAACAAGAAAATATACGATAATAATATTCTATTTACAGTAACCGGGTTATTAAAATAATAAGGAAAATTCATAAAGAATAGCAAATCAATCAACATTAAAAAAAAGAAGAAAAATTCTTTTGGCAAAAAATAAATAGCTTTTATTAAAATAGGTCACGTTTTTCTGAAACTTTGTGATCATCATAAGATGAACGTGAGAAATAAATATATTACTACATATTTAATTGAATAATTGAGGTGAAAGCATCAATGAAGCTTAGAACTACTTAGTCACCTCTTTTCTATGGAAAGAAAGGGGGTGGGCTCATTAAAGCCAGACAGTATTGTTGAAAGGTCAGGGAACGTGTCTAGGAACTTTCGTCTATCTAGAAGAACCATTTGTTTAAAAGGGTGGAGGGGGGATGTGATTATGACATAATCACAAACAATCACCTTTATATACAGTAGCTCAGAACTTTTCGAAAGGTAAAAAGTATTGAAAGAACTTATTCTTTTATCTTACTTTTATAATGAGTCATTCACACCTTCGTTTTTATATTTTATTCGACTTTTTTCCCTTATCTTTCCCCCCCCTTTTTTTAGAAAATAAATAAAGATTTGATTTTGTATTCAAATGCAAACGCCTGTCCAAATGCTGTCTCAAAATCCACCTGACTAATTGGAACAAATTATTCATCACTTACGTAGTCATAACCAGCGATTTAATGGAGAGTATACGAAGGTATACACAACACACCGTCTGGAATTTTTGTAGGAAGCTCCGTATACCTTTTCATTGCAAATAGAGGCGTCGTAAATTTAGACAGATATGTGACTGAAAAAGAATTTCAGGCACGTGTCTTAATCTGAAAAGTAAGGCATTATAGATGTCTTAATTTAAGACACAGTCTTACTATGATCAAGTCTTACTATGATCATGGTGTAAACGAACTGAGAATAGTGTCTAAAATACCTGCAAACGTCTTATTTTAAGACACTTTGTTGCTCAAATGTGTCTCAAACGTTGCGCATGCGTTTTAGATATCTTTCGTTCGAACTTTGTAATTCAAATACTGTATACTTTGTAATTACTTTGTGTATATTTTGTAATTCAAACTGAAAGTTTGTTTTTATGTACGTGTATATTTTAATTCGATTTTTGCTGAATGTGAAGTTCTGTGATGTTAATTCGTATTCACTTAGTTTATTTTATTTATTGAATACATACATCTGACTTGTGTGCTTGACACCAAATATCTCTTATAAGCTGTCGTGATATAATGTGAAATTTCGCAAGCCCCCTTTTTTTCTCAGCCAGACTGATTAGGCGCCAGTGATCCCAGGTCACGTGGTCTGACTAGGGAATTAATATTAAAAAACATTTTTTCTTCCTTGTTCCTCTTTTTTAGTTTAGTTTTTTTTTTTTTTTTTTTTTTTTGCGAATGTGAATCTCGAAAGCAGCATGCTGGCTGTGTATTTCTTGATCTTCCGAAAAGGGAGAAATAAATATTCTTGAACATATAAAAGAAATTATCTTGAATTCCCAGTGTGGAATATTTGCATGTTTTTAAAGAAATATTATCCAAATGTTTTCATTGTAAATACTGTAAATATTTATAAGTGTAAATAGAATTAACAAAGTTTTTAATCATCCTGTGCTTGACTTGGACTTATACTGAACAACACCAGCGCCATTTTCAGTTGTGAAAATATGCTCGATTAATTTAATATGATTTAATTCAGAATTATATGATTTTACATGAATCGTGAAATTTTCATCTAATAAGCTCTCTCAACTTTGATTTGAATTGTGATAACGTGAAATTTCGTGGAATATATGAAGATTATTCTTCATGTTTTGGTGCCGAAACCCGGGAAAAAGTTAAGAAATACCTTTATTATTCTGCATGACTGTTGATTTCTTGAAAATATACATTTTTCATGATCATTTATTTTAAAAATTTAATTTAATTTTAAACATGGATAAGACAGATAAACTTAAAAGTGAAAGAGCTACTGTTCGTGCAGCAGTTACAAAATTAATCACAAAATGTGATACATTATTATCTGTCGATATTGATAAGACTGATTGCGATTCTTTAATGGAATCGTTAGAGCTCGTAAATGAAAAGGAAGCTCTACTAAAGGAATTAGATTCCGAAATAGATGAGCTAATTCAGGAAAAAACTGAACATGAAAAAGAACTAAAATCGGTAGAAGAATATTCTGAAAAAATATCCAGTTTGAAATTTAAAATTAAGATGAGGCTTAAAAAATGTAAAATCGAAACTGAACCAAAAGTTGTACTAGAATCAAGTAACGCTTCAAAAATCGGAAGTAAGTTTCGGCAGTGAAGCTTCCTAAACTTAACATAGAAAATTTTCTGGTGATGCAAGCCAGTTCTTAGAATTTTTTAATTTATTTACTAGTGCGATAGATTCAAACGAATCGTTATCAAAAATTGAAAAATTCCAATATCTCAAATCCTTGTTGTCTGGTCCTGCATATAATATTGTATCTGGTTTCGAACTGACAGATCAAAATTATTCTACTTGTTTAAAATTGTTAGAAGAAAGGTATGGGAAGCGGGAAAATATAATCAACTGTTATATGAATAAAATCCTAAATCTTGAACCAGTGAAATCCACTAACAATGTTACTTGTTTAAGAAAGTTGTATGATAATATTGAAACATGTATGAGAAATCTTGATGCGTTAGGAGTAACATCAGGCTCTTACGGCCATTTATTACTACCCATTTTATTAAGGTTATTACCAGAAAATTTGATACTAGATTTCCTCGAAAACGTGACCCCGATAAGGACTGTGAAGTCACCGATTTAATAAATTTTATTAAAACGGAACTAAGATGCCGGGAAGCTACTAATTTAGTAAATAATTCCCAAAGCAATGCTTATGAAAATTTTAAAACCAAATATGAAAATTCTTCAAGTAAATATCAAAATTTTCCTCAAAAGAAAAATATACCTTCCGCTGCTGCTTTAAATACATCTACAAAACAGTTTTGTATATTTTGCAAGTCTTCTGATCATGTAGGACTAAATTGTTCGAAATTCACTGATGAACAAAAACGATATAAATTAAAGAAAGAAGGCCGCTGTTACAAATGCACAAATAAGTCACATTTATCTGTAAACTGTAGAACAAAAATTAACCCTTGTTCCAAATGTGGTAACACTACCCATAGTCCTTTGTTTTGTTTTAAAGAAACAGCAAAAGAAAATCCTGAAAAAGAAATGAAAGGTGCAATTGTATCTATGATGTCGGAACAAAAATATAAACAAAATAAATCTACATTATTGCAGACTTGTACAGTTTCTGTGTCTGCTGGTAAGGAATGCTTGTTGGCTCGCGTTTTATGTGATAGTGGTTCAGAAAAATGCTTCGTGAAGAGATCGCTAGTACAAAAATTAAAATTGAAGCCATTGCGAAGAGAAAATTTATTAGTTTATCCTTTTGGGCGGAGACGCCCTTATGAATCTTGTTATGAAGTTGTTGCTCTTGAATTATCCAGTATTGTGCAACCTATTAACTCGATAAATATCAAAGCACTTGTGGTTGACAATATAACTGGAGCTTCTGTGAAAACCCTAGAACCAGAACTTCTAAACATAATGAGAACAAGAGGCTTTAAGCCTGCTGATACAGGTCTTGAACAGGAAATAAATATTTTGCTAGGGTCTGACTTTTTGTGGAAAATATTAAAGGGAATCGAGGGAAAATTGACAAAAGAATTATACGTTGCAGAAACTATTTTCGGTCATACGGTGCAAGGGCAAATAGAGTCTAATAAAAAAGAAGTAGCTTGTTTGCGTGTTTCAGTTGAAAATATAAATACCCAACTGAAAGCATTTTGGTATCTTGAATCAATTGGCATTGCTGAAAGCAATGAAAAGAACATTACCGATCATGAGGTAATAAAAGAATTTAAAGAAAATCTAAAATTCGTAAATGGGCGTTATGAAGCAAAATTATTGTGGAAAGATTCTCGCGAATTACTTAGAAATAATCTTGAAGTAGCAAAGAAGCGGTTTTCTAGTTTAGAAAATAAATTCTTGAAAAACGATTCTTTATTTAAAGAATATAACTCCAATTTGCTAGAGCAGTTTAATGAGGGTGTAATAGAATTGTGCACCGAGAAAGATTCTAATAATTCCTATTACATGCCACACAGACCTGTTATCCGTGACAACAAAACTACAACAAAAATGCGCATAGTCTATGATGCTTCTTCCAAATATGATGATTCTCTATCATTAAACGAATGTTTGTATCATGTCCCTAACTTGAATTCTAATGTTTTAATTGATGAAAACATTCCTGTATCGAGTTTCGAACCCCCAAATACTTCCTTGAAAATTTTAGGATTGATCTGTAACAATACAGAAGATAAATTTGGACTAGAATTACGACCCTTGTTAGAAAAATTAAATAATGATTCTTCTACTAAACGCAATGTTTTGAAAATTGCAACTATGTTCTTTGATTCAGCCGGATTTATTGCCCCTTTTGTTTCTGGTGAACTAGAAAATGATTGGCAAAATTGGCTTTCAGAAATCCCTGATCTCGCTCACTTGAAAATTCCCTGGCAGTATTTTAGCAACCTGATCATGGAAAAGGAGCATCTCCAATTGCATGTTTTTCCTGATGCTAACCCTAATGTGTATGTTCCTGAATTTCTTTCCTTGCCTGAAAATCAGTGGCCTAGTGTTAAAATTGCTGCATCTCGATTACCTGATGTTTCTGAAGAGAAGTATAAAAAAGCAGCCACCATTTCTTGCGTTGTTCAAACAAATAAATCTGATGAAATTCCCATTTTTAATCTTGAAAAGTATAGCTCCCTAAAGAAATTGTATCGAGTAACTGTATGGCTATTTAGATTTATTTCTAATATAAAATTGAAGGTAGAAAAAAGAGATTTTTCAGAATTATCAGCTGAGAAAATGTTACATGCTGAAAATTTTTGGTTAAAGCTGGTGCAGGAAGAAAGTTTCCATGAAGTTATAAAATCCATGAAATGTAACAAGAGTATCCCTAAAGAGTCGAATCTTCTTCAGTTAAATCCTATGTTGTCAGATGATGTTTTGCTGTTGCTACGAGGACCGTTACAAAAGTCTGATTCCTCATTTTATGAAAATCATCCTGTTGTGATTCCTGCAAAACACAAACTTACTGAAGTAATCGTGAAAGATGCACATGGAAAAGTTTTTCATTCAGGAGTGTCCAGTACATTGGTACAAACTAGTGAAAAGTTTTGGATTTTAAAATCTAGACAGTGCATAAAATCGGTCCTAAGCAAACGTGTAATCTCCAAGAAATTTAGTGTTCACCCTGGTCAACTAGTTATAGCAACTCTAAAGCATATCTTGTGTTTACCTGCAACCAAGGAATCCTTAGTGAAACGCTTCCGTTTGCGCGAGACTTTTCTGAATCATTTTTGGAAGCGCTTGAAAAATGAGTATCTTCTCAACTTAAAATCTGCTCACTACACGGACCACAATAAAACTTCAGACTTTAAAGTGGATGATGTGGTGCTTGTACATGATGAACACTTACCCCGAAGTTTGTGGAAGTTAGGAAAAGTTACTAAAACCTTTATGGGCAGAGACGGCAAGATAAGATCTTGTGAACTCAAAACAAATAATTCATTTATTAAAAGACCTATAAATCTATTGTACAATCTTGAACTCGGAGTCTAAAAAAAAAAAAAAAAAAACTTTCATTTCATTAAGAGACTCAAAAACTCTCATGGACATTTGACTTTTAAAACAAATCTTGAACTGTCTTTGCTATTGACTTTAAAAAGATTTTTATTTTTTTTCACTTAAAAAAAAAAATGTTTCTTGTTTGATAATATTTCTAATTTTTAGTTTATTTTTTTTTTGTGATGAATATTCTAGAAAAAGTTGTATAGATTTAAATTGTTCTTTCTATTTTTAGTAGCAGAAACATCTTGGCAAATCTTTAAAATTGTTTATTATTTTATTGAAGTCCAGTATGTAGGTATATATTTTGATTTGTATTGTATTTATGTATAGTGTAACTGATAATTTTTTAGAATAATTTTATTTCTACTTTAATTATTTTGAATCCCCATTTTGATGAACCCTTGTTCATCGGGGGGGAGTTTGTGAAATTTCGCAAACCCCTTTTTTTTCTCAGCCAGACTGATTAGGCGCCAGTGATCCCAGGTCACGTGGTCTGACTAGAGAATTAATATTAAAAAACATTTTTTCTTTCTTGTTCCTTTTTTAGTTTAGTTTTGCGAATGTGAATCTCGAAAGCAGCATGCTGGCTGTGTAATTCTTGATCTTCCGAAAAGGGAGAAATAAATATTCTTGAACATATACAAGAAATTATCTTGAATTCCCAGTGTGGAATATTTACATGTTTTTAAAGAAATATTATCCAAATGTTTTCGTTGTAAATACTGTAAATATTTATAAGTGTAAATAGAATTAACAAAGTTTTTAATCATCCTGTGCTTGACTTGGACTTATACTGAACAACACCAGCGCCATTTTCAGTTGTGAAAATATGCTCGATTAATTTAATATGATTTAATTCAGAATAATGTGATTTTACATGAATCGTGAAATTTTCATCTAATAAGCTCTCCCAACTTTGATTTGAATTGTGATAACGTGAAATTTCGTGGAATATATGAAGATTATTCTTCATATAAAGGCGGGATAGACACAGAAGTAGACAACACTTGAAGATTACATCCGGGAACTCTACAAAGCCTGTGCAACGGATTTAGTGTTAATTTGTACTAATTTATATCAATAATATCGTGCTATTCGTCTTCGTCTTGTCAAAACTGGATTAAAAAAAATTGTCTGGCGGGTTATGTTTTGAGGATGACACATTTCATTCTTTAACTATCCAGATATATTAAGGGATTTCCTTCTAAAATGATGCAAGTCTTTCTCCCTCACTGTGATTGTTTTTAAAATTTCAAATCGAGGAATTTTTCTTACTTCTTGCAACAGCGATTCAAGTAAGTGTCACAATTTTCTTTATAGTACTAAAACAAGTCTCTTTTATGATTTTCTTTATAGCACTAAACAAAATCTTGCATGAAATGCAATTAGTTTTGAATCTGTTTGCGGAAGAAAAAAAAAAACTAATTCTAGAAGCATATATTTTTAGACATGACGTTGTCTTGTATTACAAATTATATATTCTAAATTCTCATCTTTTTTCCCAAATTTAAAGAAATAATATCGAAAAAAAAAAAGCTTTCAAAGGTCTTCTAATGCTTTCTTTCTTCGTCTACATGTGAAGTAAACGCATTCGTTAAGTTTTAATCAGTTAATTTCTTCTTTCGAGCCCAAACCGCAGATTAAAAATAAGATAAAGTACATGGAAATATATGACGTTGTCATCACGCTCATATGTATTATGTGATGTTAATCTTCGATTAATTAAAAAACTGCTTGTAATTTGAAATAAACTCTAGATTTTTTTTTCAGTAAAAAAAAGTAATTTGAAATTTAAAACGGGTTCTTTATTGTATTTAATTATACCTAGAGAAATATTAAAAGTTAAAATGATGAAATTTAATAATGTTCCGAAACACTTCTAGAGAAAGTCTTTCTCTATAACAACATGTAACAACAAATTATCTAAAGCAAGATATAACATTCAACTAAATAATAACATGATAGTACATAACGTGCATAATCAAAATACACATGCTTCTCCAACGTGTTTTCTGAAACCCCGCCTAACTAATGAACTAAACTAGTCACCACCTAATAGTTATAAAAACTTATTTTATAGGCTTAGAAAGTATTTTATATTTTCACAAAATGTTTTTACAACAAGCAAAAATAACCTATGTAAAAATAATCTATGTATACCAAAATTTTTTTCCGATATATTCATCTATTTTGCGATCTCTCTTTTCATTAAGGCTGTTCTCAAATCCAAAAGGGAAACTTTCTGACATAAGTTTTAATTTATATTTGTTCGGAAATGTATGAAACTAGCAGATGTTGTTGTTCAGAAACTATGTCATCGAGCTGTTTTTTCCGTTTTTCTGCAAAACCAATAGATCTTTCCGAAAGTAATGTCAAAGTGGGCGTTTTGAAAACGAATTTCAGCGCGAAAGGAGAATAACCAATCAAGGAAGGGTGAAAAACGGGTCTTTGTCATGTGATCCAAATCGCTTCTAGTTCAATAGGTAATTTATGTATCAAAAAATGGAAAAAACAGCTCGATTCCAAATCGCTCCCATGGTCAGGCTTTCCAATTTTATATCTTTCCGTTAAAAAATGAATTTTTAAATGTATAAAAACGTTTTGCGCTTGTTGAGCAGAGCAGTTGAGAACAGCCTTAATAAACCGTCTTGTCAATTTAGTGTTTGTTGTTAAATTGTTTATAATTATATTTAGAAAAATATTAAAAGTTAAAAGGATTAAATTTAATAATTTTCCGAGATATTTTTGTGGAAAATTTTTCACTATAAATCCTGTGACAGCGAATTACGTAAAACAATATATAACATTCAACGAAATAACAACATGACAGAACCTGCCGTGCAAAATGTAGATTCTTTTCCAAAGTGTTTTCTGAAACCCCGCCCAACTTATCAAAATAACTAGTCGTCGCCTAGATATAGTTGTAACAAAAAACTTATTTTACAGCCCCAAAAAGTACGTTATCTACACACCAATAAAGATACATACGCCAATGCATTTGTCCTTATAAGAATTAAATAAATTAATCTATGAATACTACGAATTTTGTCTTCCAATATTTATCTATTTTGTGATCCCTCTCTTCATAATGGAACAGTCCTATCAAATGTGCACTTACTGAATTCTTTATCGTATTTAATTATACTTTATTAAGGGGACCGCGGACGTTCAAAAATTCTTTTTTTTTCTTTTTTTTTTCCATCATAGAGATATGGAATTTTCTGGAAATATACATTTAGCCATAAGTATATAAAACACCTTAAAAGAAATTTTCAATCCATTATAATTTAAAAAATTTGTAAAAATTTGTAAATTTTAAAACGAAATTCTAAAATGCTCCCATGCGTCTTAATTTTTGAGATGTTTGACCAATTTTGCATTTTAACACTAGAACCACCGGCAAAAACGTATATTTATAACCGCCAAAGCGATCATTTTGACCGATGTGGATTACCATGCTGAACTATTGTTTACTTGCCATTTTTTACTCTTAGTATCGTTAACTACTATTATTACCATCATTGCCCATATAATAATATATATTTCATAATTTTTATTATTTTTTTATATTTTATTATGTTATATTTTTTTTTATATTTTATTATGTTATAATTATATTATATTGATATATACATATATATTATTTATATTTTTTATTTTAAGAATATTTTTATCGTAAAAAATATTTTTCGTGAGAAATCGAAATTGCTAAAAACAAGAATAAACTTGATGAAACAAACATTTATATTTATCCCCTGAACAATACAATATTCCGGGTGGCGAGTGGTCAGGGAAATTCGCAGTCAAAAAATGAGAAACTACCAGTATTTCCTTCTAGAAAATGCTACGAATAATATAAAGGGATTAAAGAAAGCGGATTTCTCTTTAACAAAATACTGGTATTGAACACCTTTTTTGACTGCGTTTTTCAGAATTGATGTCCGCTGGATCAAGAAAATTATAAAACACTTGTAGAGGTCATCGTCTAGAACTAGCTTTTCTATAATACTTCCGTGCCATTTGGTCGAGCACGTCGACCCCAAATTTTGTAGAATTATAGAACTTTACAGTTTCTGGTAAATGTTTATCACCAGTTTCAAATGTAACTGATGGATATCGGAAACTTAGAATTAAAACATATTTATTTTTCTTCCCTTGATAAACTCAACGTAATATCATCTCTTTGGCAACAGTTTAGCTACGGTACAAAGACTTTTTTTCAGATTTTATGGCCTGTGGAATTTTGTTTTTCGTCCGCGATTGACTGTGCCAACAATGCTTGTTTTTAGTGACTTCAGCTTTTCTGCAAGGGGCAGTGAAGTAAAGAAGTTATCTGTGGTAATGTTGTAACCTTTGTTGAAGTATGGTTGTATGAAGTATGGACTATTGCGACATCTACTAGATAAAATACGCATTAAAATTGGCGGTCATTTTGACCTTTTCGGCGGTTTTAGGTATACTACTGCAATACTGGAAAATTTATCACTGGTATATCATAGCTTTTCGAATTATAGGAAAAGTCACAGAAACTGAAAGTTATACTCTAAATAGAAACAAATTTGTACTGGATGAAAGATTCGAAACGGTCAAAATTACCGCTTCCCGGTTCTAGTATTAACCACTTAAAAGTCTATAGCAAAGAAATCTGTGTATCGATTTTATAATCCCTTGAAATTAATTTTTTTGAGATTTTTTTCTGAATTCCATATCGATTTTCATCAAAATTTTGCCTTTTAATGAGTTAAAAATCAAATTTAATTACCGTAACGAAGTCGAATTTTAAAATGCATACACAGTTTCTTTGTAAGTAATATCAGGATTTTTCCTTATCAATATCATGAACTTTGATTAAAAATTAAGAAGCATGGAGCATTTTAAAAACCTAAAAACGTCGAAAAATCAGTTTTGATAAAAACAGATTTAAAACATACTAAAAGGCCGAAAAATTTTGTGTACAAAATTTAAACTCTTATAAATTTGTGAAAAATAATCGCATCTGCAAGCGTTTTCCTCAAATGACTGAGAACAAACTGAAGAACGATAATATGCACAAAAATAATTTTCGATTTTGGGTTTGACACTGTATTTTTTGACACTGTTGTTTGCATATATGCAAAGCTGCGCACTAAAAGGTTAAAAAGTACCTTATATTCTCACAAAAAAAGATCTATATGAAGTGTATTTGTCTTTACAACAAGCAAAAATAATCTATATGTAAAAATAATCTATGTATAACAATTTTTTCTTCCGATATTTATCTATTTTGCGCTCTCACTTTTCGTTAAAAAGTAAAAAAAGTCCTATTTGCACTTACTAAGTTCATTGCATTTAATTATTCTTAGAGAAATATTAAAAGTTAAAATGATAAAATGTAATAATTTTCCGAAATACTTCTGAGGAAAGTTATTCACTGTAAAATCATGTAACAACAAATTACCTAAAGCAAGATAAAGCATTCAACTAAACAACAACATGATAGTACCTGCCGTGCGTGATCAACATGCAGATGCTTGTTCAAAGTGTTTTTCTGAAGCCCCGCCTAACTAATCAAATAAACTTAGTCATCACCAACAAACTTATTTTATAGCCTCAAAAAGTACCTTATCGCTGCACAAATAAAGATACATATGCCACTGTATTTGTTTTTATAACAACTAAGTAAAAATTAGTCGGATGTGCCATCCCAAAACTTTCTTTTATCTCATACATGTTAACACTTCAAAATTCGTTATCGCAGTGCCGAAAATAAAAGGCAATCTATGCCCTTCATTTCTAAAGGTATGAAATTCCGTGTCCGTGCATTTCTTCTTGAGATATGACAGTCACAATAATCGTGTAAATCCTGCAAAATGCAGCATAGCAGCGCCACCTGTTGGGTGATTTACACTATAATCTAATCAGCAACAACTTATGTCAACGTCTAACTGAATGTTCAGTTTGGTGAAAATTCGTGCATTAGTTCTTGAGATAGAGCTTTTGCATAAATCGTGAAAAAGGCAGCATAGCAGTGCCACCTATTGGGCGGTTTACACCTAAAGCTAATCAGCATCCATTCATATCAGGGACTAACTGAATATAAATTTTTATTAAATTCCGTGCATTAGTTCTTGGGATAGAGCGCCCACAAAATCTGTATCACATACAGGAAGATAGACTCACAAGACATTTTGTAAAACACATGTCTTTCGGGACCTCTAACACCTAATACGTGTAAATCCGTCGAAAGCCGGAAGTTAAAAGTTTTCACGAATCCAATACTTTCTTCTTGTAAAGATAGAAGAAAGTAATAATCTATGAATACGAATTTTTTCTTCCAATATTTTTCTACTTTGTGATCCCTCTCTTCATAAAAGAAACAGTCCTCTCAAATGTGCACTTACTAAGTTCTTTATTGTATTTAATTATACTTACAGAAACATTAAGGCTGTTCTCAACTGCTCAGCTCAACAAGCGCAAAATGTTTTGACACATTTACAAATTCATTTTTTAGCGGAAAGATATAAATTTGGAAAGCCTGACCCTGGAAGCGATTGGGTATCGAGCTGTGTTATCCATTTTTTATCCATAAATTACCTATTGAGTTAGAAGCGATTTGGATCACGTGACAAACACGTTTTTCATCCTTTCTTGAGTGGGTTTTCTCCTTTCGCGCTGAAATTCGGTTCAAAACACACACTTTAACACTCTTTTCTGAAAAATCTATTGCGTTTGCAAAAAAAAAAAAAAAAAAAAAAAAAAAACGGAAAAAACAGCTAGATGACATAATTTCTGAACAACAACACCTGCTAGTTTCATGCATTTCCGAAGAAAAATGAATTAAAGCTTATGTCATTAAGTTACCCTTTTGGATTTGAGAACAGCCTTAAAAGTTTTCACGAATCCAATACTTTCTTATTGTAAAGATAGAAGAAAGTAATAATCTATGAATACGAATTTTTTCTTCCAATATTTTTCTACTTTGTGATCCCCCTCTCCATAAAGAAACAATCCTATCAAATGTGCACTTATACTAAGTTCTTTATTGTATTTAATTATACTTAGAGAAATATTAAAAGCTAAAATGATAAAATTTAATAATTTTCCGAGACATTTCAGAGGGAAATTTCGCTATAATGCCTGTATCAACAAATTACCTATAGCAAGATATAGAATTCAACTAAAACTAGCGAAAGCCATGCTTTGTTTGGATTCGCAAAGCATTATGTAATAAGATAAATATTTGAAAGTAACAAAATTTTTTATATTATTTTTTCATCTTTATTAAGCAAAAACGTTATTTTATGTTTTGGCGCATATTAATTTTGGAAATGTAAATTCAGCCAAATAACTAAGAATTTTCTCGGAATTATTTATTTATGATATAACGAATTTAACAATTAATTTTATTTGTTTACAATTCTTTTGTTCCTACTTTACAAAAAAAAAATCATAATGTAATTCTTTTTTAAATGCGTAAGTATCGTCTGCGTAAATGATTTCACATAATAAGAATAAATTGTGTATTTCAATTCTTAACACTGAAAAATACTTTTATAATTGAATGTAAATAGTTGAATTTTCACAAATTTTAATTCATTAAAAATATACTACAATTTTCATAAAAAAAGGTATTTTAAAAATTTGATAAAAGAAATCGTGAAACTATTTAATTAATCATGATTCTATCTATAATGACTAACTCCATGATTTTTTTTTCCTGAAAATAGACGTGTTTCATTTTTAACACTTTCCAACAAAGTTGAAAAGTGTTTATGACTTCGGTTTGTCTGTCCGTCTGGCCGTCTGTACGCGCTCTAACTCCCGTAAATATACTCGGATCGTTCTGAAATTTTTGGATGTTAGTGACCTCTACCATAGCACGAACTCTATTGCAAATGAAGTTTGTAGTATGTTTAGTTCATTTACAGAGACAGTCAAAAGTTTTCCGTTACATTACGGCCTATGGGAAAAAATCGTTTAAAATGATTTTTAATGATGTTACATGCTTTCTAACATAATAAATTAATATGTATTTATCAAGTTGACTAAAATATGCATTTTCTGTACAATATGCGGCCCCAAAAATAGTTATTATTCATTTACAGGGCCGCACAAAAGAATTCCTTTACATAATGATATAGAAGTGGAAGGAATTTTTTCCGGCGTATTTTAATTATGTTAAACTTTTACATGTATAATGAAATAGATATACGTCGCTAAGGTTTACTATAACTTATTTCATGGATAATACGAAATGCAGAGCATTTACAGGGACACACAAAAGATTTCAGATACTATATTGTACCCGAAGTACTGTAAAGTAGCGATGATTGCTGGAAATGCATTTTTAATTATGTTATGTGCTTTTATGTTTCACTATATTTATGCATTGTATATGGTGTGTATAAATGCTGTAATTGATATACAGGGCTACTCAAAAGAATTCGTAATGGTAACTGGGTATGATTGCAAATTGCTTAAAGGTGATTTTTAAATGAGTTAGGCATTTTTACGCTGAACCGCATTTGGTTTACTAAGAAATGTTTGTAAAACAGATATAAAATGACATACAGGGTCACGCAAAGAATCGGATACATGGCCGTCTATAAATGATAATTTCTGGAAATGTGATTCCGGTAGTTTTAAGAGTGTTTTACTTTGAATTAAACTTTAGCTAAATAGTGGCGTGTAATAAAGGTATTAGGTTAACTGCAGAGTTTTACAAAAGTATACAAGTATGTTTAAATCTATTAGTATAAATTGCTGAAAGAGAAATTTCAAACTGTTATGTGTTTTCTTGCTTAACTAAATTTCTCCATTATATAGTATATATATCAACCTACAGATCAAATACAGGGCTGTTCAAAAGAATTGGAATACATATTTGCTATGGACGGTAACTGCTGAAATCAGTTTTTCAAATGTTTTATGTGTTTTCTAAAATGTTTACTTAGTTCACTCATATACCTTATTTCCCTAAATAACGAAGTTTTGTTAAAGCATTCAGGAAGTGTTGGAAAGTGTTTCATAATCTATGCTTAACGCATGATTTTTCTTACTTGTTTTATTTGCAAAAATGTGTGCGTAATGAAAAAACATGCAAAATAAATTAATTAAAATAATAATTTTTTTAAGGTTATTCTGTAAAAAGAAAATAATATTGTGCAAATCTACAGATCATAATTTATTTTTATGTTTAATTTCAAGTCAAAATACTGAATAGTTTTTCTGTAAAGTGTACGACAAAATGTAATTTGTGTAGCCTAGTAGTGTGTAGCCTTCGCTCATCCTAATAACAACATTATAATACCTGCCGTGCGTGATCAACATACAGATGCTTGTCCAAAGTGTTTTCTGAAGCCCCACCTAACTAATCAAATAAACTAGTCATCACCTATATAGTAATAAACACAAACTTATTTTATAGCCTCAAAAAGTATCTTATCGCTTCAGAAAAAAAGATACATATGCCAGTCTATTTGTTCTTACAATAACTAAGTGAAAACAATCTATAAATCCCAATATTTCTCTGATCTATCTGCTCTGCGGTTATTCCCGTCATAAAAAAAAAGCTAAGTTGCCTATCTATTGAGTGTTACTCTTAGATATTACCTACAAAGTTAAAAACCGTAAAACTAGCGTAATTTACGATGTTGATAAAGGTATTTTTTAACCTCTCAGTTTTATGTTTGTTTGTTCTCTCGTCTTAGCTCCAAGCCCGACATCTAATAACGAGAAGATAAAAGTAAACACATTATCTCTACAAAAGTGGAGTAAAGATTAATACAAAAACTAACATCTGCCACAGTGTTTTCTTATGATGAAGTTGTAATTTCAGCTTAAACGGTCAGTTGTGGAATCTTCTTGCATGAGATGGTATCTAGCAGCATAAAGTTAACAGTGTTTCAGAGATTCTAACCGAGATACACTTCCTGCAAAATTCTTCCCAAATTACATCTTGAATACAAATTAAATGTAATATTTTAGTTTTTATTAAGATCTCACCACTGAACGGGCAGCATTTCACCAGAATACAAACGGCTGTTTTTGGAGAGAAATATATTGCCGAATAAACCAATTTCACAAAGATGACAAAATAATTCATAAGTGAGATAATTAAGGCTGTTCACAACTGCTCTGTTCAACAAGCGCAAAACGTTTTTACACATTTAAAAATTCATTTTTTAACGAAAAGATATAAAATTGGAAAGACTGACCATGGAAGCGATTTGGAATCGAACTGTGCTTTCCATTTTTTGATCCATCCATTACCTATTGAGTTACAAGCAATTTGGATCACGTGACAAAAACGTTTTTCATCCTTTCTTGAGTGGGTTTTCTACTTTCGCGTTGAAATTCGTTTCAAAACGCCCACTTTGACACTATTTTCTGAAAGATCTATTGCATTTGCAAAAAAAACGGAAAAAACAGCTCGATGACATAGTTTCTGAACAACAAAACCTGGTAGTTTCATGCACTTCCGAACAAAAATAAATTAAAACTTATGTCAGAAAATTATCCTTTTGCATTTGAGAACAGCCTTCACTGTAAAAAAAACGGATTAAAAAACGGAAATACTACTGGCAATCTAGACGCCAGTACTATTTCCGTTTTTTCATGGGAATTTTTACCCATAAATTACAGAAAAATTTCCGTTTTTAATCAGAAAAACGGAAAATATTCTGTAATTTATGGGTAAAAATTCCCGTAAAAAACACGGAAATAGTGCTGGCGTCTAGATTGCCAATAGTATTTCCGTTTTTTAGTCCGTTTTTTTACATTGTTAAAGAATGATTTATAACAGTGAGATGATTTCTGTCACAGATAAAAACTAGTCGGATGTGGCAATCCCAAAACGTTCTTCTATCTCATACATGCGATTAATTAAACAAAATTAATTAATTAGTAAAATTAAACTTGCGAGTTTAATTTTACTTACCATTTTACCACTATAACTTTCTATTTTCTTCTAAATTTTTACTTATAATGAATTTGCATAGTACCCACAGGACATTCAAATAAGAAATAATAAAAATGTAGTACTTTTAATACAGAATTTTTGTATAACATTGTCTTAAAGGGGTATTAAAGAAGGGACGGTAAGGTAAAAAAAGGGGATGGTACAGGAAAAAAAGGGACGAAATGGTAAAAAAAGGGACGGTCAGGATGGAACGGTAAGGAAAATTACCACCTATTTTTAGGAAAATCATGTTAAGACTCAGTGATAGCCACAATGTTCATTGATTTTTAGAAACAGTTGTTAACATTGGATTAAATTATTATTATTATTTTGTATTTACCTCGAAAAGTACAAGAATAAACCTTGGGGACGGTAAGACTACCAATAAAGGCACGATCTTGAAATTTATAATTAAATGCTGATTTAAATTCTGCAGTCAATTTCCTGTCAAAGAATTTTAGGCATTCTTTCTCTAGCATAGTTCTGCATGAGAAAAAACTTGAAAAAATTCTGTGGCTTCATCTGAAGTGATTTTCTGTATAAGTTTAGCAAGAGGGACGGTAAGGAGGAAAAACCCAGGGACAGAGTTAAAAAAATAATATCAACCGTAAAAATGTGTGCAGGTTAATTTTTTGCTACCTATTTATATAAAACAATTGTCCCAGTTTCGGAAGAAAAAAAATTGCACCGAATTACTTTTATTGGAACAATTTTATACAGACAGCTCCAAACTTAAAAATCAGCATCAGGGACACAGGACGGTAAAGGAGTTTTCCTGGTATTTGGACTCCCAACATCGTCACAAACTTATTTATCTCGTTAATATTGTTATGCAATCATGCAATGGTATGTTCCCCAGTATATGAAATAAAAAACACACAAAAAATTGTATTAAAATAAACATTATTATTCAGGAACATGAAAGTCAAAAGATTGTGAGAATGCCCCATATATATATATATTTAAACTAGGACCAAAGATGGGCCTGGTAATTTGTACCGGCTCTACCCTTCTCTGTTCGGGCCTGCTTGGCTGGTGAAGCTCGTTGATTGGTTGGTCTTCCGAAACGTTGTCTATGAGCATCCTGAACAGCTCCATTCGTTTCAGACTTACCTTTTACTACACAATTAAGGTTGTTCTCAACTGCTTTGCTCAACAAGTGCAAAACGTTTTGACACATTTACAAATTCCTTTTTTAACGAAAAGGTATAAAATTGGAATGCCTGGCCATGAAAGCGATTTGAAATCGAACTGTGTTTTCCATTTTTGGATCCATCCATTACCTATTGAGTTAGAAGCGATTTGGATCACGTGACAAACACGTTTTTTATCCTTTCTGGAGTGTTTTTTCTCCTTTCGCGCGGAAATTCCGTTCAAAATGCCTACTTTGACACTCTTTTCTGCACGATCTATTACGTTTGCAAAAGAACGGAAAAAACAGCTCGATGACATAGTTTCTGAACAACAACAACTGCTAGTTGCATGCATTTCTGAACAAAAATAAATTAAAACTTATGTCATAAAGTTGTCAATACGCCATAAAATTTTATGTAAAGCTAAACAAATCGGCTATTGAGATGCTTGCCATGTTACAAGAAGCCTACGGGAAGGTCATTGTTTTGACAATCTGGAGAACTTGCAGAAAAACGTAACGCGCGTTCTGAACAGCACTTCAGTTGAAGACTTCCAGGCGAACAAAAATGTGTTGCATACTCGTTGGCGGTTGCAAGATAATGCTATTTTCAAGAATATTAACTGCCTGTAAAATTATCTTCAAATAAACGAAATTTATGGAATTAGTCTCATTTCTTCCTGGACAGATCCTGCGGCTACTTCGCCAAAATGTAATTTTTATGTCATTATTGACTTTATTAAACTTTAACTTTTGTTTTTTATATTGATTTTTAGGTGCGTTCGTAATTACATAAATACGAAGCACATATAGTCATCGTTCAGTCCGTCTGTCTGTTCGTCTGCATATAACAGAGCAAAATCTACCCAACCGAATGATCTGAAATTTTAAATATATAATTGTTGTAAAATTTTGTCGAGCCATTTCAAATTTTATGAAAATCGGATGTATAGTTTAATGACAGGGACAGTCAAAAGTTTTCCGTTACATTACGGCCAATGGGAAAAAAAATTATTGCAAGTTGTCCGACAACTATCTGACAACTCTTTGTTATTGATGGTTATTAATTGATGTTTGGCGTGAAAGTATTAATTTCCCCCTTTGAGAACGCATTGCGATTATGGCCCAGGTGAGTCGGAACTCACTGAATCTAAGTTAGTGCAAAGAATGTGAAAGAATCACTATGTTGTGAAAGTTAAAACATTTATTAAACATTATACTTTGATCAACATTAAGTAGTTGTGACACTTAGAAATTTCGCCTACATTGAATTATTAATCATTCACTAAATAAGACAATTTATAACCTGTCACGTTAAATATTACATTAAGTATTAACTCTTTTAAAAGGAATGCCTCGTTAGGAATACTGTAAAAGTAAGACATATAGCCCACTCACCTTTTAAATCCATGCTCAGCGCTGGGGACTAGTCCCTCATCCAATATTTTCCACACTCACCAAATTTCGCGCTCTGCCTCAAAACTTTTCCGAACTCTCCAATTTCTGCTGCTATATCCAAGAGCATCACTTTCTTCCAAAATCCCCTCTTCTCTCCTGCTCACCTCTTTTTTTTTTCTCTCGCCCCCCTCTTAATTTTAATCTGTTTCCCCCTTTTCAATCCAATCCTGTGTAGCCCTGGATTTTATTGGATGTTCTCGTACAATATATTTTTTTCTATTCGCCTAAGCTCCCCTTTCCTTTCTATTCCTAAATTTCTTCATTTAATTATTTTCTCCGCCTTGAGAGGGGCGCATACATTTACGCACCTGTGAATTTTCTTTTCCCGCCTAAATTCCTGAAGACTAACCCATACACATCTGGGCATATCCATATGCATTATGCCCATTTTCTTTTCTAAAAACGTTAACATCTCTGCTGACCGCTATATAAATGTCAGAACAGTTGCAATTTATTGCGTGCGTATTCTGCTTTTCCCGTTCTCTCCCTTTTATCTTATTCCTATAAATTTGGACTACTATAACGACCGTTCGTTACTTATATCTTATAGAAATGCATCTCTTTCCGTGACTTTCCTGTGATTTCTCTAAAGCACGCAGGTGTCGCGTTGTACATTTCTGAAAGCGTGGAATTTCAAGGTGTGTGTGCCTACCACTCACCGATACTATCTTTGTAACTGTTATTCCTTTTATTCCTTTTTCTTTTCCTCTCTTTCAAAAATTCCTTATCATGTATATTTTGAGCCCTAGAAAAAAAACTTAGCTCGGCTCTTCGACATTGATACTAATACTCCAAAAGAAAAAAAATTTAAAAAAAAGAAAATGATCTAAGATCCGCGAAATACTAAGCACGAGGCATTCCTTTCAATCAAAACACAAATTAATATATAATATTGATATCATCGCTTACCAGCAACACAAAATAATCCAAAATACAAATTTGATAAAATAATTAATGATAGAAATGCTTACTAGTGATGAGCAAATAACCAAAACACAAATTTAATAAAATAATACTTGACATAAATGCTTACTAATAATGCAGAAATAATCAAAATACAAAATAATAAATAATACTAATACAAATGCATACTAATAATGAACATGTAATTCAAACACAAATAAATAAGATTGATATAAATGCTTAATAATAATACATTAATAATTAAAACAGAAATTAATGAAGTAGTGCGAACAGCAATGGTTTATGCTTCAATATTGAAGTTCAAAGTTAGAAAATTATATTAAGTATACCATTTAAGTATAAGCATGAAAAAAAAATTCAAACTAAAATAAACGTATAATTTCAGTAAATTTACACTAAACAGGAAATAAATTAAGATACATTTCAAATCTCAGAGAAATTTATATAATTTGAAGTTATAATAGCAGTTTATTACTGCATTTATATCAAAATGACTGAGTGAATTCGACAAACAAAACAAAAAAAAAAGAAAAAAATATTTCCTGTCTAGTGCGTATGTAAAATTAGCGTGATCTGCAACAGCATGTTATGATCGTCGCCATTGTAGTAATAATTAAACAAATGATAAATAGAGTGGATCCTAAAACTTTTAATATATAAAGTGGGGCATGAATGTTCGGGATTTTAAGCCAATCCCATGGCGATGAAACTGTGTGGGAACTATGCGTCTGTGTGTAGTTAAAGTCCAGTTGCATTAGCTCCACTGAGGGTTCATCAAGGCATATGCGAAAAGTTTTGCACTGCATTAGCGTTGCCGACTTAAGACACAGTTTTTCCGATATACACTTTTGTTCTGCGTGAAATCTAATGGTGTGAGTTTCGGATTCAGTTTTTAAAAATATGGCTTTAGTATGCACACTGGTTTGTTGGAAATTGACCGAGACAACTCCCGGCTGGCACGAGCTATGAACCTGGAACGACATATGAGCTAGGATCGGGCATCGGTAGCAGCCACTAGTAACTATATTGCTGTCCGCTATTTGCGGACAAACATTTGAGGTATGCAGTGCTAATTTGAAGTTCGAAAAATGCAGTTGAATTCTAACTGCAGAAGATAAAAGAAGATTGGACTGCAGTTTTTCCTCGTTTATTTTGAAGAGGTGTATATCTCTCTGCAGTGGGAGCGCATACTCCTGTGTGGATTGCATTCTGGCAATGGCGTCAGGCGCATGAACGCATCGCAAATTGTCTTCAAAATAATCACATGTTGAAAGTTCAGGGTCAAATATAAAATCGGTGGTGAAAGAGGTATTAGCCTGCACTGCTCCTATCATGTTGATCCGAGGAAAATTTTTTTTCACAAGCTGGGATAAGGAATGCTTGGGATGGGCGGGCAACCCGTTGTACCAATTTTTCCTGTAAATGAACCTGGTGTTGGTCATATGCGCCCAGAATAGTTATTTTAATCCCATTTTCTGTGATAGCAGAGTCGGTGATTAATAGACGTGAGATAGTGTTATTTTCTACGTGTGTGACAGATATCTGGTATTGACAAGTATGACTCTTAATTTGCGAAACCTCATAAGTATTTAATAAGTCAGGCTCATACCAAATTCTATGGAATGCGCAAGCAGGTCTATGGATTATTGCGCAACCAGCAGATATTCCAGCAAGACAATTAGAAAAATCCGGAAATTCCCTGCTCTCAGGTGTTTCCGCTTCGAATCTCAATCCCTCCTTACCTATCTTTTTCTTTTCACAATGCACCCCCCTTCCACAGAATTTGTTATATATGCAAGAGATCTGACTGATATGCTTGCTTTTTACTGGGAAAGTGAAGTATAGTCTTTCCTTCTAAAATGTACACAATACTGATTCGAGTTTGACTTTTAATGAGAACAGATGATTATCTTTGGCGTCCGTGAACCATAGACAGGTTTCGGCAGATATAGTTTGCAGCGAAAATTCAGCTGTTGAAAGGATTTTACATGTTCGTGTACCATCATTAAGTGTCGTACAAGAACGTAAATCAGATTTTATTATAGCATGCGTATTGCAGTCAGCATGGGTCAAGGAAATATTACAGATTAGCATGAGAATCACTATGGGTAGGACATTATTGCGACCTCTGATCGCTACCTGTCTTTCTAAGATTTGATTTCCTTGATGTAATAAGTCTCGAAAGGTGTTTCCGATTAAAGTACCTAACAACAGAGAGCATCTCACTGTGACTTTGGTAATGCGCAATGCACCACAAGTAAATAATATAAATACTTGAATAATGTATCTTAGAGTTTTTATAATGAATTTGAGGCTCGCTAATGCTTGAAAAATAAAAAGTAATGTCACACTATAAAGAGGAATTTTTATCAAGAGGGGATAACATTGGAAGTGTTTAAAAACTTCTCTACATATGAAACACTGTCTAATCTGACACACTGATTTTCCATTTACATGAATGAGGCCTGAAACAGTATGACCATTCGGGTGTATATAAATGACTTGTATTTCATTTTTGTATGCCAGGTATTCAAGTGGTATTATGATCATTTTATCCATTGGAATCGTTAAGACGTTTTCGAAATCCGTGCTCCTTAAAATCACTCGGCCTTGATCTGGGAAAAACAGTATCGGATCCTCAAAAGTGATGTTAAGATTTGTGTTAGAAAAAACCGCCTTTTCACCTTCCAACAGTCTACGCCTTGCACGATACGAAGGTTCTGATTTCCTATCGAAGAAGCATATTTTTAGAATCACAATGTCAGGGTTGTGAATTGATTCTTCAGGTGTAATCGCGATTAGTTCTTGTTTATTATATGTAAATACACATTTGCAATCGCTGTCATTCGTACAGTTCCGAATCTGACAGAAATCGGTCGCCCCATCGCATCCATTATCCCCGCACTCACAAGGCTGCTTGTCTTTGTTCAAGCAAGTATACACCGTTGACGAAATGTCCTTATCCGTTTTGACATCCTGCAAAATAAAGTCTCGTGGTTCTATTAATTTGTGGTTCGTGTCTATAATAAATGTACGATCAATAATAATGCATTCATCACAGTTGTGTATATGACAGGCTTGGGGTGGAATGTCCATTTTACTCCACAGTTGCTTAGTAATCTGTCTGCACTGGAATTCATTTTCAAATTTGCACAACTGTCCAGTATTGTGGCGATTTCTAGCCTGACACGCTTGTAAAAACAATCCAAAGAATAGAATAGCTAAAAGAGAAGGAAAGTGGGCTTTACCATACAGTATTCCGAGGAGTTAAGCATTTAAATAAGTAATGTAAACGGGAAAAGCAGAATGCGCACGCAATAAATTGCAACTGTTCTGACATTTATATAGCGGTCAGAAGAGATGTTAACGTTTTTAGAAAAAGAAAATGGGCATAATGCATATGGATATGCCCAGATGTGTATGGGTTAGTCTTCAGGAATTTAGGCGGGAAAAGAAAATTCACAGGTGCGTAAATGTATGCGCCCCTCTCAAGGCGGAGAAAATAATTAAATGAAGAAATTTAGGAATAGAAAGGAAAGGGGAGCTTAGGCGAATAGAAAAAAATATATTGTACGAGAACATCCAATAAAATCCAGAGCTACACAGGATTGGATTGAAAAAGGGGAAACAGATTAAAATTAGGAGGGGGGCGAGAGAAAAAAAAAGAGGTGAGCAGGAGAGAAGGGGGGATTTTAAAAAAAGTGATGCTCTAGGATAGCAGCAAAAAATTGGAGAGTTGGAAAAAGTTTTGAGGCAGAGCGCGAAATTTGGTGAATGTGGAAAATATTGGATGAGGGACTAGTCCCCAGCGCTGAGCATGGATTTAAAAGGTGAATGGGCTATATGTCTTACTTTTACAGTATTCCTAATGAGGCATTCCTTTTAAAAGAGTTAATACTTAATGTAATATTTTACGTGACAGGTTATAAATTGTCTTATTTAGTGAATGATTAATAATTCAATGTAGGCGAAATTTCTAAGTGTCACAACTACTTAATGTTGATCAAAGTATAATGTTTAATAAATGTTTTAACTTTCACAACATAGTGCTTCTTTCACATTCTTTGCACTAACTTAGATTCAGTGAGTTCCGACTCACCTGGGCCATAATCGCAATGTGTTCTCAAAGGGGGAAATTAATACTTTCACGCCAAACATCAATTAATAACCATCAATAGCAAAGAGTTGTCAAACAGTTGTCGGACAAAGTGCATTTTAATGATGTCACAACCTTCTGAAGGGTCTGAAATTTTAAATATATAATTGTTGCAAAATTTTGTCTAGTCATTTCAAATTCTATGAAAATCGGACATATAGTTTAATGACAGGGACAGTCAAAAGTTTTCCGTTACACGACGGCCAATAGGAAAAAATTATTGAGAGTGCATTTTAATGATGTTACAGACTATACACTTATAAAGTGCAAAAAAATATACATTCAGTACAATATGGGGTGCAAAAAATATTTATAAAACTAGTTATAGTACGAACGCACCACATTTGCCACGTTTGACGAGCAATTTCCAAGTTATTTATTATTATCAATACACCCCTATATTTGTTCTGTATAGGTGACAAGGAGTTTAGTTTTGTTAACATTAGTTCTAGTTAACATAGTTAACAGAAATTTTTGTGTTCGTTTTGTTCAATTTTATGCGTCATACATAATAAATCTAAATTTTAATAGATTTATACAATTTTTACCTAAGACAATAACACTTAATTGAATTTCCAGCTTTCAAACGTCCCTCCTTAATAAGCACATAATGATTAAAACAAATAAAATGTCATTTGTGTCTTAAAAACGCTAAAAATTGTCAAAAAGTTGTGTTTTATCCGTATAGGTTCTTATGATGGACCACTTGGTTAGATGGTTAGATGGACCACTGGCCGAAAATTCGCGACCTTCGGTTAATACGCTAACCCGTTTAATACGCGAGTATAATATTTATTTGCTTAAAAGACGTTACTAAAAACACATTAAAAGTAAATTAAAAACTTTTAATGTGTTTTTAGTAACGTCTTTTAAACAAATAAATATTTTAATATGTGTTTTGACTTTTCCGTTTGGAATTATCACAATATATATTTCAAACGGTGTCGAATGTCGAATGGTGCGAGTAACGAGATACCCATAGTCACTGGTTCATTAACTACACTTATTAATTTAATTTACTTTATATACAAGAATATTATTTACAGTTTATACATTATTCGAAGAATTATATACATTATTTGAAGAATATTGGATCCAGCGAACGCACCATAGGTCCGCAGAGATCGTCGAAAACCAAACAACTGAACTATTCTTAAAGGTTGCCAAACGGCCAAACCTAAATTACAGAAGAATACGCCATGGAGGCGCGCGCGACAGTCAAGGTTAAGAGAAGCCGTAACATACCGGCCCCCGTTGACATGTGTCAACATTCAACATAATAATACTAAATATAACAATAAACAATAGGAATTAAATTTCTAAAAACTATATACACTAGTTTCCAAAAAAATTGCAAATATGCTACTTCCAATAATATACACTTAAGTTTTTCAAAGATGAGAATTAGATAAATTATAATGCAAACAATGGTTACACTTGAATATCATAAAAACTATTATCAAAATTAGCACTCAATACACATAGCAAACTAATAAAATTAACAAAGTTTATAATATTTAATTAAAGAAAATATATAGATACGGTAACAGTTAGATTTAGATTCTATGTGAAAACTGAAGCAAAGAATTGCGTTCTGTTATCCCAATTTTAACTTGATATACATAATAAATGTTCAAAATAAAAATATACAATACTGATGATAATAATGCAATGAGTTAAATGTTTTAAGATAATAGAAATCAGCAATCATCTAATGGAAGAGGACACACTTTTGAGACGGACCTCGTAACTATACCTGTTGCTGTTTTGATGTGTAAAACTCTGACTTTTTTATCAGAGCCATGTATTACTTTAAGGACATGACCTAATGCCCATTTGCCAGGAGGTAAATTATCCTCCTTTAGGATGACCATACATCCTTCTTTTAGATTTTCCTTTTCAATGTACCATTTTGTGCGTTGCTGTAAATTAGCCAAATATTCCGTGTTCCATTTTTTCCATAAAAGTTGGGTCATTTGGGTTAATTTTTGCCAGTTAGACAACCTATTATCATTAATTTTGGTCAAATCCGGTTCAGGAATTGAAGTAATTGGTCGGCCTATTAAAAAATGGGCAGGGGTCAAGACTTCAATTTCATTTGGATCTGACGACAAAGGGACTAAAGGTCGAGAATTTAAAATTGCTTCAATTTCTGTGGTTAATGTCCAAAATTCTTCGAGTGTGACTCGAGAATTGCCTAAGACTCTTTTGAGATGATATTTAAAGGATTTCACCCCAGCCTCCCATAATCCACCAAAATTGGGTGTACGAGGAGGGATGAATTTCCAGTTAACAGCCTCAGAGGCCAAATCATTAGACAAAGCATCATCGGGTTTACATACCAGGGCATGTAATTTCTTCAACTCTTTATTTGCACCTACAAATGTAGTTCCATTATCTGACATTATAGTTGTGCTTTTACCTCTTCTAGCGAAAAATCGTTTCAGGGTGGCAATAAAGGATTCAGATTTTAAATCTGTTACTATATCCAAATGAATTGCCTTTGTGGCGAGACAAACAAAAATTGCAACATAAATTTTATTATAATTGCCCTTTCTCTGATTTTTATACTTAATCATAAAGGGTCCACAGAAATCAATCGCACATTTTTTAAATGGTGGGCTAGGGTTTACTCGTTCTGAAGGCAAATTTCCCATTATTTGATTCGCACTTATTGGCTTGTTTCTGAAACAGGTTATGCATTTATGAACTATTTTACGCGCTAAAGATCGCCCATTTATTACCCAATATTTTTGCCTGACATGATGTAATAAGGATTGTGGCCCTAGATGGAAAAACTTGTTATGAAAATATTCAAAAATAATTTCACTTAATTTATTATTATGGGGTAAAACAACAGGATGTTTGTTTTCAAAAGTCAGACTGGAGTTGTCTAGGCGACCTCCAACTCTGATAATTCCTGCAGAATCTAAATATGCATTCAAAAATTTTAATTGACTTTTACCTGACAGGCTCTTCTCGTTCTTCAGTTGTTTTATCTCTTCAGAAAATGTAGAATACTGTACCTGTTTAATCAGGACAACTTCCGCTTTTTTCAACTCATCAATTGTTAAAGGACCACTTTTTTTTTCTTTATCATTTTTACAATTTTCTATAAATCTAAAAATATAACTAATAATACGAATCAATTTCAAAAAGTCATTAGTCAAAGTAAACAAACAATTATACAGTAAATTTTCAGTCTTAACTGCGAGGTTAATGTCCTGAACTGATTTGAATTCTAATGCATAGTCATTATTTGTTTCTAGATCTACTGGATTATTTTCTGCATGCTGAATTTTGTCACGAAGAAAGTTCGGACCACAAAACCAAAGGTTGCAATTTAAAAGTTCCTTAGCGTCCAGTCCTCTAGATATTACATCAGCTGGATTATTATCCGATGTCACATGCTGCCATTTGTAAGAGTCTGTAAGTTCTTGTATAGCAGCGACTCGGTTACTCACGAATGTTTTTAATAAATGGGGTGGTTTTCTAATCCAAGCAAGCGAGATCGTGGAGTCACTCCAGAGAACGATATTTTCTATTCGAATGTCCAGTGACGGTAGAACTTTATGAATTAGTTTCGCTAATAGGAGGCAAGAACATAATTCTAAGCGAGGAATCGACACTGTTTTTATAGGAGAGACTCTGGATTTGCTGCACAATAGTTGCGCAGCAGGAGATCCTTCAACTGGTAAAGACCGAACATAAATTGCAGCTCCATAGGCTAACGAAGAGGCATCAGCAAACCCATGTATGATTATGCGATCTTCACGAAAAACAAATCTAGAAATCTTTAAGTTCTCTAACTCTGAGAGGGTGGATAAAAAGTCATTCCATTCTCTCTCCAGAAAATCCGGTAATGGCTCATTCCAATCGATTTTGGCTAACCAGAGCTTCTGCATAAATATCTTAGCCCTTGTTACTACAGGCCCAATTAATCCTAACGGGTCAAATATTTTTGAAATTAGAGATAGAACATCTCGTTTACTATAAAATTCCTTGTTAAGAATTTTCAATTTATACTGAAAACAGTCACTCTGTGGTTCCCATAGAACACCCAAGGTTTTTACTGAAGTACAATCTGGCTGATCATCGAAACTATATTCGGTGGCAACCCTATTATGAGATTTAATTAATTCTCGATGATTAGCACACCATTTGTGCAATTTCATGTTTCCACGATTCAAAAGTTGAATTAATTGCAATTTAAGGATTTTAGCCTTTTCGAGAGTTGATTCCCCGGAAAGAAGATCATCTACATAAAAGTCCTTTAAGACGACTGACGATGCTAGAGGTAAGTTTTTTTGTTCATCTAGAGCTAATTGCTTAAGAGCACGAGTAGCTAAATAAGGAGCGTTAGATGTCCCATAAGTCACTGTATTGAGCTTATAAGTTTGTACTGGCGCGTCAATATTGTTCTTCCACAAAATTCGAAGAAAGTCTCTTTGCGAAGGATTAATTAATACCATTCGATACATCTTCTCTACATCCGCAGAGAATGCATATCTATGTTTTCGAAAACGAATCATAATTAAGAATAACTCTTGTTGTGGAATTTTACCCTTTAAAAGGAGGTCATTCAATGACAACCCAGACGTCGTTGGCGTTGACGCGTTAAACACAACACGCAAGCGTGTAGTACTTTTTTCTGGTCTGTAAACTCCATGATGAGGTATATAATAACAGTCTTTTACGGATTCCGATTCCTCCACTAACTCCATATGATTTAAATTTTTATACTCGTCCATAAATTCCGAATACAGAGGTTGCAAGTTCGAATCCCTATCTAATCGGTGCCAAACTTGATCGAGTCTTTTTTCGGCTAATTTTTTTGATTCTCCTAAAAATGTAGCATCCTCCGTAGGCATGCTCACAACGTACTGACCAGTGGCAGTTCGATAATGCGTAGTTTTAAAATGATTTTCGCAAAGTTTCTCTTCTTCACTAAGCAGCGAACTGGAATCATTAATATTTTCGATTTCCCCAAATTGTCGCAAGGATTGTTCTATTTTTTCATTTTGAGTGAGTAGACCACAATATTGAGAATCGTTTGGGGAATTACTCACAACACCGCTAGCTACATATCCAAACACGGTGTCTTGAAATAACAAGTTTTGTGATGAGCAGCGAATTTGACCGGCTTTCAATAAATCAAAAAAACATTGAGAACCCAATAATAAATCTATTTTTCCTGGTATATTAAATTTAGCATCTGCTAACGAGATATTTGTGGGTATATCAGAAATGTCTACACGAATGGGCGAAAGTGGGGTTATTTCTGTAATTTTTGGCACTAAAAGAAATTCCAGTTCCCTTGTGAAATCTCTATTTTTATTTGAAATCACAGTTTCAATTTTATAATTCAGTGTCGTAGCTGTGCCATTCAGCCCAGATATAGGAGCAAAAACCTTTGTTTTCTTTAAACCCAATTTTTTTGCAAACTCAAATGATACACAATTAATTTGACTGCAAGAATCTAATAAACTTCTTCCCTGAATAAAATTCCCTTTACTCGTTTTAATTTCAATTATTGCAGTTGATAAAATGACGCTTTTATTCGAAGAAGGAAAACAGTTTGAAAGACTTTGCGAAACTGCTACATCAGGCGCCGCATTTCTTTCCTCCCGCTCCACTGTCTGCTCTTTTTCTGCCTTTTGATTTCGAGATTCATTATTAGAAACAATTGATTTATCTCTATGTAATAGAGTGTTATGAGATGAAGGTGATTTACAATGTTTACACATATGTTTTGACACACAATTAGAAACTAAATGAGATTCCGAAAAACATTTCAGGCAAAGCTTATGCTTTTTAACGATAGCATATCGTTCACCAAACTGCATATTAAGAAATTTCTTACATTTATATAGAGGATGAAATTGATCACAAATAACACACTGCCTCTCAGAACTCGAATTTACTAACAAGGATTTCGATTTTATTTCACTACTGATTTTTGATCTAGTTACGTTTCTATTTATACTTTCGAGCGATTGACTTCTTTTTTCTAAAAACTGCATTAAACTGTCAAAGCTTGGGACTTCAGATGTGTTTATTGACAATTCGTATTGTTTTCGAGACTCCTTATCCAATTTGTTTAAAATTATGGTTGTAAACAAAATGTCCGAGAGTTTATTTCTCTCAAATCCTAAGTTGGTTAGAACCCTGATATTTTTGTTTATAACATCTACTAATCGCCTTAGTTCTTTAGATGACTCGTGTGCAATTCTTTCAAAATCTAATATAGCCTTTAAGTGTATATTCACAATAATTCGTTTATTCTCAAATCTATTTTCTAATGCTTTAAACAATGAATCAAATGTGTCTTCTGGAGTTTCTAATTGTTTAGCTTCATTTTTTAATGCGGAATGTAAATAATGTAATTTCTGAATTTCAGATAGCTGTTCATTATTCGTAACAATATTGTTAAATTCTATTTTGAACA
The DNA here is from genome assembly GCA_963932465.1 of Maratus speciosus. NCBI lineage: Eukaryota > Metazoa > Arthropoda > Arachnida > Araneae > Salticidae > Maratus > Maratus speciosus. Next base: position 586,397,038 of record OZ010790.1, on the reverse strand, counting down.
TATTCCAATCCTCATACTTTCCACTAAATTGAGGAAGTGGAATTTCTGGCAATTTGATCTTACAATTACTAAATTTTAATTCAGGACTTTTAGTTTCATTTTTATCAGAATTTAATAATAGATTGAAACTTACCTCTAGCTGTTCCACTCGTTCTTCCAACACCATTAATGAAGAGTCGATTTCCGTCATATCATGATCGTCAGGAGCTGTAGTGTAATAATCGGTACGTAACGAATCGATGTTATTGGAAACCTTTTCAAGAGTCTTGAGTTTTGTATCGATTTTGATTTTTGACCACGTAGCGGTCTCATCATTTAGTAGAGTTTCTAGCCTAGTGAGCTGAGCCTTTAACGAGCCCCTCGATCTGTTTAAGGACACTAATGTGACCATTTCAATTGGTAATTTCACAACAACTAAAATACAATCCGTAATGTAAACGAAGAATTAAAACCAAAACCACTTCCGGTGAGCGGACCAATGTCGAATGTCGAATGGTGCGAGTAACGAGATACCCATAGTCGCTGGTTCATTAACTACACTTATTAATTTAATTTACTTTATATACAAGAATATTATTTACAGTTTATACATTATTCGAAGAATTATATACATTATTTGAAGAATATTGGATCCAGCGAACGCACCATAGGTCCGCAGAGATCGTCGAAAACCAAACAACTGAACTATTCTTAAAGGTTGCCAAACGGCCAAACCTAAATTACAGAAGAATACGCCATGGAGGCGCGCGCGACAGTCAAGGTTAAGAGAAGCCGTAATAAACGGAAAAGACAAAACATATATTAAAATATTTATTTGCTTAAAAAACGTTACTAAAAACACATTAAAAGTAAATTAAAAATTTTTAATGTGTTTTTAGTAACGTCTTTTAAGCAAATAAATATTTTAATATGTGTTTTGGCTTTTCCGTTTGGAATAGATATTGTGATACGGTTATTAGTGGATGTATAATTAAGGCTTGTTACTCGCACTTACTTATTTGTAAATTTCAAACCATTCGGTAGGGTACTTTTTCCACTGTTATATGTGTTAAGTGAGGTGCTGGGTATGTGAGTTCCGAGAGTATGAAATGAATTCAAGATAATGAATTCATATGTAATCACCCCAAATTCACATTTGAAATCTCAAAATCCACACACCTAACATCCCACTTTGGCCGGAGCGAAAGTAGCTGTACATCGTGCCATGAAAAGTTAATTTAAAGTTATCACAATTAATATTAATTCCCTTCTATTTTAAATTTAAATCCCATTAACACTTTAGTTAATATTTACAATTAATCTATTTATTTAATCTGAAAATCGAGCTGAAATAAAGAAAGTTAAGATAATCTCACCCTTCAACGATCTTCAGGATATACTTGAAATAACAATCTTTAAATAAATATACACAAACACAATAAACACATCAAAGCATGAAAATTTAATGCAAAATTATTTATTATTATTTATGATTAAATATATATATAGGAAGAAAGGATCTGCGTAGATCAAAAACAACATTTCACGGCAATGACATAATGTTCACTAATCATTCAATGATAGTAAAATTCAAGGTTACTAAGACAAACAATTTATGGATTCCAATCAACATGACAATTGAGAATGTAGGGTAGATAAGATTTTAGATTATATTTAAATTATGATGATACGTTAAAATTATACTAATCAGCATTTGAAGCGCCATGAAGCTCTAGTTTCATAAAGAGTCAGTTATTAGAAACTAATCAGTTCTAAGCTAAAGACTATTTGCCTTTATCAGAAAGTCTGAACTAAATGTTCTGTTTTACTCAGTTCATTGTGAATATATGCCGAACTACAATTGCATAAGAATTCTCCGTCTTCTTTCTTTCACAGTTCGAATTATGGCAAAGACAAGATTCAACGAAAATGAATATAAAGATAAATTCTCACCTCCAAGCTTGGACTGACGATTTTAAATATAGAATTATACCTCCTTCATTTTATATTTTGTTATATTCCAAGAGAAATATTCTTCTGCCTCTTAACAAGAGGCCTGTTATTTCCATAAAGCCCGGCATCAAACATTGAGAATGCGAAAGCGCTCATCTTTTTCAGAATCTTTCGAACTTGTTATTGGCATAAAATTACTGAATTTAAATATTACGTATCATAACATAATTATCTTATCTCTTTATTATTACAAAACAAAGATGATTTAGGAAGACTCACCGACCGATGTGCCAATTTAATAACACGGCACACCGGCCAGCCGCCTGTACATCCTTCTTCCTTCATAGCTGAATCCTCACAGAGAGAAAATAGCGTCGCTTGGGACAGCGAAATTAGCGGCAAGCGCTGTGATTGGCTGGTATGATAACGTTTTCAAACGAACTCAAAAGGAATATTATTTGAAAAATGAATCAAAATAAATTGTTTTTGAATGAAAATTGAACTGATAAAATTTATTATAAATTGGAAAAATTGATTTAAAATGTATATTTATTTTATAAATGAATTCAGATGATTATTTTAATTCTGATAGTTTATTATTTCCCAACGATCTTGATATTGAAAATAAATCTTTTATTAAATTTGGAAGAATATTGTTAATTTATAATATAAATTAAGTTAGGTATTATTTCTTAATTTTTGGAAGCTGAAAAAGTTTAGAAATTATATTTGAAATATCTTTTTAAAGATTTGCAACACGAAAACGAAACTTTGAATTTAAAAAGTAAATAAAGATCGTTAGAAAGATAAATAATGTCATAGGCGATTTCATAATTTGAAATATTAAAATTTTAGGGGTAATTATTATTAAGTTAAAATATTTAAATTGTTTTATAAAGGGAAAAAAATATGTTATGTTTTTATAACATAACAATATGCAGACAGACGAACAGACCAGACGACGACTATGGGTGCTACGCATTTAACTACGAACGAACCTAAAAATGAGTGCAATTTGCTTGTTTTAAACCTACCGAGTATTTACTGCTTTGCTTAGAAAATTTGCTTTTGCCGACATTTTACGACAGCCAACATTATTACCATTACTGTTGTATTTACAAAAATCGCTTAACTCTAATTAACATCATTGCGATTAGTGTTGAGTTTACAAAATAAATAAAGAACTCAAATATTATTTCAAGTACCTTAATTGTTTAAATGTATGTTGAATAAAAATACATTAAACTTTTGAAAAAAGAAATCAGATTACAGGAACAAAATAGAATACCAATTTTCAGAATGTCTACAGTCCTAAACGTCTACCCTTTTCTAAACTAGCAGACAACATAAAAGAAACTAATGCAATTATTCTATTTCAGCATGGTACCGAAAAATTTATAATGTTGTCTTTAGTTTAATCTTGCCTGGAAATCGGATTAGATGGAGAGAATGCTTTAGAATTCTAATTCTTTTCTTAGTTAAGGCTAAACCTAATCAAAAAGAAGAAAAAAGATGCAACAGACAACTTAAAAGAGCAGTTATTCACAATGACTTCAGTTGTTATTCGCGTTCGCCTATCTCAGACAGTTAAATTCGAATAATAAAAAAGGTTAAACGGTTTTGGAATTTTTCTTTTCACAGAAATCCATTTTCTCCAAGTGCATTATTATATTCGCTGAGTAAATTTCGTCTTTCATTGTTTGGTAGTTTGAGTATACAGTATGTCTGAAAAAGGTTAAGGCTGTTCTCAAATCCAAAAGGTCAACTTTCTGACACAAGTTTTAATTCATTTTTATTCTGAAACGTCTGAAACTAGAAGGTGTTGTTATTCAGAAACTATGTCATCGAGCTGTTTTTTTTCCGTTTTCTTGTAAACGCAATAAATCTTTCAGAAAATATTGTCAAAGTTGGCATTTTGAACCGAACTTCCGATCGAACAAAAAAGAAAATCCAGTCAATAAAGGGAGAAAAATGCCGTGTCAAGTGATCAAAATCACTTACAACTCAATAGCTAATTTATTGATTAAAAAATGGAAAAAACAGTTCTATTCCAAATCTCTTCCAGGGTCAGTCTTTCCAATTTTAAATCTTTCAGTTAAAAAATGAATTTGTAAATGTGTCAAAACGTTTTGCATTTGTTGAGCAGAGCAGTTGAGAACAGCCTTAAAAGGCGTTTTAATTTTTTTTACTTGGTGGAGATTAGTATGTAACAGGGATAGATTAACATCCAAGATCGGACATTCCCATAGAGCGTAATGGTAATGCGATTGCGATCGTAGCGCCCTTAGTGACAATGGGGAAGAAACTCCCCATCCTTGTAGTATGCTTATTATTGAGTATCTACCTTATTGTGATCTTTCTTTTTTTAATGTTGCATGTTTACGTTTTCGATAGAATCTTACACCGATCCATGAACATAGAATAGACATTCTATTTTATATATCTAATATCTATTCTATGTTCATGCACGGATATATGCTTTTTTTTTCTTTTTTACATGATTAGTGAACGGTTTTAAGTGCAACGAATACTAGGTAAAAATTTCGTTTTGAATGCTATATATCAAAAGCAATGGTGTAACATAAAAATATACGAAATGTTGAACTCTACAAGTCCCAGAAAATTTCATAATTATTTCCCTTTGGCAGGAAAATTTTTATAGCCCGTGTTTTATAAATTTATGAAGTTTAACGTATTAAACAATCGTTACAATAATCTTTTAAAATTTATGCATTTTCACTTCCTTACAGATAAAATAAAAATTTTGTTTTTAATGTAAATAACGTACAATCAATTCAATAATGTTTATAATATTAACATATAAGAAATAATAATAATATTATTACAGATAGGGAAAAATTCCTTTCGACAAATTTTTAGAATTGTATAAATCTAACAGTTAAAAATAAATAGAGGTACTGACATGACACTCAATAAAATTTTATTCGATATGAATAAATTGACACAATAGCTGAATTTGATTTTTTACAATTTAATCTTATAAACTTACATATTTGCATTCTTAACAGAATTTTCTGGCTGTTTTCTTTTATATTATTAGTCTAATTATCATTTTGTAAGTTAAAAATGAACAATACAAGTACGGTAAAAAAAAACAGCTAAATAAATAAAGCAAGCATGAATAGAATATCGTCTGACACATGCATCGTTTTAGGAACGAATAGATATTCAAAGCATAGAGCGTAAACATATTTCTTCAACATAGGTAAATTTCGGAGGTTTGTTAGTTCTTCCCCCTTGTCGATAGTGTCGCTAGTACTGTTGCCATTACAGATTTTGCCGTAAATGTCCCATCTTGGTCCTTAATCTATGCTTTCGTGTGTGTACAACATTCAAACGGAGGGGTTGCTGTTGCGATGGATGTATAAATTTATTTCAGCGGATTGTATGAAAATGAATCTTATTTATTTAATTATTTCCATTCAAAAGAAGAAATGCTAAAAGGCTTCAATACAATAAGAAGGGGATTCCAGTTTCACGAGAATGCTACAGATAAACTGTTTGGGTACTTAACAAAAATGCAAAAAAAATTATGAACGATGTATGTTTTATAAATAACCTGTACAAAGTAATATTACAATTTTTTTTTTAAGTTAAGGAATTGAAATACCGAGAAAAAAGAGAAAAGTTGCGCTATACTTCAGTTCTTGTTTACTTCTCTTTATTATGGGTTTTTATTTTAGACATTATTCTAATTAAAATTTTCTCATATGTCTACATTGCATAAAAAAGTTACTGCCCGAATTAAAACACATTTTACCAATATTTCCATTTTATGCGTATTTTTCATTTTATGCATGTGTATTTTATTATGCAAATTTCAACGATTTGAATTTATTTCTGTTTAACGAATTTTCTTCATAACGAAGTGTTTAAGTATAACGATGAGACTTCGTTAAATGAAAGTTTCACTGTATGTATATCACTAGATTAATTTTAACACAATGATTCTAATTGGTAAATAAATCGTAACAGTCACAATTTTCCAACTGGGCAAAAAATGTCCGGGCCAGGGATCTCTTGGCTGAAACTGCCAATGCTCTGCCAACTGAGCTATCCCGAACGAATCTGAAAGACCTAATTCACCCAGCTAACCTTAGGTTAGCTTGGGCGACTTATATCATAAACATAGCCAGCTATGGTGCTGGGCAACATATAACTATGATATGTTCCCGCACCATGTTGGTTAAATCAAAGTAAAATTGCGTAATTTGTTATTTCTGTTTATATAAATATTTTTTATAAAATATAATTATGAGTGTAAAATTATAATGTTTATATATTTAAGTAAAATAGGAGTGTAAGTTCATACAAAAATTATTAAGTTGATTTTAAATATTAAATATATATTTTTAAAAAATTGTTGTATTGTAAAATGAATGTATAATGTTGAATAGAGTTCGGATCTCAGACAACAACAATAGCCAGACGCCATGGTGTCGTTTTATGACAAGCCAATGGAAAGTGGTGTATAATTAGAAATCGTAAAATAATAAAAACGTTGGAATAAATTTATGGCCTTAATAAAAGTGTTGGGATAAATTTATGGCTTTTCAGACCACCCAAACTTTAAGGCAGATAATAATATTAAAGTATATGTAAGGGGCCATTTGCAGACTGTTAGCTAATAGGCCTATCGAAGTATAATAAAAAATCTTCTCACATCCAATAACAGTGGACTAGACAAAAATAGTTCCACCCACTGCAGGAGTTGGTGTGCAAGAAGAATAAGGTTTGAAAAAGAGAGCCTGAAAAAAGATGTAGAGGACGCAGGAGCTCTCCTGAAAGCCCGTGCAATGAATCCTGAAAGCCCTAGTAATGCCCAGGCGAGATGGACATATCGGAGCGAGCCTAATCAAGCCTAATTGAGGATGTCTTCCTGATGTACATATCGGAGTGAGCCTAAGCAAGCCTAATTGAGGATGTCTTCCTGATGTACATATCGGAGTGAGCCTAAGCAAGCCAAATTGAGGATGTCTTCTTGATGTTAAAATAAAGAGGATTATTCTACAGAGGTCCGTAGCTATGCATCCTGCCATCCCGATGTTGCCGCTCTGATACGAAGCGAATTCCGGATGACATATGAATATGATCCTAAGCAACGCGACAACTCTGAATTTGATGAATAAAGGCCACCATCCCGTATATTAAAAAAAGGTGCGACTTTAAACTTTTTCCTTTACCACTTAAGATCATATGAAAAATCATAAAAATACTTTTCTGATATTTTATGGTAGAGAGTAATCTGAGATCCGACAAAACCGATAATTAATTAAAATTAAGGTAATTTAAAAATGAAAGAGAATTATTCTTTTAGCAAAAAGAAAAAAATATAATAATTAGAGTACATGAAAATATTGTTTTTTTTTTTTAAAGATTAAATATACATAAAATAATGAGAAGCAAACAAAAATATTGCTTTCTATTTTTTGAATTAATATTATGTTTTTCTGTATATAGTTGTGTTCAATGTAAATAAAATATTTAATCAAGTTTTAAAAAGTTTCTGTAATTATTTAATTGATAATGTTTAAGGTGTGTCAATTTATTTTTACAGCTTAAAATTTTAGTTTAATTCATAGGTGGAAGAGTTCGTCTAAATAATTCACAACGCAAACTCTTAATTTTATTCGTAATTATTTAAATTTAATAATTACATTTTGACGCGAATTATAATTTAATTTTATTAATGCTTCGCGTTGCTCTTCTACTAGAATTTAGGTAATTACGATCACTTATATTATTTGAATTTATCTAAGGTATATAAAAATTATATACCAATTTGCTATGAGGTTGCTTGGATGATTTGGACCAATTAACAATTTTGGATGTAAATTAAATAGAAAATAAACAGGTGTAACTATCTGTCCAGCATCCCCTCCTTCATAGTAAAATGGCGCTATGACTCAGGAACGTTCATCTGAGGTCATTAGAAATAATAATAATAATAATAATAATAAAGGAAAATACATTTAAGTATTATTTTAATGTCACAATTTTAAAGATATTGTAGGTATGTAAGTTTAATTGATTAAAATTTTATTAAAATTAATTTTATTATTGTGACTATAATGACACACATATAATAATTTTATATAAATAAAATGAATAATATATGTTAGCAAAAAAAAAAAAAAAAAAAAAAAGGAAATGAAAAAAATAATTCTGGGATTTATAATAGGTAAATTTAGGAATTATAATTTTTTTTTTTTTTTTTCTCTCTTTTCTCTTTTGGTTGGATCTCAGTTACCATTGAGAAATAATGGCATTCACATCACAGATGACACATTTGTAAAAATAATTTTTTTATATATACTGCATAAATAATAATAATAAGAAGAAGAATAAGTAAAATTTGATAATATGTCTGGTATAAAAATGATTGAAATGTCAATAGATCATGATTTTTGAAATTGTATCACCTTGATACGAAAGAAAATTTATGAGTCGTACTACGAAGTAGTAGTACATTATTTACAAAAAAAAAAAAAAATAAGATTGTTTTTTCTGTAGAAAAAGACAGATATTTTTCTGTTAAATGAAATTATGTTGTTTTTTATATATACGTGTATTATAAACATTTTAGGGGTATTTATGTGTGTAAAAGAATAATCTACAAAACAACTTCATCTCCTAAGAAATTTTTTTAAATTTTAGTGCTGTTGTTTTTATGTATTTATGCAATTTAGAATATTTTCATACATATGTTGTAATATAGAGAAAATAATGCAAGAATATATAGATGAAGAGGCATACGAAAAAGTAAAGGATTTAAATTTGGGTCAAACAGTATATTTAAAAGGTATTGGAAAACCAGGCGCATTAGAGCCAAAATTTCAAGGACCCTACGAACTTACTAAAAAGTATTATAAAAAAAATAATAAATATTCTGAGAATGTAGACCCATATTTAAAGTATCAAACGGATTATTATGATATAAATATGTCGTTATATGGTTATACACCATATACAAACTTATACGGGGATGTTATACAAGATCATTACCCTTTCCCCCCTCCCCAATATTATCCATGGGATATGAATTGGTATTAAAAATAAATCAAAATACATAATTAATCGAATTTCAAAATTTCAAAATTTTCAAAATTTAAAAATAAATTTTTCTCTTTTAGGTAAAAAAATTGAAACAAAATTAATAACTTGCCTTTTTAAAATTCAAAATAATAATAAGAAAGGATAGGAACATGGGAACGCCAATTTGTCTCAGGGTTACAATATTGAGCAAATGTGCAGGGCGCACCGGAAAACATACTTATAAAATTATGTAATGTGCTTCACAAAACTTCAATGGAGCAGTGAAATATTTATCTCCAGGCAAAAGTTATATATATTTTTCTTTTCGAATATGAATTAGAAAATATAAAATCTTAACAAAGCCAAATAACATTAAAACTTAATTAATTTAATAGTGAATAATGTTGGAGTAATTTTCAAAAAAAAAAAAAAAAAAAAAAAGAGAATTTTTTTCTGTCTTCTATAAGGGTAGCCTTTGCTAATAGCCTTACAATTTAGATGACAGAATTTCAGAATTACTCTTTAAAATGAGTAGGTGTAAGCTATAGGTTCAGGGTAGTTAGAACAGCTTTATAGCATACTCATATATATATTTTTTTCTTATATAAATATATGGTTGACAAGGAATAAATTATTAGTGCACTCTATATTAGGATAGCGGTCAGCTATAAGCCTAAATATAATAAAATATACAAAAAGTGCTAAGATTTATTCCGGTAGTTCAATTACAACTTATATGCTAAAGTCTAGAATTTAGACAGCAGGGATAAGTTTTATGAACAAAAGTGTTATAAAAAAATTTAAAAAAAGGATTTTGGTGTAGCACATTGGTTTTTAAAAACATATATATGTATAACAATGGACAAGGCAAGTTATTTCAATATGATTGCACACAAAATTATTGTAAAAAAATTACACAAATAATTAATTGAAGCAAAATTAAAATTTTCTCACCAAAGGCTTTCTGTATAGGGTGCAATTTTGGCCTACGGCTGGGTATGCACCAACACCAACAAAATATTTGTAGAAAAGTTATTCACAGATACATCAATATATAGTCATCACTTAGGCATTAACTTCAGGATTCTTGGCTGAAAAAGGAATCGAAGAAAAAATTAAGTATGGTATAATTACTAGATGTTATGCTCAGAAACAATAAAATTACTAATATTATATTGTAAAAAGCAGCATTTTGAGTTTTATTTAGGAAAACTTTTGATTTTTAGGTTTTACACATTTATGGAGTGTCTAGCTCAGTGTATAGTTCCTAGATTTAATAAAAAAAAAATAATAAATAAAAATATAAGTTGGTGTTGTTTGCAAAATAAATAACAAAAGGTATAGCAATTAGCATTTACAGTTAAAATTTATGGAATTTACAGCAAAATTAACATTAGACAAACATAGTTTATATTATATTTAACTTGATAAGCTAATTTACTTTTATTAACGGTATTCAATTAGAATTAAAGTAGGCTTAAATCCAAGTTAAATTAATTAATAACATTGTTGTAGTGTAAAATTTTATGTAAGACTATTATATTTTTATTGTATATATAAAAATATGCAAATTTAATAATTAATAAAATGTATTAGCAAAATTATTTAATATAAATATTAAATGACATCTTGCTGAAATCAGCTAGAAATTAGATTTTTTTTTTTTTAAATGAAATATTTATAAATTTATGTTATTTTAGAATTCAAGCATTTTTTTTTTCTCTTTACTTTCCCTTAGAATTAAATGCAATTCTAAATTTAACACATATAAATATACATAGTATTGATAAATTTGAGTGTGTGAGTTCATAAAATTTTTTTTATATAATTTGGCCAATTTAACATAAGAAAACAAAATAAATAAATAAATATATTTATATATATTGGCCTTATTTTTATTAAAATATGTAGTATGGCTTAATAAATTTATTTACTTAATTTTTTTTATAGTACATACAATAATTATTTTACAAACTTGATCTATAAAAAAATTGGATGTGGTTGTTTGTGAGTATACAAAGATTTTTCTGCTGGCAGAAGTTCTTTGGTCCGGCCGGGTCCTCATAGATGGCTGCATACGATGTTACGTAGTAATTATCATTGGCTTTTGTTTTTTTTTAAATTATACAAGTGTATTAAGTACATTTTTTTTATAATTAAATAATAATTATTAATGTTTGATTAATAATAATAATTTAGTATCTTTTACTTTTTAAACATATCATTAAAGTTTAGACAGTAGAATTCACATACGGAATGTTAATGATAAATTAATTTTTGAATAAATAAATTTTTATTTCATTCAGTAAAAAATAAATAAATATGAAAATTTAACAATCTTTTAAGATAGAATTGTTGGATAAATAAATAATAATTAAAGACAAAAAAAATTGTTCTCTTCTTCGTCAATGGCATTTTCTGACAACACTATTTAATAGTATTAAATGAAGGTGCATTTTTAAGGTCAGCGTAATGCATATTTTGCATTTTGAGAGGCTGTAGAAGTCATATTTCCGTGTTGTTTACATTTTAATAGTAAACAATTTCATGAATCAAAATTTGTGTTTGTTAGAAAGGTCTAAAAATATACAATGTAATCAGTTAAAGAAAATTATATGCATTTTTTCTTAAATCCTGAAAGGCAATTTGGTTTAGATTTGAACCTGACAGCATAAAAAGCCACGCTCGCTTCAGTCGCAGTATGAGGCAGGAGAATTCAAATGCTAGAAGCGCCATTTTCCCCTACAAAATAATAAAAAAAGCAGAAGGTTTACATTAGATATGATACAAATACGTACACTGTTTATGCATAAATTATGTTTAAAATTACATACAGGCATGCACAGTTAGTTAAGAAGAAAGTATATCAAGAAATTATACTAATTAATAAGGTAATTACAAGCATGAAATGGTTTTAAATACATACTTTGGGAAGTCGTAAAATTTTGTCACAGCACAAATCACCTCGCAGAAAGTGATTAGTAGCTTGACCAACCCCTCGTTTCGAAAGGATCGGGGACGTTCAAAAACTGGTTTTATTCTCTCCTCCTTCTTCTTTTTTTTTTCTCTCTTTCTCGTATCGGGTAAAGTTGGAAAGCATTACGTAATAATATATTAAAGGAGATGAAATAGCTTGTATATGTTGACCTATCATACATGTTAGAAGTAACAAATAAATAAATAAAATAATGTAACCAGTTTGTATACAATATTTTTCTGATTATAATTTGAATACATCAGATTAATTATGTGAAAAATAACATGTCATACGACAAGCATTGTATTTACTTTTATTCAGTATAAAATGTGTTTTAAATGAAACACTGTGTCATACGGTTATATGTGAGGAAATAATATGTCAAATGTGTATGCTATTATTTTTCCTGTATTTAGGTTTATTTCGGCATATTAGTTTCATACAAAATTATAGCTTTGAATGTATCTTGGGCACTTAAACTGTAAAGTTACAAAATTATTAAACATGTGTGTGGTAAAGAAAAAAGGCTTCGAGAAAGACGTCTGATTTTCAGTACAGAGGTCTTCTATAAATGTGAATGTCAACAGACAACTATGCTATCATGTGTTGAACTTTCTGTTATGAAAAATAGAAGAATTTCTTATAAAATATACCAGAACCATTGATAATTGAACTTTACAGACTTAGTTCAAAAACTGTGTAGATACACAGTCATATGGACACGTACATTCCTTTAAGCTTTGCAAAAAAAAAAAAAAAAAAAAAAAAAAAAAAAACAGCGATCAGTTTTTATTTTTTTTTTCTGACACCGGGAGAGATGCTGGGCAACATATAACTATGATATGTTCCCGCACCATGTTGGTTAAATCAAAGTAAAATTGCGTAATTTGTTATTTCTGTTTATATAAATATTTTTTATAAAATATAATTATGAGTGTAAAATTATAATGTTTATATATTTAAGTAAAATAGGAGTGTAAGTTCATACAAAAATTATTAAGTTGATTTTAAATATTAAATATATATTTTTAAAAAATTGTTGTATTGTAAAATGAATGTATAATGTTGAATAGAGTTCGGATCTCAGACAACAACAATAGCCAGACGCCATGGTGTCGTTTTATGACAAGCCAATGGAAAGTGGTGTATAATTAGAAATCGTAAAATAATAAAAACGTTGGAATAAATTTATGGCCTTAATAAAAGTGTTGGGATAAATTTATGGCTTTTCAGACCACCCAAACTTTAAGGCAGATAATAATATTAAAGTATATGTAAGGGGCCATTTGCAGACTGTTAGCTAATAGGCCTATCGAAGTATAATAAAAAATCTTCTCACATCCAATAACAGTGGACTAGACAAAAATAGTTCCACCCACTGCAGGAGTTGGTGTGCAAGAAGAATAAGGTTTGAAAAAGAGAGTCTGAAAAAAGATGTAGAGGACGCAGGAGCTCTCCTGAAAGCCCGTGCAATGAATCCTGAAAGCCCTAGTAATGCCCAGGCGAGATGGACATATCGGAGCGAGCCTAATCAAGCCTAATTGAGGATGTCTTCCTGATGTACATATCGGAGTGAGCCTAAGCAAGCCTAATTGAGGATGTCTTCCTGATGTACATATCGGAGTGAGCCTAAGCAAGCCAAATTGAGGATGTCTTCTTGATGATAAAATAAAGAGGATTATTCTACAGAGGTCCGTAGCTATGCATCCTGCCATCCCGATGTTGCCGCTCTGATACGAAGCGAATTCCGGATGACATATGAATATGATCCTAAGCAACGCGACAACTCTGAATTTGATGAATAAAGGCCACCATCCCGTATATTAAAAAAAGGTGCGACTTTAAACTTTTTCCTTTACCACTTAAGATCATATGAAAAATCATAAAAATACTTTTCTGATATTTTATGGTAGAGAGTAATCTGAGATCCGACAAAACCGATAATTAATTAAAATTAAGGTAATTTAAAAATGAAAGAGAATTATTCTTTTAGCAAAAAGAAAAAAATATAATAATTAGAGTACATGAAAATATTGTCTTTTTTTTTCAAGATTAAATATACATAAAATAATGAGAAGCAAACAAAAATATTGCTTTCTATTTTTTGAATTAATATTATGTTTTTCTGTATATAGTTGTGTTCAATGTAAATAAAATATTTAATCAAGTTTTAAAAAGTTTCTGTAATTATTTAATTGATAATGTTTAAGGTGTGTCAATTTATTTTTACAGCTTAAAATTTTAGTTTAATTCATAGGTGGAAGAGTTCGTCTAAATAATTCACAACGCAAACTCTTAATTTTATTCGTAATTATTTAAATTTAATAATTACATTTTGACGCGAATTATAATTTAATTTTATTAATGCTTCGCGTTGCTCTTCTACTAGAATTTAGGTAATTACGATCACTTATATTATTTGAATTTATCTAAGGTATATAAAAATTATATACCAATTTGCTATGAGGTTGCTTGGATGATTTGGACCAATTAACAATTTTGGATGTAAATTAAATAGAAAATAAACAGGTGTAACTATCTGTCCAGCATATGGTTAGCTAGGTGAATTAGGCCCTTCGGATTCGTCCGGGATAGCTCAGTTGGCAGAGCATTGGAAGCTTCAGTCAAGAGATACCTGGCTCGAATCCTGGCCCGAACATTTTTCGCCCAGTTAGAAAATTACAATTCTTATGATTTATTTACCTATTAGAATAGCTGTCTTAAAATTAATTTAGTGTAATTACGTTTCCAGCGTATTCTGGAGTTCCATTACCTGCGATTTATTCTGTTGAGCTGATTGATATGTCAGACCAGATGCTATGATCAATAAGGTAAGCTGGATGAATTAGGTCCTCGAGATTCGTCCGGGATGGCTCAGATGGCAGAGCATTGCCAGCTTCAGCCAGGAGATACCTGGTTCGAATCCTGGCCCGAATATTTTTCGCCCAGTTGTGAAATTGCAACTCATACGTATGTATCTCCGAGAATCTAGTTATCACGGTTGTTTTTGCAATTATATGTTAATTATGTAACTGTGGTTGCGTAGTAGTTAGCTAGTTATACGGCTGTAGTAGACAGAATCAGTGGATTTGGAACGCATCTCGCCCCCAAGTAATTAGTTCTTTTGTACAAATTACGACACGTGTTAACTTCAAGTGGAGTTTTCAAACAGCTGTTTGGAAGAGTCATCGGCTGTTATTTTATGCCAAGTTGGTAAAACGTTGAGCTTTCTACTTCAAATTTAAGAAACAGCGGAATTCACGGGATTCCGTTTACAGTGATATTATTTCCCATAGTGAATTTCTTAGGTCCATGTAGAACGGACGGTGAGGTTATTTGGAGCTGAGTTGAGCGAATTTAACAAGTTTTGGAAAAAGATGGCCCCTGACTCTTTCTTAACACGTTAAACGGTCAGTCACAATTGACTGACACTGAACTTTCCGTTTAGAACGCGTCATTTACCGATGACTGACGGTCTAAAATATTATATAAAACTAAAAATACATGCATTGTTTTAAGTAATTACTGAAAATTTATTTAAAATTTACTTACCTTTTATTTATTACAGGATTATACTTTCTTAAAAATTACTTAAAACATTGTACATTTTTCAGCTTCAATGTCAGTCATTTGGCACTTAACGTGTTAAATTAAGCTTATTTCTGATCGTCTGCATTATATCCACCCACTCCACTGAAAGTTCCCTGCTTCATGTATTTTAAATAAACTTTATTATTTTAGTAAAATCTGTATCAAAATTGAATTGCGTTACATTTGAAAAGAAAATGTAAAGACAGACACTAATACACCTGGAATTAACCTAAAACAAAAGACAATCCCCGCCTGCAACAGAAGGTGGGAAGAACTTGAAAATATTTACAGAAACATTATTACAAGAGCTCAGTTGAATATTGGAATTAAAGATGGACGGTTTCAGATTATTTATAAGATTTAAAACTGCATTAGTCTTTTTACATTATATCTAGCTGACATCGCTTTGTTTATATATACTTGTGATGCATTTTTAGCACACATGTTAGCACATTTTAAATTTAAAAAACACCCTCGTTAGTTTGTATAATGTACCTATTTTCACTGATGAAATAGAATTTAAAATGGTACGAATATAATGTATAAGTCAGTTTTGTTCCTTCATTATGATTCGGTTTTAATAAATTCCTTTACCATGAAAAAAAACAATCATCAAATTATCATATCATATGTCGAATATTCGAATCGTGAATCAAAAACATCTTAAGTATAATCTGATGCATAAATAATAGCTATATATTGCTATCTCAAAATCGAAAGTCAGTAATGGTGGCTCGGAATGCCCTTAAAGCAAACTTTTAATGAAAGTAAAAATATTTACAATTATCTTACATATTTACAAAATTTTAAATCATAATACTAGGAGACACAATGCTCCACTTTCATTTTTCTATTATTATGACAAAATCACTCTGTTCTAAAGCAACATTTCGTTGCGTTCTGTTAAAAAAAAAAAAAAAAAAAAAGTGTTTTGGGAGTTAGAATGAAAGATAGTAATTAGCGCCAATCTGAGTGTAATACCTTTTTCTACAATTTTAAAGATGCGGGTATTTTGTAATGATCTTGTTCCAGCAAAAAGACAAAAAAACTCTATTTACCAATTTTGTCCATGAAAGCTGTATGAAAAATTTTAAAAAGAGTTCTCAGAAATAAGAATGGGCACAGAATTGCAATGAAATGAAAAGAAAAAAAGTCCTTCCGGCCAGTGCCGGGAGGAAGAGGTAGCTTTCAAACTCCTTATTTTAAAAAAGCCAACTTATATTATTCAAACACACGAAGCTCAATTTAGTGGAAACCGAATATAGGAGATTCAATACTAATTTTTATCAATACTAAATTATTATGAATGAGAATTTCGCGAAATTAGTCAGCTTTATCCCAGCTGCTTTTATTTAAAGTAACTTATATTTGGCTGAGATGTTGATGTATACTATCCACATGCCTTCTTACATGGAAATTGGCGAATGCGTGTGTTATCGCGTGACAAATACAAGATCGTTTCAAAATGTTAGTCATACTAGAAATTCAAAGTGCTATAATTCAACCATTTTTTAAGATATAAACAAAAGAACAAATTTTCAGAAACAAAATCTGCTCCGGAATCTTTGTATCAAGGCCAAACACATAAAAAAATCTTTTTCATTTTCCAATTTTTTAATACCTCATTTTAAATTTTAAAATTAATTTTTTTTAAATGGCAACCCTTTTGAAACAAGATGGCGAATGAAGCTGGCCAACGAACTCGGTCGAGACATTGACATGTACTATGTACAGACCAAGTAACATCCAAATCGGTTCATAAATACGCTTGTTATCGCGTGACAAAAATCAGGTCGTTTTAAAATGTCAGCCACAATAGAAATTCAAATTGCTATAACTCAGCCATTTTTTAGATATAGACGATACAAAAACTGTTCCGGAATCTTTATATTAAGGTCAAACACATACAAAAAAAATCTTTTTCATTTTTCAATTTTTTGGTATCTCATTTAAAATTTAAAATTTTTAAGTTTTTTTAAATGGCCGCCATTTTGAAACAAGATGGCGTATGAAGCTGGCCAACGAACTCGGTCGAGATATTTGTATGTACTATGTACACACCAAGGTACATCCAAATCGGTTCATAAATACGCCTGTTATCACGTGACAAATATCAGGACGTTTCAAAATGTCAGCCACGCTAGAAATTCAAAATGTTATAACTCAGCCATTTTTTAAGATATAGACGAAACAAAAACTGCACCCGAATCTTTGTATCAAGGTCAAATACATAAGAAAGAAATATTTTTTCAATTTTCAATTTTTTGGTACCACATTTCAAATTTAAATTTTTCTTAAAAATTTAAATGGCTGCCATTTTTAAACAAGATGGCGGATGAAGCTGGCCAACGAACTCGGTCGAGACATTGGTATGTACTATGTACAAACGAAGTTACATCCAAATCGGTTCATGAATACGCCTTTTATCGCGTGACAAATTTCAGGACGTTTCAAAATGTCAGCCACGCTAGAAATTCAAAAAAGTCCTTCCGGCCAGTGCCGGGAGGAAGAGGTAGCTTTCAAATTCCTTATTTTAAAAATGCCAACTTATACTATTCAAACACAAGAAGCTCAATTTAGTGAAAACCGAATATAGGAGATTCAATACTAATTTTTATCAGTACTAAATCATTATGAATGAGAATTTCGCGAAATTAGTCAGCTTTATCCAAGCTGCTTTTATTTAAAGTAACTTATATTTGGCTGAGATGTTGATGTATACTATCCACATACCTTCTTACATGGAAATAGGCGAATACGTGTGTTATCGCGTGACAAATACAAGATCGTTTCAAAATGTTAGCCATACTAGAAATTCAAAGTGCTATAATCCAACCATTTTTTAAGATATAAACAAAAGAACAAATTTTCAAAAACAAAATCTGCTCCGGAATATTTGTATCAACGCCAAACACATAAAAAAATCTTTTTCATTTTCCAATTTTTTAATACCTCATTTTAAATTTTAAATTTAATTTTTTTTTTAAATGGCAACCCTTTTGAAACAAGATGGCGAATGAAGCTGGCCAACGAACTCGGTCGAGACATTGGTATGTACTATGTACAGACCAAGTAACATCCAAATCGGTTCATAAATACGCTTGTTATCGCGTGACAAAAATAAGGTCGTTTTAAAATGTCAGCCAGATAAGAAATTCAAAATGCTATAACTCAGCCATTTTTTTTAGATATGGACGAAACAGAAACTGTTCGGGAATCTTTGTATTAAGGTCAAACACATACGAAAAAAATCTTTTTCATTTTCCAATTTTTTGGTATCTCATTTTAAATTTTAATATTTTTAAATTTTTTTAAAGGGCCGCCATTTTGAAACAAGATGGCGGATGAAGCTGGCCAACGAACCCGGTCGAGACATTGGTATGTACTATGTATAAACGAAGTTACATCCAAATCGGTTCATAAATACGCCTTTTATCGCGTGACAAAATTCAGGACGTTTCAAAATGTCAGCCACGCTAGAAATTCAAAATGCTATAACTCAGCCATTTTTTAAGATATAGACGAAACAAAAACTGCTCCGAAATCTTTGTATAAAGGTCAAATACATAAGAAAAAAATATTTTTCCATTTTCAATTTTTTGGTACCACATTTCAAATTTTAAATTTTTAAAAAAATTTTAAATGGCCGCCATTTTGAAACAAAATGGCGGATGAAGCTGGCCAACGAACTCGGTCGAGAGATTGGTATGTACTATGTACACACCGATTTACATCCAAATCGGTTCATAAATACGTCTTTTATCGCGTGACAAAATTCAGGACGTTTCAAAATGTCAGCCACGCTAGAAATTCAAAATGCTATAACTCAGCCATTTTTTAAGATATAGACGAAACAAAAACTGCTCCGGAATCTTTGTATAAAGGTCAAATACATAAGAAAAAAATATTTTTCCATTTTTAATTTTTTTGTACCACATTTCAAGTTTTAAATTTTTTTAAAAATTTTAAATGGCCGCCATTTTGAAACAAAACGGCGGATGAAGCTGGCCAACGAACTCGGTCGAGACATTGGTATGTACTATGTACACACCGAATTACATCGAAATCGGTTCATAATTACGGGAGTTACAGTGTGACATAGGTCAGATATATATATATATATATATATATATATATATATATATATATATCAATTTTGAACGGAGGGTGGTTTCGAGGTCTGGGGGTCATGATCGATGAAAATATACCAAAATTTTTTGAAATCGCTTTCCTCCGAACGGCTGCAATAGGTAGCTTTTTTGTAAAGAAAGCTACCTAATGCTATAACTCAGCCATTTTTTAAGATATAGACGAAACAAAAACTGCTCCGGAATCTTTGTATAAAGATCAAATACATAAGAAAAAAATATTTTTCCATTTTCAATTCTTTGGTACCACATTTCAAATTTAAAATTTTTAAAAAATATTTAAATGGCCGCCATTTTGAAACAAAATGGCGGATGAAGCTGGCCAACGAACTCGGTCGAGACATTGGTATGTACTATGTACATACTGAATTACATCTAAATCGGTTCATAAATTCGAGAGTTACAGTATGACAAAGGTCAGATATATATATATATATATGGATATAGTATATATATATATATATATATATATATATATCAACTTTTGAACGGAGGCTGGTTTCGGGGTCTGGGGGTCATGATTGATGAAAATATATCAAAATTTTTTGAAATCGCTTTCCTCCGAACGGCTGCAATAGGTAGCTTTTTGTAATGAAAGCTACCTAAAAGACAGATATGAGGCATTCTCACAATCTTTTGACTTTTAAGTCCCTGAATAATAATTTTTAGTTTAGTACATATTCTTGGGGCTTTTTTTATTTCTTATACTGGAAAACATCCCATTGCATGACTGTATAACAATATTAACGAGATAAATAAGTTTTGGACGATGTCGGGGGTCCAAATAGACCACGAAATTTCTTACCGTTCCGTGTCCCTGATGTTGATTTATTTTATATAAATATGCAGCAAAAAATTAACCTGCACACATTTTTACGTTTGTTATTATTTTTTTAACTCTGTCCTTGAATTTTAGATTCCTTACCGTCCTTCTTGCTAAAATTGTACAGAAAATCACATCAGTGCAGCCACAGAATTCTTTTCACCATTTTTTCTCCTGCAGAAGTATGTTAGAGAAAAAAATGGCTAAAATTCTTTGACAGGAAGTTTACTGCAGTATTTAAATCGGCATTTAAATATAAATTTCAAGTATTGTGGCTTTGTGGGTTGGGTAGTCTTGCCGTCCCCAAGGTTTATTCCTGCACCTTTCGAGGTAAATTGTTTCTGTAATTTAATCCAATGTAAATAACTGTTGCTAAAAATCAATGAACATTCTGGCTATCACTTAGTCTTAACATGATTAGCCTAAAAATAACTGGTAATTTTCCTTACCGTCCATTTTTCTCTCCTTACTGTCCCCTTTTAGCTCACAGGCTATCAAAGCCTGAGAGCTAATGTGCCCGCCCGCTCTGTATGTATGTATGTACGTAAGTACGTATGTATGTACGTAACGCGATAACTCTTGATAGAAACATCCGATTTGCTTCAAAATTTTTTCCTAGGTTCATTGTGATAAGGCGCTTCCCTGATTAGTTTTGGGAGTTCATTGGTTAAGGATAAAGGGGGAAAAACGGTGTTAGTCCAACCCCTTAATTCAAATAAATGGGTTTTTCATGCAGAATGATTCGATTTGCTCCGAATTTGGTATACCGGTTTATTATGTTAAGAAACTTCCCTGATTAGTTTTGGAGGTTCATTGGGTAAGGATAAAGGGGGTTAGCCCACCCCTTAATTCAGATAATTAGGTTTTTCATGCAGAATCATTTGTTTTGCTCCGTATTTGGTATACCGGTTTATTATGTTAAGGGACTTCCCTGATTAGTTTTGGGGGTTCATTGGTTAAGGATAAAGGGGGAAAAGGGGGGTTAGTCCACCCCTTTTTATTCAGATAAATGGGTTTTTCATGCAGAAATATTCGATTTGCTCCGAATTTGGTATACCAGTTTATTAGGTTAAGGCGCTTCCCTGATTAGTTTTGGGAGTTCATTGGTTAAGGATAAAGGGGGGAAAACGGGGTTAGTCCACCCCCTTAATTCAGATAAATGGGTTTTTCATGCAGAATGATTCGATTTGCTCGGAATTTGGTATACTGGTTTATTAGGTTAAGGAACTTCCCTGATTAGTTTTGGGGGTTCATTGGTTAAGGATAAAGGGGGGAAAAGGGAGGTTACCCCGCCCCTCTTAAATTAGATAAATAGGTTTTTCATGCAGAATGATTCGATTTGCTCCGAAGTTGGTATACCGGTTTATTATGTTAAGGAACTTCCCTGATTAGTTTTTTGGGTTCATTGGTTAAGGATAAAGGGGGAAGGGTGGCTAGTCCCCCCCCCTTAATTTATATAAACGGTTTTTTCACGCAGAATTATTCGCTTTGCTCCAAATTTGGTATACCTGTTTATTATGTTAAGGAGCTTCCCTGATTCGTTTTGGGGATTCATTGGTTAAGGATAAAAGGGGGGGGGGGGGTAGTCCATCCTCTTAATTTAGATAAAGGGTTTTTTTTTGCAGGATTATTCGATTTGCTCCAAATTTGGTATACCGGTTTATTATGATAAGGAGCTTCCCTGATTAGATTTGGAGGTTCACTGGTTAAGTATAAAGGGTGAAACGGGGGCTAATTCCCCTTCACTTATTTTTTTGAGGGGCATTATTCTTTAAAATAAGAGTATGATATACAATTAGTGTGAATAGCCTGTGAGCTCAATGCCATCAGTTTAGCTGGGCATTTTTCTTTTTTATTTACTATACCGTCCGTTTTTTCCTCCTTACCGTCCCTTCCTTAACATCCCTTTAAGACAATATCATAACAAAATTTTGTACTAAAAATGCTACATTGTTATTATTTCTTATTTGAATGTTCTGTGGGTACTATGCAAATTCATTATAAGTAAAACTTTAGAATAAAATAAAAAAAAAATGAGGTAAAACGGCAAGGAAAGCTAAACTCTCAATTTTAACTTAAACCTCAGTTTAAAAAAATCGTCGATGCTGACCATTTTTTCTTTATTTTGAATCAGTAAGGCATTCGTCTATAAGTTTAAAATTTTATTTTATTAAGTTTAATTTTTCAAGATTTTTATTCCTGAAAGTTAAAATTTCTTGAGAATGCCTCATATTACAATCAATTGAATTTTTCTCAACTGCAAATTAAAAAAAATAATAATAAAATAATATAGAAAGAAACTATTTCTACCTTCCTCTATATTTATGAAGAAGGAACTTTTCTGTAGCAAATGCATATTATAAAGGAAAAACGTGTCCGTGCGTAACGCTGACGTCATTTTGACGATGGCACACTCTAAAACTGGGAGGAGTGAAACGGTCACTCTTTGAAAGAGTGACAGGCCTTTTCACTCTTTTTGGGGTGAATTTTGTAAAAATACACTCCTTAAAGAGTGGAATTTTCCACTCTCTAGAGAGGAGTGCAATATCTCACTCCGTTATCGAGAGTGAAGTTGTCACGCCTGAAAGAGTGGCTTGCGTATGCATTGCGTATTAGCCAATCAGAACAGCAAGGCGACAGCGCCCTCGTAAGATAAGAAAAATGATCACATTTTCGTCCGCCATTTTAGAATTAACAGATTAGGATATCATTAAAATTATTCTTAATGGAATACATAAAATAAAGGTAAGTCTTATTTAATTTTAACCATTTATTCGTGTAGATATGTTAAGATTATGCTCTGAATAGTTGTATGTTGTATAGAAAAAGATTGATCAAGGAATGTCCTCCTGATTTCTAGATTTGAGATTTCTAGATTCTAGAAGAGATTGTCTATTATGCTTCTTCATGTAGCGGTTTGAAATATAGGAGTAATAATATAATTGTTTTAACAATTGAAAAACACACAAATGCTTTGCAAAAGATAATCAAAACTTCATTAATTCGGCCAACGTGAGTAAAAATAAATGAATGGAAATATTTTATTCCTCCCATTCAATTTTCCCAATTCCTTTCGAACGACGATTTGAAGTACGAAAATTTGTCTCGTGTCTCGCCAACGATCGAAAAACAAAAAAAAAAAAAAAAAAAAAAAAAGTTTTATCTGTTTCGTTTGCAAAGCTGAGTGACTCAGAAGACATCTGGATTTTCTTTCATGCCTAGCAGATGCGATGTAAACAATATTAATTTGCCTGTGAGATTTTTTTGTTGTTGTTGTTTATTGCTGATTTCAGATTTTACACACTTAGAGTATTTATCATCATTATTATTGTTTCGGAGTTAAATATGATGTTTGATGATTATGACATTACGAAAAGGTTGGAACTAGAGGTCTGCACGGACGAAATTTCCAGGTCCGGGTCCGGCCCGGTAAAAAACTTAAATGTTCGGCCCGAGCTCGGCCCTGCCCGAATGAATCTCTACAAAACATTGATTTTTATGTCGATTTTGTTAAAAATTTGTCTCGTACGAGGAGTTCTGATCCAAAATATTTTTCTTAACTTTTTTTTTTCATGTTTATAATCTTCATTTTTATAGAAGTGCCGCAGGCTGGAATATTTATTTTTTTAATGAATCTCTATTGCTTGTATGTAAATGCTTCAGTTATCATTAATATTGTTAATCCATATTCCATGTATTGAAGTGTTAAAAATCTTAAAAATGCTATACAGTAAAATCTTCTAAGACGGAGTTGCATAGAAAAAAAAAAAAAAGAAATGCGGTATAGACAAGTTCCCTTCTTAGCAAGTGTAAATGTATTATATATTCTTTTCTTACGTATTAGTATAATAATTTTGCATGGATCAATACGTTTTCGAGTTTAAAACAGGGTTCCGTCATAGGCAGGTTCCTTTTCACACGTTTTACTATATTTTAATTTAGTTATATTTTAATAAGCGTAGAAAACTACTATTCTTAAAAATAATAATAATAATAATAATAATGCTTAAGAGTAGAATAATGGCGATTTAAAAATGTATGTATTTTTTGCAAAAATTTTTGGGCCAGGCCTAAATTAACTGACCTTTGAATGGACCAGGCCACGTTAAGACAATAATTTTCATAGGGGCTGTGTCAAAACTACGACTGAAAATTTTGGGCCGTGAAGACTAGGAATGAAACCTGTCCTGTCTCTTTACAGAAAAAATAAGTTATGCCCGGTCCAAGCCTACAGAAAAAAAGTATAGGCCCGCCCGGCCCGAAAAGAGTGGAGTCAGGCCCGGCCCGAGTGCCGTGAATGAAAATCGTCCCCCGGCTCGGGACTGGGGCCGGCCCTTGCAGGTCTCTAGTTGGTACATTAATTTTCTTAAAACTGTATGTAAGCTTTTTCTGCGGTTTATGATTTTAAAATTTCGAAACTGAGTAATATAAAAAAAATTAATTATAGACATTCTGCACAGTTATTAAATTTCCTTCAATTTAAACGCATTTTCTACGTTTTTGATGCACATAATTTTTGGCACTAAAAAGTAAAACATGATATTTAAGCATTGAAATAAAATGTTTTTTATGCCTGTTTTGAAGTTTATCGATAAGACAGCTTTAGTATATTTTTTAAAAAGTTCATATTTTCTTACATAATTTAGGACTGAATATTTTTTTAAGAGATTAATAACTACTTTTTTACATTAAAATGTTTTTCAAACAATAAGAACTTTTCATATGCACTCATTTACTTTATTTTTATTAAAATTCATACAGATACAAATAAATGTAATGTGTTTATTTTTATATACTTTTTTTCTATTTCCTAGGTCAATCTTTTCCTATAAAACATATCAAATCTATTTTGCTCATATTAAATACAATATCTACGGGAATAAAAAAATTAAATTAAATATGACTTTCCGTGTCGTTTCATTAATAAGAATTGTTTTCAACAATAATAGGCGAAAATTAGAAATCATGATTAAGTTAAGGAATATGTTTAAAAGAAATATATTCCAGAGAACTTAAAATTCAGACTACATGATCATATTAAATAAAACAAAAGCAAATCAACGCGGATAAAAAATACACATTCTTAATACTTAAATCGTACTTAGAACTCATTTAAAAAATATATGTAAGTTTATAATAAGCATTGTTTTTAAGTAAAAAAAAAAATGAAAAATATTTTAGAACAACAGGACTTTACAAAAATAGCAATAATTTGAGGAAAAAGTA
Source organism: Maratus speciosus (assembly GCA_963932465.1). Taxonomy (NCBI): domain Eukaryota; kingdom Metazoa; phylum Arthropoda; class Arachnida; order Araneae; family Salticidae; genus Maratus; species Maratus speciosus. The sequence continues at coordinate 586,371,285 of OZ010790.1, read as the reverse complement.
CGGTAAAAAGATAGGAATTTATATTTAAAACCAAAAATTGAAATGACATCAAACATTGTTAAACATATAACATCCACCTATTAAAAAGTTATTTATAAAACTTTAAAAGTAATATTTTTATAGGGCATGCAATAAAAGCAAACACAAAGGATAAGATTGGAATAAAATATATTAGTTTATTTCTGTCAGTAATCTAAATTGTATTCATATGTAACTTTAACTGATTTTTTCCTTAAAAGTTCAATTAGTGTTACAAACTATGAATTATATAAATATTGCTAATAAAGTATTTTATTCCAATCTTTACCACGCTGGTATCTATTTTCATTGCATGCTGTAAAAGATGTGATTCTTTTAAAACGCACATAAAAGCAAAATAAAAAAAGAACTGACTCCATAAAAAAATGAACATTCACTTTTATGAAAGAGTGACTATTCACTCCTACCAGGGGTGAAAAACCTCACTCCTTTAGCAAGAGTGAATAGTCACTCCTCCGAAAGAGTGATTATCCACCCCTGTTTAGAGTGAATATTCACTTCCCAGGAGTGACTATTCACTCTTTCAGAGAGTCAAAAATTTCACTTTTGCTCAGAGTGAATAGTGACTCTAAAGAGGTTGGGCATATTTTGACTCTGCGATAGAGTGACTATTCACTTCTCTCGAGTGAATAGTTACTCCTTTTTATTTAGAGTGCAACAGCAGACGACTAAATTTTCACTTTTACTGAATTTTTTTAAACTTCTAAACATCGTAAATTTTAAATTGTTACACCGTCGAATAAGCAAGAAAATGTACTTCTAAATGAAATTTCTTTGAAAACTATATCGCAATGTATTTGAAAAATGTATCGCCATTTAGTCAATTTCTATTGCTTTTAAAGTAATTTTCAAGCTTGATTTTTTTTTATCTATTTCTATCGCGTGCAGACGATTACGAAAAATAAACCCATTTGCATTTAAATTAATATAAATAGCTCAACATTTGTTTCCAGTTTTTATTCCATAACGAAATTAAAACCCCATTCACCAATAAATAAATAAATAAATAAATAAAAATACCATACCTAAAAAAACAAATTTAAGACATGTAATTGAACTAAGTACTTAAATGATCAGAATCAAAAAGGCTGATTGTAAATGGTGATATTGAGCCATTTCTTCGGCTAACTCTTGGCACGAGGCCAATACAAAACTATCGCTCTTAATAAATTTCAAAACTTCATTTAAATGCGTAATTGCTATTTTTCAATTCCTACTATTAGTTCACACTCTCCCTATATTTATTTATTTATATATCTTGTTCAAATTTTCAATCCTTAATAAAATACTTATTATTCATCCTATCAAGTTGAAATAAATTTTTTAAAACTTGTACTGGATAACAATTGATGTTAATACAGATTTTTCAAATATTAATTCATTAATTAAATTTTAATTAATTAATTTTAGTTTTATATAGGAGACAAAATGGCGGCCATTGGTTATTGAACAACATTTAATGCATCTTCATATCTATAAGGGGGTACAGATATTCAATACCATAGTAAATATTCAATACCATAGGGGGGACCTGTTCTGTCCCCAAATACCGCCATGTTTATCGCCAACTTGGCGATATCTCTAATATTTCGCCAAATTCCCATAGACTTCCATTGTAAACCTACTTGCTTATAGAAAATCAACAAATTGAGATATTTTAATGCAACAAAAAAAATTTCATTGATGACTTAAGTAGGAATTGACTTTAAAAACAAAATTTTTATATTACTTGTTCATATAAGCATGATTTTTGGTAGTGTTAGTCTAAAAAAAATTACAAGTTATTGAAAAATTAAAAAAAATAAAAGCATTAACTCCTACCTTAAATGTCATTACCACTATCTCTTCTCGGAATATAATAATCTATGGTTTACTGTAACAGAATTTCTTGATAGCATTTATTATACTACTGATTTGTACGCATGCGTGAGTTGTCACGTGATCAAAACGTTTAAGAATAATATAAATTTTCGAAAAGCAGCACAGCATTTCTCATTTCAACTGTTAGACTTAGGAGAGAAAGGATTTTAAGTTTGCAACTCTGATAAATTTCCAGATTTTAATTCAAGTGAGGAATCGATTTCTTTGTTAGTGAATAAAAGTAAGTTTTGGTATATCATTACAATATATATGTATTAATAAAAATAAATAATAAATAAATTATTACTTATATATTAAACTTTTCCTAGGTATATAAATATATTTATTTTACTGTACAGATGTTGTAGCAAGATGAATCAAAACAGCAGCATTCCTCTTTATCAGAAATTTATGATCTGAATGATTCGCCCTTAGCACATGTTGAGTTAAAGAATAATAAATATGTGAGTACTTATATATGAAATACTATAATTCAAATATGAAATGTAATTAGAGTAAATTTAAAATCAAATATTTTATTGTTTATACTTTTACAAATGTTTTTTATCTATATCGTTGAAGAGAATTCTAATTGTTTACATTTATTTCTCTTACAGACGTGTTCTATTTGCTACAAAGAATTTTTAAGCAAATGGAATTAAAAAGAACATACCACAGATCCATACAGATAAAAAACCCTATACTTGCGAAGATTGCCAAAAGCCGTTTTCTAGAAAACATGAATCAAAAATGCATGCTACATCATACAGTCTATCACCAGTTGTATGTGAACTTTCCGAAGATATTCAAAAAATAACCACACGTTTGAAGAATCTAACAATAAAGGAGGAGATTTAGACTATGTACCCAACCTAATTGCATAAGAGCTACTTCAATATCCCAAAATTAAAATTTGGAAAGCATACACACCGGATGTAAAGAAATTTTTGTTACCCATGATTCTTCTAACTAACATGAATGTAGATGTTATTCACAGCGTATTCCTTGAATGGTTATAATAAATACTCTTTTATGTACACATATCGGCGTGTTTATTTTTCTAATACCTATTTAATTATTGAAATATATCTCCTAACATTTTAAACGAAAAAAACGCCTTCTCATCTTAAAAAATTTCATAACAAGAGACAAAAATTAACAGATGAATGGAAAAATATGAAAGTTCATAAAATAATTTCTAGATATATTTACAAAAATACTTACATCATAAAATAATTTCAAAAGTTAAAAGAAAAAAAATCACACTATTGAAGATAGAAAAAAGTAATAATTTGATTTTTAGATATTTTTTTTAGTTAAAACTGATTTAATAAATCACTAGTTAGAGCTCCTTTTGCAAAAAAATTACAAGAATAATTAGATTAATGAACAAAAAACCCTGTTATGGAAATCTCACCATTCTTATAAGAACAGTGTCAAAAAATGTATTGGGATCCTATCTGTAACAGAGAAGTATTTTGCAGCGTAATTTTTCGTATAACATTTTTTAATAGGATAAAAGCTGCACCTATGTAAATGGTTGAGAAAATAACAAAAACCGCATTTAAAAATATTGAGCATCGACTGTTTCACTGTGTTTTCTAAGCAGGATTAAGCAAATTATTTTGCATGAAAATTGTAATCTACTTTTGTTAAAAGAAGAATTAAATAAATTTTACACTGAATTTTCCTTAAGGCCTTCCTCAAATCCAAAAGGACAACTTTATGACATAAGTTTTAATCCATTTTTGTTCGGAAATGGTATGAAACGAGCGGATCTTGTTGTTCAGAAACTATGTCATCGAACTGTGTTTTCAGGTTTTTTGCAAACGCAATAGATCTTTCAGAGAATGGTGTCAAAGTGGACGTTTTGAACCGAATTTCCTCGCAAAAGTAGATTAACCACTTAAGGCTGTTCTTAACTGCTCTGCTCAACAAGCGTAAAACGTTTTGACACATTTACAAATTCATTTTTAACGGAAAGGTATAAAATTTGAAAGCCTGGCCATGGAAGCGATTTGAAATTGAACTGTTTTTTCCATTTTTTGATCCATCCATTACCCATCGAGTTAGAAGCGATTTCGATCACGTGACAAACACGTTTTCCGCCTGCTCTTGAGTGCTATTTTTTCCTTCTCGCGGAAATTCGTTTTAAAACGAACAACTCTGACACCATTTTCTGAAAGATCTATTGCGTTTGCAAAAAAAAATTGGAAAAAACAGCTCAATGACATAGCTTCTGAACAAGAACACCAGCTAGTTTCATGCATTTTCGAACAGAAATAAATTAAAACTTATGTCAGAAAGTTGCCCTTTTGGATTTGAGAACACCCTTAAGGAAGGGTGAAAAACGTCTTTGTCATGTGATCAAAATCGTTTATGATTCAATAGGTTATTTATCAAACAATGGAAAACACAATTCGATTCCGAATTGCTTCCGAATATTTAGCTTCGACTGTTTCACTGTGTTTTCTAAATAGCATGGAGCAAATTATTTTGCATGAAAAGTGTAATCTACTTTTGTTAGTAGACGAATTAAATAAATTTTACATTGAATTTTCTTTAATGGTACTTAAAAGTACCATCAGACCATAAAGGGATAAGCCTGGTGACCCGAGTTGTATTACATAGTTTTCTATTGCAGAAAAGATTTTTGTATTGTAAGATGTTGCTACTTTTATTTCCAATACACTGCGATCAATGCGATTATGCTTCAGAATTGTAGTCTGATTTCCTCCTGTGACATGTTAATGCTAACAAACTTGTAATATCTCCACAAACTGTGCTATATTTGGCAGGTTGCGAGAGATCATGCAAATATCGTTTGATCATGCCTCATGCATGTTTAATAATTGAATGGTCAGGTGAAGCGACTGGCCAAGAAAGGATGTTGATTGCATGGCACCAATATTTGGCTACACATGCAGTTTATGTACGTGTGTCATCGCTCGAATGCTCGATAACATCAACTCAAATCAAAGCCTGTTCTCATACTGTTTGAAACATTTACGAAATCATTTACGCCTATTAAGGCTGTTCTCAAATCCAAAAGGGCAACTTTATGACATGAGTTTTAATTTATTTTTGTTCGGAAATGCATGAAACTAGCAGCTGTTGTTGTTCAGAAACTATGCAATTGAACTGTTTTTTCCGTTTATGTAACAGATCTTTCAGAAAATAGTATCGAAGTGGGTTTGAACCGAATTTCCGTGCGAAAGAAGAATATCCACTCAAGAAAGGGTGAAAAACGTGTTTGTCACGTGATTAAACTGACCATATTATTGACCATTTTATGGTCAGAATATACTTAAATTATGGTTATGAAACCGTTTTTTCAAAAAACGGTCGAATGACCTGCCAGAATGCTGCAAAATTTTTAACAGTGTTGAGAATATAACTAATTTTATTAAAAGCAAAGTTTGCGATTAATTAAACAATCAAACAAAATAACACCAGTGAAATATAACGAAATCAAATATCTGAAAATAACAGTAATTGTTTTAAATCAAAATGTATTCAAAATATAAATCAAAGTTATCAGTAATTAAGAATAGAAATTATGGAACTAATTGTCAGTTACTTGAATAACATGTAAGGAGTGATGCAAAGCTTACACATGAATCTCATTTATTGATTTTTTTTTTCCAGCGCACACAACTTGGAACCGTATTTGGCAATCTGAACACTGAATCATTTCTGCTATTTTATTTTTCTTACAAATTAGGCAAAACCAATCATCACTGTCTAGATTTTTCTTTTTAGACTCTGAATTGTTAGACTATTTTTTTGAAACAGAAGGTTTCTTTACATTATGTTTGTAGTTCTTCCCTTTCATCATTTTCTTGTTAATTGCATTACACCTATTTTTTAACACTTGATGTTCCAATTGCTTTTGTGCTGGGATAGCTTCCTTTTTCTCGTTTTTTTTTTTTTTTTTTTTTTTTTCATTTTCAGGTTTACTTTCTATGGCGAAGATGCTAACACAACTGTTTTTTGGCTCCCAATGTACTTTGATTTAACTAAATTTAGCAAGGTAGATAACATTTCTAATTTTTTTTTTTTACTTTCGGGGGGGGGGGGGGATTTGTAGCTGCAGCCTTCTTGTAGGTCAATTTCTTTACAACTTACTCTCTCCTTTTTGTTTCCCATATCTTTAACAGCTTATGCTGTCACGGGTGTTTTTCTTCCAGACAGTTTGTGTGGGTTTTTTTCAACATTTTCAACATTATATTAAAAAAAAGTGTTTAAAAATATCCTCTAATGAAAAATACGCTACGATTAATCAAACGCAAACATTATATATTCAAACAGTGATGAATTCAACCTCGCCCCCTCGGACCCTTGAAAAACACCCCCCCCCCCGGAAGGTTTGAGATTTTATGCGTTTTAATGGCAAAAATGTGTAATTTCACCCTTCAGAAGGGTAAAAAGTCAGCCATCGCAAATATCCTCCAGGAGGAAATGCTTGAATTCAACTCTGTAAGCCAAATATGACGTAGGAATAAGGAATTCAAAGAAAATAAATACAAATACATACAAGATAAAAGAAATCGGAAACAAAATTTATTGAATAAACATGTAAAAATATTTTTATGTTTATATAGGCCTAAACTGCATAAAAAATAATCCAGATAAACAAAAAAACTTGCATGGAGATAGTAATTCATTATAAAATATTAAAAAATGTAATAAAAAAGTGTGCAAAGCGTACCGTCCTCGAAATTGATTACTTACTTTTCAAATTTATGATCGCATATCTGGTCCAATTTAAGCAACGTAAATTGGCCCAATTACGGCAATTGCACCATTTTTTAAAACAGATAATCTCAAGACTAAGAAGAAAAACGAAATCAAATAAATCCACGTGAAAAATATGCGCAATAAGCAGATGAATTCATATATGTATATTAAAACATAACAACTTACCTCAGTTTTAAAGTTTTCACTTACGTTTAGTAGGAAAAAATTAGAGCAAAACATCTAACTTTAGGTTTCTTAAAATTGTCTAAAAACAGCACGTGGTAGGCGGTTGCTTCTTCTAATCACGTGTGACGTCATTCTGATGAGTAGGATTTCAGCGGTAGATGGCGTCTCTTCCTGTAATTAACGGCAGAATGGCAACGGTCCAATTAAAGCGGCGGTCCAAATATGGCTACTCTCCCCTAAATATATTACATTCAATGAATTCTGAAAAATTCAAAATGTAAGCAACAAAATGTGTCAAAAACTTTATTTTTCTATAAATCTTCGGCTTTCCATTGAAGCCCATAGGGCCGGGCTCGGGCCTACTTTCATTCACGGCACTCGGGCCGGGCCCGGGCCACACTTTTTTCTGAAGGCTCGGGCCGAGCCGGGCCTAGTGACTACTTTTAACGGGCCGGTCCGGGCCTAACTTGTTTTTTCTGTACAGATCCGGGACTGGTTTCATTCATAGCCTTCACTGCCCAAAATTTTCAGTCCTAGTTTTGACCGAGCCCGTATGAAAATCATTGTCTCGACGTGACCTGGTCCGTTCAAAGATCAGTTAAATTAGGCCTGGCTCACAAATTTTTACAAAAAATGCATACATTTTTAAATCGCCATTATTCTACAATTAAACATTAAAATTTATTCATTTTAAAGATTAGTAGATTTCTACGCTTATTAAAATATAGCTAAATTAAAATATAGTGAAACATGTGGAAAAGAACCTGCCAGATTCCTGTTTTAAACTGAAAAACGTGTTAATCTATGCAAAATGAATATACTAATATGTAAGAAAATAATATATCATATAATACATTTTCACTTGCTATGAAGGGAACTTAACTATAACGCATTTTTTTTTTCTTTTCTATGCAATTCCAGGAAGATTTTACTGTATAGTATTTTTCAGATTTAACATCATTTTTTTAAATATATTCTGCCTCAATCAAAAAATTATTACGGTACATTATATAGTTTTTGAATAAGAGAATCTACCAATTGTATGCATTTGAAAGCAAAAATGAATTTAAAAATGAGTCAGAAAATAAACAGTTTAGATTTGAATACACCCTTAATACGATGATTTTTTTTTCTTCAACCGCTATGTATTTTTAATTTGTTTTTGCTGTAAGAATTGGTCCTATCAAAAACTTGTCAATATAAATGTTTTAGATAATATTAAGAAGATATATAATAAATTCATGCGGATTTTATATCTTGTGAATTGACGAAGTTATGGATTTTTTTCTTCTTCAACTCCCTCTTCTTATTTAATTTTTTTTTATTGGTACGAATTGGTCCTACCAAAAACTTGTCAGTATAAAAATTGTAGACAATATTAAGAAGATTTATAAAAAAATTCATTGGATTTGATATCTTGAGAATTGACGAAGTTATGAATTTTTCTCTCCCTAAAGCCCTATTTTTTAGCATTCTTTGAGCCCATTTTTAATTTTATCAAAAATCTGTGATACATAAATCTTTGGCCCTATTTTTAGAAGTAATAAAAACTTTAAACTGATTTATATCTACAAAAATTAAGAAGTTATGGTTTTTTTTTTTTTTTTAGATATTCACAAAACTCTTCCCTATTTCCAGCCCCTTGGTCCAATTTTGTCGAGTAACGAACTTGACCGAGATTTTATGCCCCTTGATTTTATGTATCAGTTTCGAAGAGATTTGTGCAGAATTACGGAAGTTATCGTTTCCATAAAAAAGTGACATATATAACATTTGTCTGATATTTATTTTGATCTCATTATGTCTAGAGTTAATCTTTCAAATATAAAATTACAAAAAAAAAAAAAAACAAAAAAAAAACATAAAATTCAAAACACAAATACTCAAATGATAATAACTTTTTCAAATCAAATATTTAATAAAATTAATATCAATTCTATAATTAATGATAAAAACTGTTATTTTCCTATTAATAATCTTCATGTATCAAAAACCTTTAAATATCCGAATACAATTGGTAGAAAGATTTTTAACTACAATACATTTTCGAAAAATACATCTGCTGCAAGTAATTTTCCATGTAAATGTAATGACCCCAATCTAAAAAAAATAGATAAATAATGATCATGGACATCTAATCACTGGAAATCTTAATATTGTTAATGATTATAAATTGAAAAAACTAATGGGTTATGGTACTAAATATAGACTTCAATCTAAATTTAATGTAAAATCTATTATCAAGCAGTTTACATATGATATAGATGCTTTTATATATAAAATTTCAATCTTTTATAATCTATTAAATATTTTAATCAATGGAAATTATTAGTAATTGAAAGATTAACTATGGCTTTAAAATATAATATTTCTGATTTAGTCACTATTAACACAAAGCATTTTTTCCAACAAATTAATAAATTATAAAAATACTATGTTATTACATATGTTGACAAATCCACTAATAATTATGCAATCATATGTAAATCTTATTATCCCCAACTTCTTACTAACCTATTTCTTCTAATAAATCTTTTCAAAAAACTAATGAAAATGTAATTGTAAATAACCGTAAAATTCAAAGTTATTATAAACTATTAAATATTCTTTTTACTAACTTTAATTATCCTTATTTAGTGCTTATTCCCAAATTTCAAAAGACTCCTATTAAATTTAGGACTGTAACTATTGGATGTAATACATATAATAATAAAGCCAATAAACTACTATTAAAAATTCTTAATCAATTATATATACTGACTACAAACGATGATAATACACATTGTATAAAAAACAGCTATCAACTGGTCAATATTATGAAAAATCTTAATTGTGTACATAATATAACGGCATATGACTTCAACGATCTTTTCAATAATATAGATTTATTAGATTTACATAATATTATAAATGCATTATTTAAACAGTATCATCAAAAACTTGATTTACCATCTAATATAGATATAGCTTATTTTAAATCTTTAACTAACTTCATTATCTATAATAATTATATCTTGCAAGATAACACAGTATATTTACAACACATCGATATACCACAAGGTGGCTGCACATCCAGTTTATTATCAGACTTATATTTATATCACTATGAATGTACTTTTACAAATAATTATCTACATTTATATCGTTATATTGATGACATAATTTTAATTGCCAACGATCAAACTAAAATTTATCAATTTCCAGTAGATTATCCCACTAATTTGGAATTAACGGAAAACCTCTTATCTAATAATACAATCAAATTCTTAGATCTTAAAATTACAATAAAAGACAACAAAACAATAACAGATCTATATGATAAACGTAAAGAATTTAAATTCAAAGTTAATACATTTACAAATTTTAAATCTTGTCTTCATAAATCTGTATATCGAAATACAATACTTAACCATTTATATAGAATAAAATGTTTATGTTCTTCTCATCTAATTAATAATAATATTAAAAAACTAATTTATGCTGCATTAAATCAACGTTTTCCAAAGAAATTCATATATTCTTTAATATACAATTAGTACTTACATGATCTTAAAAAAAAAAAAAAAAAAAAAAAATAACACATGCGTAAACAAAATTACAAAAAAAACTTATAAAATAAGAAAATATTTACAAAAAAAAAAAAAAAAAAAAAAATTAAATAATAAAAAATTATTATAGGATGGATGGGTGGGTAGATGTTAAAGTAAGAAGGAGGGTGGTGTTGTCTGGATAATATGCAATGATTAATTTATAAAAAAAGAAAAAAAATTGATGGGGTATTTTAATTATAACTACATTGCTAATACATTTTTTATATGGAGGTTGATTCGATATTATATATATATATATGGTGACGTTAAATATTTATTTCAATTCATATTGAATTTATTTAGATTAATTAACATTTAATCAAGTTAACAATTAACTTGTTATTAATTTTTAGTCTTCTGGGGACAATATCATATTAGTTTCTAATAGTATACCATCTTTATGGTGAATAATATGCACAATAAGTTTATTTGATATAACTAATGATATTACAGTTTGCATTAAAATTGAGTTATTAGTATTTTATTATTCCTCTATACTTTTTAATAATGTTTAATTTTGAACTTAGTATTAAATGATTGATTAGCGGTTTTATGTGAATGTTAATCCCATATTCATATTCTTTAGTTTTTTATGGTTAATATGAAAATAAACCACACAATTTATTTGTTATCATTAGGCAATTGGGAAATGAAGATTCTGACATAGTAATTATACCAACATCCATTTATTTTTATTTATTTATTATTATTATTTTTTTTACTTCCTGTTCATTTTATTAATTATTTTTTTTATATTTAAAAGTATTTCTTATAGTTTATAATTTTATTATATATAATTTTTTATATATAAATTATTTAGTTTTATAGCATATTGCTATATTATATTATTATTGTTTTGAAATTATTTAAATTTTCCGTATAGATTAATTGGGTATGGTAGTAGAATATATTGTAATCATTCTATTAACATTTGTATTTATTTAATATTTATATGAATAATGAAATATAATATGGTATTTTTATATTAGGATTTGTTGGGATATAGCAGTTGGTATATTATGAATAAATTAACTTATAATAGCATAATCTTTATGACAATTTGTTCATATCAGTTTCAAGTTAATATCATAGATGGCAGCACTAAAATTTAAATTGGATTCTGTCCGATGCTTCGAATAGAGTAATAATATCAATTTTTAACACATAGTGGAGCTTAATGTTCGCTATTTGCGAATTTGTAAACTTGTAGTTCTGGTACTTTTTACTTTAGTTAAGAAATTTAAAAAAAAAATTTTAAAGTGTTAAGAGTTTATTTATTTATTAGGTAATTATTTTCTATTTATATTATTTTAATTGCATTTATCACGGTATTTCAAAATAGATTAACTGTATACATTAGGTTTTAAAATGTGTGTTAACTTAAGTGTAAAAATAATCTTAAACTTATCGTGATTTTGGATACCATGTGCTGATGTGTATTTGCATAAAATAACTGAGATTTTATTAGGTATTTTGTGTAATATTACTATTTTTCTTTGCTATATATTAATTATTTAAAAGGTTGTATTGCTTTTTCCATTTCATAGCATTTAATTTTATTCTGTTTTCAGTTTGAAACTATTCTTTTGGTTATATTGGTCGTTAGAGTACAGGAGGGAAAAAATTCAGCTTTTAGCTTTTTTTTTTCTCACAGAAAACGACTGATTTTGCTTATATAATTGAATTCTGTAACTCTTGAAAACGTAATTCAATATGTAAGCTTTTCAATTATTTTTATCGAAATCCATATTCTTCTTTTTTTTCTTTATTATTAATTCTTGTTATATAGTACAACGGACTTTATTTTATACATAGTAGCTTGTTTATTATGTTTTTGGTATCCATTCAGAGAGTTTGGGGACACTGTATTGTTGTAAATTCATTCATACTATCACAATTATTGATGGTGGTCAGTAATGTTTAATTAATTATTATTATATATATATATATATATCGTTATATATCAGGACCTTGGAAGACAAAGGGCGAATCCCGAAATTCGGGTGTTGAGAAATCAATCTCAAAGTTTTGCAAGTACAGTAAACTCTGTCTAAGGCGGAATCGGTCGGGACTGAGAAAAATTTCCGTGGTAGACAATATCCCGGCTTATGCAAAAAAGCTCCCCCCCCCCCCCCACACACACACACAAAAAAAAAAAAATCCCTGGAAGATGACGATCTTTTATTGATTCTCCTGACTAGAAAATCGGTTGAAAACTGAAATTCTGAAAGATCCTTTGTCTTTTTAAAGATAAATGAGAAACTTTATTCAATTTCTTAGTACTGCTGTAATACATTCATATTGGAAGTTTATACACACACACACAAAAAAAAAAAAAAAAAACACTTCGAGAATGAGAAAGAACGCTATAATTTTGAATTTAAGTACAATCCTAAAGTATAATATATTGTACTTTCGAAAATACGTAATCATTTTCATAAATGTTCATTTTACTAGAAATATTAACTTTTAGATGCAATTTTGCATATTAAAAAATGGCATAAGCATAAATTCCTTAAAATTTAAAGTTTCTGTTCTTTTGAATTAACTTTTTTAAAAGCTTACGGAATTTTAGCCAACATGCTCGACATTGAGTTATTTGACTTATCAGTTTTAAAGTTTAATAAACAAAACGCTTTTCATTTTTAAATTTTCCTTTTTCCGCCTTATGCAAAATTTTGGTTTCGGTGGGACCTTAAAATCCTTTCCGTTTCCGCGTCAGACAGATTCCGCCTTATGCAGCATGAATTAATGTAATTTTCTATGGGTTCGCCGGGACTTGAAAAAATTTTCGCGGTAGACAGATTTCTGGCTTATACAGAGTCCGCCTTAGACAGAATTTACTGTAGTTCAAGACAACAAGAGCGAATCTTTATTTTAATCACTGCTGATATCACGAGTAATTTCTAACGAAAAACATGCAGAGAGGGGTTTCAGACCCGGGATTCGCCCTTGCTCCTCTAGAAAAGCAGACCACGAACTTATTATAGTAGTATCGTGTACATTGAAGTAGTATCATCTTATACCGGGTGAGCAAAAAGTCCGTATAAACATTAAAAATTCATAAAAAACGAAAAAATAACCTAAATGAAAAACTGTTTGCAGGTTTAGTATCTATAGGTCACGGGGATTTTTTTAAGACAGAGATAAAAAATAACTCAAAAAACAGTCGACAGATGGCGCTGGCCGCTGGTTCGTACGATTTTGGTGGAAATATGCAAATGAAACGGCTATAAGAACTTGTGCTCCTAATCCAGAACTAATTCAGGTAAAATAACTTCACCCACAAAGCTTTTATCCTTCATACTCAGCATCCTTGATCAAGTACACGGCTCACAACGGTGAACTAGTTCTGGATCAAGAGCGCAAATCCTTATAACCGTTTCATTTGCATATTTCCACCGACATCGCACAAACCAGCGCCATCTGTCGGCTGTTTTTTGAGTTATTTTTTATTTCTGTCTTAAAAATATTCCCGTGACCTATAGATGCTAATCCTGCAAACAGTTTTTCATTTCGGTTATTTTTTCGGTTTTTATAAATTTTTAAAGTTTATACGGACTTTTTGCTCACCCGGTACTACTCACTTTAGCTTGACACTGTGAGAATACTAAGGGAGCACTGCGGGCAAAACGACTTACCTACGTGTTGCCTATATCTATCTGACGTGGAAAAAACAATTAAAAAAAATCGATTTTTCGAGTTCGCCCTTTCTCTTCCTAGCTCCTGATATGTCATATGTATTTATGTGTGTTGGGGGGAACTGTATTTTTGTCAATTTATTAGTGTCATTTTATTCATAATTTCATAGTTTTTGTTGGTGGTCGGTAATGTTTATTTAATGGTTATATATATATATAAACTTTTTTACTGAGGGTGGTTTTGGGTTCTAGGAGTCATGATCGGTGTAGATCTGCAAAAAAATTTTCAGAAATTCCAACATAGGGGAAAATGCAATAGGTAGTATTTCATACGAAATCTACCTAATACTGAAATGACATTTTTACTTACTGTGGCTTCAGCTAAAGCTAAATTAAATTGGTGTTGTTTCGTATCTCTAAAAATAATGTAAATAGTACGATACGATTGAACATGATAAGTGACATGAATCGTTCAGTAATGTAAATGTGTGTCCCCTGTACTGATACACGCACACACACACGCAAAAAATTGAGCACTCGTAACTTGGCGAGTCTAATCATCCATTTACTCGCCAAATGAAACATTTTGTCGTGATTTGTCGCAATGGCGAGCGGCAGTGAGAACCCTGGCTGAGCCCCTTCCATCTCGTTATCAACTTCTTGAGCCTCCTCTAGATCTCATGATCTTTTAATAATAACACCACCAAAATTACATTATTTTTTAAACTTTGTAATAAAATGTTTATTATAAATTGGGTGGGGGATGCTCTCTGCATTTTCTATATTTATTCGTCATTAAAATAGAGGATATAAGCCAAGCTGTAAATTAGCCCCACCAAACAATTCAAAGCCCCCTCTAACTTTGCCGGCTGAATACGGCTCTGAAGCAGCTTGTTTAGTTTGTTTGTTAGTTTTATTGAACACATACATCAGACTTGTGTGCTTGAACCATTGCCCGCTTATAAGTCATCGTCCATATACAGGGACGAGATAGCACAAGAAAATTTACAACACCAGAGAATTACATCCTGGGGACTCCACAAAGAGTGTGCAACGGAACCGGCGGGATTCGAACCCGCCCCCACCTACGCTCTCAAGCGATTAGCGGCATGGAGTCTTATCCACTCAGACACGGTGGGCCCTCTGAAGCAGCATATGTCGATATATCTTTTATGTAAACGTTTGGCACGTTACGATATTGATATTGTTAGTGAATTTTCGACACGCATGCGTAAAACCGTTCAACCTCCCTGCTATAGAAGCTACTTTGAAAAATTTGCATGCTTTGTGTGTACAGTTTTCTGTAAATTTTGTGTTTGGGCACAGTCAAACAATACGCAAATTTCTTGAAGGTTATCAGCATGTACTTTTGTCATGGAACTGTAAATAAAAAGGAATTGACATATCCTCAAATGGTGAAGCTTCAACTGTAACCGGACTGGCTACCGCTGCGGCAAACTAGTGAATTTGAACAGAAATTTTCTTCTTATATAAAGGATTAGTATTTTTGTCAAAATTAAGACAAAATTAGGTATTTTTTTTTTTACTGTTAGAAGTTTGTCCCGGCGGTAGTCATGCTCTGTGATTTCGCCATATTGTGACAACATGAACAATTCTCATGTCAATTTTACATGATGCAAATTTTACATGAATAAGACTTTTAACTAAAGCGAACATCTCTATTCAAATCTACAGGAGAAAGTTTGAATTAGCGGTAATCAGGCCCTATTGTTCCGATGTAAACAAACAACAGAGTCCATCTTGTGACCATGTGATTACATCCTCAGTTACTTCACGCCAACTGCTAGATAACATATTACACTGTATGTCACCCCCTCTTTAGTAATAGCTCCATTACTTTTGTAAACCTAGTGACGGACTACGTTATTTTTTTAACCAGGAACAATCACTTTTTAAATTTATGCTTAATAGATTTCTTGGGTTGGGTTGGGTTGGGTTTCTTGATACTGAGAATTTTGCTATATCCTTAAGACTGTTCTCAAATCCAAAAGGGCAACTTCGAAAATGCATGAAACTAGGTGGTGTTGTTGTTCAGAAACTATGTCATCGAGCTGTTTTTTCCATTTTTTTAAAACCCAATAGATCTTTCAGTAAATAGTGTCAAAATGGACGTTTTGAACCGAATTTCCGCACGAAAGTAGAAAAATCACTCAAGAGCGGGCGAAAAACGGGTTTGTCACGTGATCGAAATTGCTATAACTCAATGGGTAATGGATTGATCAAAAAATGAAAAAAATAGTTCAATTCCAAATCACTTCCATGGCCAAGCTTTCCAATCTTATATCTTTCCGTTAAAAATAAATTTGTAAATGTGTCAGAACGTTTTGCGCTCGTTGAGCAGAACAGTTAAGAACAGCAAAGGTAGCTTATGACACGAAATTCTAGGTTAAAAGACCAGAGTTCTAATTATAGTCACAAATACACAGACAAACTTGTAAACAAGAAACTTGTCAAAGAAAAATAACTTTTGATTCCAAATTTGAAACGGCAATAGTGTACTCAATTCTCATATAGCACATCTATGTCGTATCATGCTTAAGAAAGTGTTCCAAAAACACACGGGCTCCATATTAGACATACGCCGCCATAATGGCTGGGATATTCGATAACTAGTTAAAGCACTTTATCTTGGATAAAAAACAGTATTGTTCCCACAATGCAGAAAAATTTTAAAAGAATAACGTAACAACGCCGTAGCACTACTACAATATTATTCCAAGATAACTTGCGAACTTCTCAGTATACACTCGCAGCCATCTTTTCTGGAGTTTTCGATATCATGTAAAAACGCTGTTTCCCGAAGAAAGAAATATAATTTAGTTTCCACAGTTCGTAAATTCCATAATATAAATATTTTTTTAATTTTGAAGAATAACTTAACAACAAAATGATATAATTAAAACCGTGTTCCAAAAAACACTTGTACTCTAATACATCCAGAAAACTCTGGAAAAATCCATTGGAGTAACCTTCCTTCACGAGGAAAAAAGGTCGAACCAATAGATTTCTAACAAAAGTCTTATTATTTGTTTATAATACTTGCTTGTTTGACTTGGTAACATATTTAATTTACTCAGTTTATTGGTTCGTTTGATCGTTTCACGTTTTTAATGTAAAAATGAGTTTTAAAATATTAAATAAGTCCAAAATCAACACAGAAACAAGATTTCTGAAATGAATTTTCAAAATGATAATAATGAAATTGAGTTATGAAAGCTTCTTTGAAATATTTCGAAATCAACAAGAAGAAAAACTTAACAAAATTAGCCATCAACATCACATCATTTTATACAAAGCCAAATCGATTTTCTTTATTTTTAAAGTCAATTTTTTGTTTTGTTTTGTTTAAGTGGAAGATCGGCATGACGTGTAAAAAAGATACGTTACAAAATGTTTTGATGGCTGTAGAGACGACTGTAATTTCAGAAATTAATAAAACCAATTAACTTAAACCATTAAACTTTTTTTTAGAATTTTTTTTTTCAAATTCTATTGACAAAAGGAATATTAATTTCTAATCCATTAACTTTTAACAAATTCGTCAAAAAAGAAAAAATCAGTAGAGGAGCTCTTGCTTTTCTATCAATGATTTAGCACATTTTGCTCTGACAAACACACTTAGGCAACGTTGCGCACGTTATTCAGTGCACTCGGAGCTTGGGCATCGTGTAGTGTATTAATAGTTGCTTACGCTCTTAATCACAGAGAAAAACTTGGAGCCAATATATAAAAATGAAAATTTGTCTGTCTGTCTGTAATGGTATACAAATCCACAGTTTGGAAGCCAGAATTGTCAAATGTTACGTACATGTGTATTGAAACACGGCCGAGGCAACTAAAGTAATCCGGAATCGGAATAACTTATAGTTAATTTTTAATTAATAAAAAACCACCCACACTGCAAATAAAGGCGTCTTAAATTCAAACACATATGTGACTGAAAAGGTAATTCAGACACTTAAGTGTCTGAATATAAAATTTCAGACATCACAGACGTCTGAAATTAAGACACTTAAGTGTCTTACTATGATCATAGTATAAATACTGTAAACGAAACGTCTGAAATTTAGACACATAAGTGACTTAAAATGGAGTGTTAAATTTTCAGACATTTTAAAGTGTCTAAAGTTTTAAGACACGTGTATGTGTCTGAATTTAAGACATTTCAAACGTCTGAATCGCACCCATCTTTGATCAACCTGCATGTTCGGCAATAGGCATAGGAAGCCGTTTTTTCCCTTTTTTTGTAAGCTTTATACACTGTCAGGACTGAAACTAGCTTTTTTTCCACAAGGGGCAAACATGGATTTAGACGTGAATAATAAAAATGAAATAAATAGTTCGACGAATTTTTTTTTTCGGAATATTACATCATGCTGGAAATATAAAGGACGTGAAGAATAAAGTATAACGTCATATGACTGTGAAAAAACGAATTGAAACTTGATAAAAACCAGATTATAGAAATATTGGCGTATTTTAACATTATTACTCCAATAATGATTTGAAATAAGTTCATTTATAGCTGTATTCTTTTGCGTGTGATACATAAATTTATACATTTTTATATTGTGTTTTCATTTGATTCATGTTTACAACACTTCGACTGCTTTTTCTTATTGTTTGTTTTATGTTGTATGTTAAATTTTGAAATTGATATTTCAGAACAAACATTCTTCAAATTTCGGGCAACGCCGGACTTTTTAGCTAGTTTATGATAAAAACACTCCAATCACGGATGTACCATTGGTGTATTGTGGAGGATTATTATAGATCCATTTCTGCACGGTATTTAAATTAGATGAAAATTAAACGCTACACTGAAAAAAATGAAATACTGAAAAATGAGTAAATAGATGTACTCATATCGAATTGAGTATGTTTGGATCAAAAAAGAACGTATTCTTTCTCAATTTTGATACATCACATGTTATTAAATCCAAATGAAACGATAATTTTGTACTTTGTAGTGGTTTATTTCATTCATGGCGGCTTAAAAGATGTTCTTTAATGCGAAAACAAAGTAATATACCGTGGAAATCAGCGATTTAATATTACATTTTTATTCCTCTGAAGGAACTATATGCCGTGCTTTCTTTATAACGCGTAAGGTTACACTGTGTTGTTGTTGTTGTTGTTATCAGCGCTTCGTAGATTCGGTCTGGTCTGTGTGCTAAGTGATATGGATTTGTTCGTGAAAACAAAAATTAGTAAAATGGGATTATCAATATTTCGCCGCCGAATACTTTGAAAGTAAGTGCTCTCTGTTAAATATTCAATACATTTTTTTTTTGTTTAATGTAATCTGCTGTACCTTCTGTAAATATTATAGTAATGTAACTATTAAATTATGTACAGTATTTTAAAATGATTTAAAAGTGCTTGGAAACAATGCTCTTGCCATAAAAGTAATTTATTAGCGTATCTTGATAATACTTTCGCTTTTTTTTCTTAGTAAATAATCAATTAAATGTTTCTTGTTAATAACTTTCACCGGTAAATAAATGTCAAAACATTTTACTTTAATTTGTAGTAAAGTCTGGGGGGGGGGGGGGGGGGGAGGGGAGCTCCTTTGACGAGAAAATTATTTTTTTCCATTTAACTTATTTTGGTTTTGAAAGTGTTTTATAAAATGTGTGTCTTTTACCCCAATATCTTATTTTAGTTTTGCACGTAGTTACTAATCGGCCATCTTGGACGCCATCTTGTTTTACTTCATATTTTTATAGCAGAATCGGTATTTTCAAACACTTTTAAATTATTTTAAAATGCTGTGCATAATTTAATATTTGCATTAATGTAATATTTACTGAAAGTACAGCTGGTAGCATAAAATAAGAAAAAAAATGTATTGAATATTTAACAGAAAGAAATTACAGTAGAACCTCGATTATCCGAAGTAATTGGGACCAACCACCTTTCGGAAAATCGAGAAGGCTTCAATTTTAAGATTAAGGGCAAATATGTGCCCTATTTCTTATTATGGTAATAAGTGTTTAATAAAAATAAATCAAAAGCAAAATAGAAACAAGAATAAACTACCTGAATTTTAATTTTGAAAATGAGTACTTTTTACATATTTCACAAGAGTTTGAAACAAAGTTTTGTTTGTTGAAGTTTCGATTGCCGTTGCTTTGCAGCTCTATCATGAAGTTTTTTTAAATACTACTTATTGGTTCACCAGTATGACAGTCATTCTGCTGCTTTCTGCATAAAACTTTTTCATTTTTGCAGCATCTCTCTTCATAACACTAACAGCTGCAATACCAATGCCGTATTCTTGAGCTTATTTTGTCATACTCTCACCCCCATTCTACATGATTTATGGTTTGAATTTTTTCTTCTATACTTAAAGTAATGCGTTTTTCTTTGTTTTTTTTTACACATGATAAAAATGAAAATTTTTACTCTAGTAACAATCTCGTACGAGAGCTCAAGTTAAATTCAAAGAAATTCTAAGAAAGGAAAAGGGAATCCAAAATATTTATTTGTACAAGGAATGTGATTGAAAAAAAAAAAAAAAAAAAGCTTTAAAAATGGATTTCAGTTAACCGGGAGTTTCGGATAAAAGAGGTTCTACTGTACTTTCAAATTCTTATTTGAATACATTTATGGGATCAAAAATAAGTACATAAACCAGGGGCGGACTGGCCCACCCCGCAAAAAAATACATTTTTTTATTTTTCTTTCTTTTCAATAAAACTAAAAAAATAATAATTATGAAACTCGATTCTTCTTGGTAAGAGGGGAAGGCCGAACGGGTGTAGTGGGACAAACAAACAAAAAAAAAAAAAAAAAAAAAAAAAAAAAAAAAAAACATTTTTGCAGTTTTTTTTTTAATAAAACAACAACAGCAACAAAAAATATTATAAAACTCAAGGGGTTTTTTTTTCCGTGCGCTTTTTTTTTTCTTTTCTTTTCTTTTTTTTTTTTTTTTTTTTTTTGATCGGGTAAGTCTTAATTTCTACCTTCCCTCTTCCAGCAGCAATCTTTGTCAGATCTGCGCAAATTATTCATCTTGTTACTAAAAAAAGATAGGCAAGGATTACCTTACATATCTAGGAATAATCTACAGTCTACAGATCAAGGATCTTGGGAGGCAAGGATTAACTTGAGAAAAACGAGAGGAGGTAGCGGCAAACTTGCATAATAGAGACGTTAAACAATAAATACGGGAATTTTTTTACAATTGGTAATGCTGCTATGTAAATATGATTAAATTTTGCACGGTTATGTAGCACAAGCTATGGAGAGAAGTCAAGAAGGAAGATCTTCAGAAAGTATGATGAAGGCTAGAATAGAGCAGAAAGAAAAAAAAAATGAAAATCCTAATCGCCATGGAAAAGGTTTGTTGATTACATTCCTGGCACTTCTTTTGATGGTGCAGCAAATATGAGTGGGAGATATAAAGGTCTGCAGGCACAACTGAAAAACACATTCCAAATATACAGCATGTTCATTGATATGCACCTATGCTTAATTAGTTCCTGACAGATGCAACAGAATGTTGCAAATTGACAATGGACTTCTTGGTCTTAATGTAAGCTACAACCGCACTGTTAAAAATTTGCAGCATTCTGTCCAGTCATTTGACCGTTTTTATCGAAAACGGTTACACATCCGTAATTTAACACTACTCTGACCATATTATTGGCCATTTTATGGTCAGAATATAATTAAATTACGGTTATCAAGCCGTTTTTTCAAAAAACGGTCAGGTATCTGGACAGAATGCTGCAAATTTTTAACAGTGCGTATTTAGCTCAAAGTGATATCAGCGAATGAAAGCACGGACTTCAGTGAATGAGTTTGTAGGTGGAAATAAACTTCTTCGCCGATTACAAAAAAGTAAGCGCTACTAGGTGGTGGATTAAGGATCGAGCACTTAATAGCATGTTTGGCTAGTTTTCGAAATATTTTAAAGATCAACACAAGTTTTTAACATTGCTTAAGTGCCTACAAGGTATCACCGAAATGGACGATTTCCCGTCACATGTATCTTTTTCGGCAAGAGCACCGATTGATAATTCGTATATTAATAGCAACCATTTTAAGCGACCTATTCAATATACCGGGTGTCCCAAAAAGGACTGACTGATTTTAAAATTCAATAACTTGCAAACGGTGACAGATATTAAAAAAATTCTTCCATCAGGGTTATGCATAAGGTCAAAAGTTTTATTACAGTGATTTTCAATTTTAGTTCGATTTACAAACAATAGATGGCGCTGTGAGCAATAGTCGCTAAATACCAGCTCGATTTTTGGTCCTTTCTCTTGTTCCATGCAGAAAAAGGAGATGGAAATGTATTATCCGGGCCACGAAGTACCAAAAATCGAGCCTGAATTTAGCGACTATTGCTTACAGCGCCATCTATTGTTTGTAAATCGAACTAAAATTGAAAATCACTGTAATAAAACTTTTGACTTTATGCATAACTCTCCTGCAAGAATTTTTTTAATATCTGTCACCGTTTGCAAGTTATTGAATTTTAAAATCAGTCAGTCCTTTTTGGGACACCCGGTATCTACGCCCACAACGAAGTATCTGCATAGATAAGCGGCTTGGGCTACTTAACTGCTGCTAACAAAATCCAAACCCTAAAATCCAATTTGCTACACAAAAGAAATAATTTTGATATGGCTATAAAAAATACTTCTGAATTTGCGGAACATCTAATAGAAAAGGAGTGCACCACTGAAATTGAGAGTTTCCTACCGGAAAAGAGAGTATCTATAGCGAAACGTCGATGTGGTGAATATTCTCACGATGAGGCAAGAAGTATTATCGGATCACCATCTGACATATTTAAGGTAAACGTTTATAATTTCATTTTAGACACAGCTATTCAGCAGTTGAATACACGATTTACTGGAAATGACTTGCTCATGAAAGACATTGCCTGGTTTTATCCTCGCCGCTTCAGTAAGGTTAAATTTTTAAATGAACTTGCTGAAGAAACTCTTAGTACTCTGTCTGGCTTGGCGAAAGTCATGAAAGACTATGCCAGAAAAGAGTTACTGCAATTTTCCCTCCACTATACTCATTATAATCAGTCGGTATTGCAGCAACAATCTCGACGTAGTGAGCTCTACGCCGCTTACTGCAAAAAAACGAGGATTCAGAAGAACTCATTAAAGATGATGAGGATTGCTGTAAAGTTATCAAGAAATGTAAAAAATGTCTAGCTTGTGCATTAGAATTATTGTGCGAGTTGAATTCCTATGGTCATATTTATCCAAAACAAAGATGCAACTATTTAGTGTCGAATACTCAAGCGTACATGTGTGTATGGGCGGAGCGAGTAGAAGAACAGGCTTTATAAATGAGTGTGGTAATTTTCACGTTTTGTTCATTCGCACACCTCACAGAATATCTTGGTTGTTTTTTTACTACATACGGTGAAATTCAAAAGCAGACAGTAAAAATGAGTAACCATCAAAGTTTGAATGTTGGAATGAGATGGCGAATAGCGGGGAGACTAGAAACCAGGCAGTCTCAAGTGCAGATTCCTGGAGACTTGTATGTAACGCCCAACGTTGTATCGAACTTATTGAAACAGTTTAAAGATACTAGATCCATAGAGAGACAAGTCGTCCAAGAGCCACGACGGTCAATGAAGATCGCTATTTATCTATTACAGTGAGGGGTAACAGGAGTGCAGCATCTTCCCAGGTCTCTCGTGACCTTTATACGGCTATAGGAAACCGAGTTTCAAGGATTTCTTTTTGCAGAAGGCTACATGACAGAGGGCTGTTTGCAATAAGATCTGCTGCTTGCGTCAGCTCGCTTCTGCACACGGGAAAGCCCGTTTATCATGATGCAGCGATAACCGACTTTGGGCCAGGGATTATTAGGGGACCGTTCTATTCACTGATGAGTCTCGATCCAGACTAAACAACACTAATTCTCGACGTACTTTCATCTAGAGAAAACCAAGGATCCAATGCATGCCTCCCAACGTCCGAGAAAGAAACCACTATGACAGCGAAGGTTTGATGGTCTGGACAGGCATCATGTTGGAGGAGCCACACCCTTCCCTGAGTTTGGCAAAGGCTCTGTGACTGGTCTTAAGTGTAGGGAAGATATATTTGCACACTAAGTTCGCCTTTTTAGGGATGCAGTTGATCCTGATTTTATTTTAATGGACTACAACACGCGCCCAAATAGAGCTCATCTAGTCGAAGAATTTCTGGAAAGTGAGGATATTCGCTAGATGGATTGGTCCGCCAGATCACCAGACCTAAACCCTATAGAACATGTCTAGGACGCTCTGGGGAGGACAATTGGAACTCGCTTTCCTCCTTCCAGAACCACCGAGTTCCTGAAAACAGCATTGCTGGAAGAGTGAGATTAACTGCCACAGGGACTCATAAACTACACCTATTAACCCATTTTTGGGTTCAATATTGTAAGCTCTGTTTTATACCTTCTGGTGCTGATGAGTCTTACGCGAGAACTGTTCAGTGGTTTTTTTTTTTTGGGGGGGGGGGGTGTTCTTTTCATTTTATCAACCTGCGTACATACTTAATTTCATTAAAATCTACCAAGTAGTTTTGGAGATAATCAACCAAATTACGATTATGATAAGATAATAGATGGAGTTGCCTCAAGTTCAAAAGGATTGTCCATATATCTGACATTCTAATTAGTTAGTAGTGAGGGTATAAAATAATCTATTCAATTTTCAGGTACTATATTATACTATAAACAAATATTAATCAATGCACAAAGGGTAGTCAGTATTCAAACATTTTAACAATGGGGTTGTCGAATGGTGGGCCAACGCGTAAGTCTATCGGGATGGGCCAAACTATGTCAGCCCGCCCTGACATAAGCACTTCATATTTGAACACATACATAAGGTCAAAAATGAGTACATGTGTTTCTCAATTCTGAGTACATTTGGATCGGAGCTATTTTGAGTATGTGACGTATTTAAAAATGAGTACTTTTTACTCAATTTTGAGAACCCATTTTTTTCAGTGTGCAAACTTTTGCATCAATCTGTAGATTTATCATGGTTCAGTTGAATAAGGATTATGGAAGATTCCTCATTATTTACTGTTACTTTCATTTGTTGAAAAAGGGATCCTTATATCTAGTGCGGTGCTTCTCAACTTATTTTATTTCACGGCACACTAAACTTACTATGATAAAAAAACATTTAAAAAGAATAGATGCATTTTTTGAATTTACTTTATAATAAACTAAACGCCCGAGCACAGCCAAAAAGTGAAATATTTTGTTACAGTTTGCTAATGCTATTATTGTACAGAAAGTTTATATATATATATATATATATTGTTTGTTTATGATACGCCTTTTAGTGGTTCAACATTATTTAGCTGGTTATTTGTATCTTTTGTCTTTAATAGGATATTTTATCAAAATTTAATGGTTTTTCATATGTTTATATGGATTTATATTCCGCGATATGCTAGTGAATTAGTGATACTGTGCTGGATTCTGTATTACTAGCTAAAGGTTCCATCTTTATTTTGTATAATGTCAGTGTTATGAATTGTAGCTTTTAATTTTAGTAATAGGAAATCGATGATGATTTGTAATTATATAATGGTTATACATACCGGGTGTCCTAAAACGGACTGACTGATTTTAAAATTCAATGACTTGCAAACAGTGACAGATATTTAAAAAAGTCCTTCCGGCCAGTGCCGGGAGGAAGAGGTAGCTTTCATTTTCCTTATTTTAAAAAAGCCAACTTATATTATTCAAACACACGAAGCTCAATTTAGTGGAAACGGAATATAGGAGATTCAATACTAATTTTTATCAATACTAAATCATTATGAATGAGAATTTCGCGAAATTAGTCAGCTTTATCCAAGCTGCTTTTATTTAAACTAACTTATATTTGGCTGCCAAATTCGGCGATTTCTTAAAGTTCCTGCTATTTTAAGACAACATGGTGGATGAGGCTAATCAGTGAACTTGGTCGAGACCTTAGTAATGGCTGTGCACATGCACACTCACATCGGAATCGGTTGATATATACGAGTGCTGTCGCAGGCAAAAAATAAGTTTTTCAAAATGTCACCCACATTAGAAATTGAAACTGCTATATCTGAGCCATTTTTTAAGATAAAGACAAACAAAAAATGCTCGTGAATGCTTATATCAAGGTCAAATACTTATGAAAGAAACCTTTTTCAATTTCTTTTTTTTTTTTTTTTTTTTTTTTTTTTTTTTTTTTTTTTTGCACCTCACGTTAAATATAATTTTTTTAAATTTAATGGCCGCCATTTTGAAACAAGATGGCTGATGAAGCTAGCCAGCGAACTTGGTTGAGATATTGATGTATACTATCCACATGCCTTCTTCCATCGAAATAGGCGAATACGTGTGTTATCGCGTGACAAATAAAAGATCGTTTCAAAGTGTTAGGCCATGCTATAAATTTAAAGTGCTATAATTCAACTATTTTTTAAGATATAAACAAAAGAATAAATTTTCAGAAACAAAAACTGCTCCAGAATCTTTGTATCAAGGCCAAACACACAATTTTTTTTTTTCATTTTCCAATTTTTTAATACTTCATTTTAAATTTTAAATTACTTTTTTTTTTAAATGGCAACCCTTTTGAAACAAGATGGTGAATGAAGCTGGCCAACGAACTCGGTCGAGACATTGGTATGTACTATGTACACACCAAGGTACATCCAAGTCGGTTCATAAATACGCCTGTTATTACGTGAGAAAAATCAGGACGTTTCAAAATGTCAGCCACGCTAGAAATTCAAAATGCTATAACTCAGCCATTTCTTAAGATATAGACGAAACAAAAACTGCTCCCGAATCTTTTTATCAAGGTCAAACACATAAGAAGAAAATATTTTTTCAATTTTCAATTTTTGGTACCACATTTCAAATTTAAATTTTTCTTAAAAATTTAAATGGCCGCCATTTTTAAACAAGATGGCGGGTGAAGCTGGCCAACGAACCCGGTCGAGACATTGGTGTGTACTATGTATAAACGAAGTTACAACCAAATCGGTTCATAAATACGCCTTTTATCGCGTGACAAAATTCAGGACGTTTCAAAATGTCAGCCACGCTAGAAATTCAAAATGCTATAACTCAGCCATTTTTTAAGATATAGACAAAACAAAAACTGCTCCCGAATCTTTTTATCAAGGTCAAACACATAAGAAAAAAATATTTTTTCAATTTTCAATTTTTTGGTACCACATTTCAAATTTAAATTTTTCTTAAAAATTTAAATGGCCGCCATTTTTAAACAAGATGGCGGATGATGCTGGCCAACGAACTCGGTCGAGACATTGGTATGTACTATGTATAAACGAAGTTACATCCAAATCGGTTCATAAATACGCCTTTTATCGCGTGACAAAATTCAGGACGTTTCAAAATGTCAGCCACGCTAGAAATTCAAAATGTTATAACTCAGCCATTTTTTAAGGTATAGACGAAACAAAACCTGCTCCGGAGTCTTTGTATAAAGGTCAAATACATAAGAAAAAAATATTTTTCCATTTTCAATTTGTTGGTACCACATTTCAAATTTTAAATTTTTAAAAAAAATTTAAATGGCCGCCATTTTGAAACAAAATGGCGGATGAAGCTGGCCAACGAACTCAGTCGAGACATTGGTGTGTACTATGTACACACCGAATTACATCCAAATCGGTTCATAAATACGAGAGTTACAGTGTGACATAGGTCAGATATATATATATATATATATATATATATATATGGATATATATATATATATATATATATATATATCAATTTTGAACGGAGGGTGGTTTCGGGGTCTGGGGGTCATGATCGATGAAAATATACCAAAATTTTTTGAAATCGCTTTCCTCCGAACGGCTGCAATAGGTAGCTTTTTGTAATGAAAGCTACCTAAAATTCTTGCAGGAAGGTTATGCATGAGGTCAAAAGTTTTTTTACAGTGATTTTCGATTTTAGTTCGAATTACAAACAATAGATGGCACTGCGATCAATAGACTCTAAATTCAGGCTCGATTTTTGTTCCTTCGGGACCCACTTAAGGGTGTATTCCGATCCAAACTGCTTATTTTCTGATTCATTTTTAAATTCATTTTTGCTCTCAAACGCATCAAACTAAGAAATTCTCTTATTTAGAAACTACATAATGTGCCGTGCTTCTCGATTTTTTGATAAATGCAGAAAATATTCTAAAAAATGCTCTCAAAATCGGCTTTTTGAACCGAAATTTCCGGAAGCGGGAGATCTGGGGATGAAAAAGATGGTCATACTGAGAAAATAATTGCTTAAAAATCAAATTCTAATTAATTGAGCGAAAAATGAAATCACACGGCACCTTATACAACTCTTCAAAAATCACCCCAGCAAGTTTCATGTTTTTACTTTTAAAAATGAGTCTGAAAATGTCTCAGAAAATTTCGAGCTGTTGAGGGTGGAAAAATATTTTTTCGAATACACCCTTAATACATTTCCATCTCCTTTTTCCGCATGAAAGAAGAGATCGACCAAAAAATCGAGCCTGTTTTTAGCGCCTATTGCTTACAGCGCCATCTAATGTTTGTAATTCGAACTAAAATCGAAAATCACTGTAAAAAAACTTCTGACCTTATGCATAACGCTCCTGCAAGAATTTTTTAAATATCTGTCACCGTTTGCAAGTTATTGAATTTTAGAATCAGTCACACCTTTTTAGGACACCCGGTATATATATATATATATATATATATATATATATATATATATATATATATATATATATATATATATATATATATATGTATGTATATATATATATATATGTATATATGTATATATATATATACAGTGGAACCCGGTTAAGACGCTCACGGTTAATACGCGATCCCGCTTAATACGCGGATCTTTTCCGGTCACTTTAACATCGCCCATAAAGCTAATGCAAAAATATCACGTTTAATACGCGAACGGTTATGACGCGATCCCGCTTAATACGCGATAAATTTACGGTCCTTTGAGGAAAAAAATCACGCTTAAGACGCGAATTGATTGACCATTTCCTTCTCTCTTCTCAATTGTTGCCAATTTAGTGGATTTTTTTTATTCAGATAAGAAACACTGTTCCCGAATAGTATTATTTACTTTATTTAATATCATATTAATAAAGGCAAAAATTAGTAATAGTAAATAATGGTAGATAGTTGAAGAAAACAAAAACCCGCTGAATTAGCAAAACTGCAATTCTTCTTTGATCCCGCCTCGTAAGATTCTTTGTCTCTCGCTTCGTGTATGTTTTTACTTTATTAGAGAGATATAGATGAATTCAGGATACTCATACATGTTATGAAAATTATTATGATTAGACATGATCATACCAGTTGTTAGTGGGGTTTCAAACGTACATTATATCACTACCATGATTTATAATGCATATTATAGGCAACAAAAAATGAAAGTTGTAACGAATAAACAAATATGACTGCAGTTGGATAATTCTTTTATATTTTCTTTACTTTTTACTATGCTAACATTACTTTTTACACAATATTAATAAGTATAGTTTTTCTTATATTAAAAAGAAGGACAGATTATAATGGTATTTATTATTACAAGTACTAAATATGATTTTTAAAACTCGGTTGTACTTCAAAGATTTAATATTTTTTTCTTTCTGTTAAAAAAACTAATCTTGTAGGGAAATTATATTTGTTGTTTTATTTTTAGTTGCAACGTATTAATCGTCAATAAAACTATGTTCGAATTCATATTTATTTTCCATTGTTATTCCAGTTGGTCCTATAAAAAGAAATAATCAGTCAAAATGGAATACAATTAAATCTAAATATACGTAAAAGACATAATTTTTGACCGTAAACATATCGTCGGTACCATGTCAAACTTTCCAATGTGAAAACAGTGGGCTACTTTTAAGGTAGCTTTCTTTACAAAAAAGCTACCTATTGCAGCCGTTCGGAGGAAAGCGATTTCAAAAAATTTTGGTATATTTTCATCGATCATGACCCCCAGACCCCGAAACCACCCTCCGTTCAAAATTGATATATATATATATATATATATATATATATATATATATATATATATTACCATTAATTAAACATAACCTGCCACCGTCAATTATTATGAATTAAAGCTGTAAGTATTAAAAAAAATATATATATTATAAGAATTATTATGGAAGAAAAAAGAAAAAAGTGGACACCGACAAAAATTGAAAAGCTTATACATTGAATTACGTTATCGAGGGCACAGAATTCAATGATATAAGCAAAATGGTTGTTTTCTGTGGGAGAAATAAGCTAAAGCTAAAATTAATTTTCCCCTGTGCCCGAACAACCACTAAAATCAAGTGAATTGATTAAAAATGAAAGCAGAATAGAAACAAATAATATGAAATGGAAGAATCAATAAAACGTATTTAAATATTTATAGGATATAAAATAGAAATAATAAACACCATACCGATTAATATTTCAGTATTTTACAAAAATCCATGTGCACATGTCTTCCAGTATATCAAAAAGATTAAGGTGAATAAAACAGTTAAGAAATCACAGTAAATGATACCAAAGGATGCAGTTAATACATTTTGAAATAATATTTGAAATACCTTGTAAAACAAATTTAATCTAATATAAAATATATAGAAATTAATTACATTATTTAAAATGCACTATTAAATTAATAGATAACAGTTTTAACAATATCGTCAAAATTTAGCTAAAAATACACCCTGGTGTATAAAATATAACTAAAGTGGAGCTAGAAAAATTAAATATAAGAGCAATATGAAAGATACAATTTTAGTGCTGCCATCTATTAATAATTATATTAAACATCTATCGCAAGATAAAAATTTGCAAGCTTTTGAATGTAGATAACTGTTTAAACAGCAAAACCAAACAAATCCTTATATATAGAGAATTATAGAACAACCACTAAAATCAAGTGAATTGATTAAAAATGAAAGCAGAATAGAAACAAATAATATGAAATGGAAGAATCAATAAAACGTATTTAAATATTTATAGGATATAAAATAGAAATAATAAACACCATACCGATTAATATTTCAGTATTTTACAAAAATCCATGTGCACATGTCTTCCAGTATATCAAAAAGATTAAGGTGAATAAAACAGTTAAGAAATCACAGTAAATGATACCAAAGGATGCAGTTAATACATTTTGAAATAATATTTGAAATACCTTGTAAAACAAATTTAATCTAATATAAAATATATAGAAATTAATTACATTATTTAAAATGCACTATTAAATTAATAGATAACAGTTTAACAATATCGTCAAAATTTAGCTAAAAATACACCCTGGGGTATAAAATATAACTAAAATGGAGCTAGAAAAATTAAAAATAAGAGCAATATGAAAGATACAATTTTAGTGCTGCCATCTATTAATAATTATATTAAACATCTATCGCAAGATAAAAATTTGCAAGCTTTTGAATGTAAATAACTGTTTAAACAGCAAAACCAAACAAATCCTTATATATAGAGAATTATAAACCTAATATAAATCACACAAAGTATTTAAAACTATTGTTAATAAAATTTAAAAGCATACAATATGTTCTATTAGCTAAATTATTTAATCTAAACTAAGAGATTAAATAATGTTAGAACATTGATAATATATAGCATATATCTATATGCTATAAAACAAAATAAATTCAGTAATAATTAATATAAATAATTATTAAAAATTATCCAAAAATTATTTTTTAATGAATTATATATAAGATATTTATAAAATGAACAGGAAATATCAAACATGTGGAAGTATATAGAAGGTTAAATAATACTTAAAATCCCATTACTTAAAACGCACAAATATAGAATGTGGATTATTTTCAGACATCCATAAAAATCCATAAAGTATGAATATGGGACATTCAAAAACATTAAACTAAGAGTGGCATACTATTAGTAATTAATATGATATTGTCCTTAGTAAATTAGAATTTAATAACAAATAATTGTAAATTAGATTAATGAATAATTAAGCTAATTATAATATTAATGAAAATCTCCAACTTACATATAAAATATCAAATCAACATCCACATAAAATACATAACAAAAAAATAGTAATAATACAAGAGCCCCGCTTTTTTTCTTTTTTTTTTTTTAAATAAATAATTAACCATTGCGTATTATCCAGACAACACCACCCTCCTACGTACTCTAACATCTACCCACCCAACCAACCTATAATATTTTTTTAATATTATTTTACAATTTTTAATTTTTTATAGATATTTTTTTATTTTATAATTTTTTTTGTAATTTTGTTTACGCATGTGTTAATTTGTGTTTATAGATCATGTAAGAAAAGTACTAATTGTATATTAATGAATATATGAATTTTTTTGGAAAACCATGATTTAATGCATCATAAATTAGTTTTTTAATATTATTGTTAATTAGAGGAGAAGAACATAAACATTTTATTCTATATAAATGATTAAGTATTATATTACGAAATACATATATATATATATATATATATATATCTGGCCTATGTCACACTGTAACTCCCGTAATTATGAACCGATTTCGATGTAATTCAGTGTGTACATAGTACATACCAATGTCTCGACCGAGTTCGTTGGCCAGCTTCATCCGCCATTTTGTTTCAAAATGGCGGCCATTTAAAATTTTTTTTTTAATTTAAAATTTGAAATGTGGTACCACAAAATTGCAAATGGAAAAATATTTTTTCTTATGTATTTGACCTTTATACAAAGATTTCGGAGCAGTTTTTGTTTCGTCTATATCTTAAAAAATGGCTGAGTTATAGCATTTTGAATTTCTAGCGTGGCTGACATTTTGAAACGTCCTGAATTTTGTCACGCGATAAAAGGCGTATTTATGAACCGATTTGGTTGTAACTTCGTTTATACATAGTACACACCAATGTCTCGACCGGGTTCGTTGGCCAGCTTCACCCGCCATCTTGTTTAAAAATGGCGGCCATTTAAATTTTTAAGAAAAATTTAAATTTGAAATGTGGTACCAAAAATTGAAAATTGAAAAAATATTTTCTTCTTATGTGTTTGACCTTGATAAAAAGATTCGGGAGCAGTTTTTGTTTCGTCTATATCTTAAGAAATGGCTGAGTTATAGCATTTTGAATTTCTAGCGTGGCTGACATTTTGAAACGTCCTGATTTTTCTCACGTAATAACAGGCGTATTTATGAACCGACTTGGATGTACCTTGGTGTGTACATAGTACATACAAATATCTCGACCGAGTTCGTTGGCCAGCTTCATCCGCCATCTTGTTTCAAAATGGCGGCCATTTAAAAAAAATTAAAAAATAAAAAAATTTAAATGAGATACCAAAAAATTGGAAAATGAAAAAGATTTTTTTTGTATGTGTTTGACCTTAATACAAAGATTCCGGAACAGGTTTCTTTCGTCTGTATCTTAAAAAAAAATGGCTGAGTAATAGCATTTTGAATTTCTCTTGTGGCTGACATTTTAAAACGACCTGATTTTTGTCACGCGATAACAGGCGTATTTATGAACCTATTTGGATGTAACTTGGTCTGTACATAGTACATACCAATGTCTCGACCGAGTTCGTTGGCCAGCTTCATTCGCCATCTTGTTTCAAAAGGGTTGCCATTTAAAAAAAATTAAATTTAAAATTCAAAATGAGGTATTAAAAAATTGGAAAATGAAAAAGATTTTTTTATGTGTTTGGCCTTGATACAAAGATTCCGGAGCAGTTTTTGTTTCTGAAAATTTGTTCTTTTGTTGATATCTTAAAAAATGGTTGATTTATAGCACTTTGAATTTCTAGCATGGCTAACATTTTGAAACGATTTTGTATTTGTCACGCGATAACACACGTATTCGCCTATTTCGATGTAAGAAGGCATGTGGATAGTATACATCAACACCTCGACCAAGTTCGCTGGCCAGATTCATCAGCCATCTTGTTTCAAAATGGCGGCCATTAAATTAAAAAAATATATATATATTTAAAGTGAGGTGCAAAAAAATTAGAAATTGAAAAAGGTTTCTTTCTTAAGTATTTGATCTTGATATAAGGATTCAGGAGCATTTTTTGTTTGTCTTTACCTTAAAAAATGGCTCAGATATAGCAGTTTCAATTTCTACTTTAAAGAAAAGCAGCTTGGATAAAGCTGACTAATTTCGCGAAATTCTCATTCATTATATTGATAAAAATTAGTATTGAATCTTCTATATTCGGTTTCCACTAAATTGAGCTTCGTGTGTTTGCATGATATAAGTTGGCTTTTTTAAATAAGGAATTTGAAAGCTACCTCTTCCTCCCGGCACTGGCCGGAAGGACTTTTTAAAATTCAGATTTCTTAATTTTCACCACTTTCCTGAAACGGTAAAATTCCCTTTGTTTTCGCCTTAATTAATGTGGCATTAAATAAGGTTAAGTAAGGCGAATTTTACTATTTCAAAAAAGTGGTGCTGATCAAGAAATCTGATTTTAAAAAAAGTAGCGGACTGTTTTCACATTGGATAGTTTGACATGGTACCGACGATATAAATGAAAGCTCTAAAGTGCATTTATACGATACGTTTAAATGTGCAACTAAGACCAGTTCTTGTAACATTATACAAATCACGTTTAATACGCGATCCCGCTTAATACGCGACTTTGGTCCACTCCCTTGGAACGCGTCTTAACCGGGTTCGACTGTATATATATATATTATACATAGAATGACACAAAATGTATAACGCTTCCGGGGTTGAACTCATCCATTTCCTGATAATCCAAACGCGGCCACGTTAGGCTTAAGCATTCCAATGCCGTATTTGCCGACTGCCTTATTTAATCTGTCTATCTATTTGTTATGTAACATATTCTTCTTCAATTTTTCTCAAACCTTCAAAAAATATACAATTATAACGCTTTAAGATCTAATTTAAAAATAACCAGATACCAACAACATGGTTCCGATGTATACAAGCGATTACCGTTGCCATTCATAAGCACAAATTACAAATCCAAAACCAAATGAATGACTCTTTCAGCTATTCATTAAATGCTCTTAAAATATTTTGCAAAAGCATATTAATATTTTGAAATACGTTTTTCACTTTTGTTTACATTTATTTACAATTTGAATTCAGTATACACGGTTAAAAATATCACGAAAAATTACCTCTGTTTTTCAAGGCTATCTATTTTCTGACCAATGAGAACACTTTATGGTGTTCAGTGAATATAGCTATATTCGGTGATTCATTCCCGTGAATTATTTTGTACCGGATTAACGTTTCCTTTCTAAAAACACACGTATTTCAAATTATTTAAAACTTTATTATGGTTTTACAAATATTTTAAGAGCAAAATCGGATGTCGACCGTATTTTTTAATGATTCGTTCAAAGAGTCATTCAATTGCTTCTGGATTTGGAATTTGTGTTGTACATGTGGCATCACGACACACGAGTGATTGTTGATTTGATTTTCAATCTTAAAACGCTGAGTAAAACGTGCTTTCTTTTCCACTATTCGCAAAAGTTACATTTTTAGACAGATTATTCAAAATAAATTAATATTTAAGAGATTACATTCAATTATCTAATATTCTGCTGCGATAACTTTAGTTTAAATTAGATTGGTAGCTTTATCTATCCCTATATGAAAGTAAACAAACAATTGATTCATTCGTCTTGAACTTTTAAAATATTAAAACAAACGTTTATATGCTCCGTTGCGCCATCTGTTGGTAGTTAAAAAAAAGAAATTTTCTTTTTAAAATGTTTTTTGAATTCTGAAGACATTGGGGGGGGAAAATGAATATTTCTTATAAAATAAAATTAGAATATCAGAAATATGTAATGCCGTGTATTACACATATATATATGTATATAGTATATCAATGCATTATTATAATAATTAAAATTTTGTATTTTGTAGGGAAAATAAATTTGTAATTTAATAACAAAATTTGGGAAAATAAATTGTTAATGTAATTAATAGTTGCAATTTACTTATGTGATAAAAGATGATTTTTAATTATCAAAATTTATTACAGGTTTCTTTTATGCATAGTTTTAAAAAAATCAGGATTTTCTCTGTTCAACTTTTTAAAATTTAAGTTATATAATTATTATTTTGGCAATTAATAAAAACAAATAAACTTTCTGTTGGAATTGTCTTTTATTTTACCACATACCATCAGATAAAATAGTTAATTGACAATATGTTTTAAAATAACATTATTAGTACTAATTTGAATGTTTTTGTGAAATATTTCTTCAAATTTTGTGAGTGAAGTTCATTTGCATACTTTATATCAGTATTTTACCAATTCAATTAATTTTCTTGCCAATTAAATTTAAATGAAAAATGGGCTGTTTTTACTTTACCCCCACCTGACCCTATTAATCAGACAAGACAAAATTTACTACTTCACAATTCTTTTTATAATGCAATGCTATATAATTTTTTTGAAAATGCAAACACGTCATTCTGACGGGCTATATTCTAGTATGTATATATGTATGTATATATATATATATATATATGTGTGTGTGTGTGTGTATCAGAAAAGGAAATCGCAAATATAAAAATAAAATTGGAAAGTCAATAGGAAAAACAGAAATTCAAAAACCACGAAACTATGAATAGCTTACTAATTCATCAGAGGAGCTAAGCAAGCTTAATTTATAGTATAAGATATGTTGTTTCGTCGAATGCCTAAAATGACAATATTTAGCTTCTTATAACATATAGGAAAACCCAAGCAATTGAAAGAAACGATGAGACCCAAAGAAAAAAAAAAAACTATAATACATAAGAGCCACCGAGCGTTAAGACTGTTCTCAACTGCTCTGTTCAACAAGCGCAAAACGTTTTGACACATATACACATTCACTTTTTACCGGAAAGGTATAAAATTGGAAACCTGACCATGGAAGCGATTTGGAATCGAACTGTGTTATCCATTTTTGGATCCATCCATTACCTATTGAGTTAGAAGTGATTTGGATCACGTGACAAACACGTTTTTCACCCTTTCTTGAGTGGTTATTCTTCTTTCGCGCAGAAATTCGGTTCAAAACACCCACTTTGACACTATTTTCTTAAAGATCTATCGCGTTTGCAAAAAAGAAACGGAAAAAACAGCTCGATGACATAGTTTCTGAGCAACAACATCTGCTAGTTTCATGCATTTTCGAACAAAAATGAATTAAAACTTAGGTCATAAAGTTGTCCTTTTGGGTCTGAGAGCAGCCTTAATGGCTGGCACCATTTGCAAGTTTTTTTGGAATTTGGAATTTTAAAAACAGTCAGTGTATATTAGAACACCCGGTATATAGTATATCTTGTAAAACTTTTTCCAAGAATGTAGCGTAGATTTATTTCTGTTTTTAAAAATACTATGGGTCTAACCCAGGCTTCCAGAATTACAGAATATGGGTGAAAAAAAATTTTTTTTGAAAACTCTGATATAATTTTTGGATTTAATATACAGTAAAATCTCCCTAAAGCGACCACGTTCCGTCCTAATAAAAATGAATCGCTCCGAGAGGTCTTAATAGAGGTCCTGTTTAAATATAGATTTTAAATGTTTAGAAAAGGTAACAATTCATGTTACTAAAATTTATTTTTCACATTAGGAAAAATAAGAAAATTTAAGTATCAAAACAAAAGTTAATTACATAGGTTAACTACTGTCAGAATTAAAAAAATTAATACATTGACGTTTGCTTATATTTTAAGGTTTTATCTTTTATAACTTTTATTTCCAAGTCCTTTCGAAGTTCAGTAAATAAATGCAATTTTTTTGGACGTTAAAATATAATGACGATTTCATAAATTTATCTATTTCTTTGAGAGTTTTCTAACAGAATAGGGCAGGGGAGTTTATTGACCGTCATCCTTAATTTGTCATCAGAGTTAAATTCATTGTCTAAAAAGGTACAAAGGGGTTTAAACACTTAAAAGTTACCGAAATAAATAAAAAATTTAAACTTAATTTTGAAGTTTGATGAATAATGCGCTCTCTGGAATTATTTTTCTAATAAAACCTTCTTCAAGCGACCAAGAAAAAACGGAATTTGTTTTATTTTCTTCAAAGAAATGGGTCGCTCATGGAGTGAGTTCAACTGGGATGGTCTCTGAATAGAGGTAAAATTAGTATTGAGCCTATGGGAATAAATTTCGTTCCATGAAAAAATGGTCGTTCAGCGAGGTGGTCGCACAGGGAGGTTTCACTCTATTTTTTACATTATTCAGTAAGAAAACTAAAAAGCATTTTTATGTGAAAAATATCTATTATGTTTCCAAATAAAGTTTCGAAATTTATTAAAAACGATAGATTCGTATTAGCGCACACCCAAGAGTTAATAGCCGAAGAAACCGCCAAAGATTTCGTCACTTACAGCAGTCTTTTTTATTCTAATCATTTCAGGGGTTTAAGGGATTAGTTCGATTACACGCCTGTTAGATTTGTGTTTTATTTATGTTGTTATTTAATTTTTTTATTGATGGATCTTTAATTTCGTTATGGAATATGAGCCGGAAACAAATTCAGAGTTTGCAATTCCTGATTTATATTGTTTAATGTGCAAACGGGTTAATCTTTCGTAATCGAGCTGCACACGATATGATATAGATTTTTTTTTTTTTTTATATGCTTGAAAATTCTTTTAAAAACCATAAAAAAGAACAATAAATTGAGATACAGTTTTCAAACAAATAGCAATTTCTCCGTTATTCGGCGGCGTATAAATTAAAATTGTGAAGTCTTTAGAGGTTAAAAAATTACAGTAAAAAGAGAAATTTATTAGTCAGGTGTTGCCACCGTCAATTTGACGTCATTGTTACTCACAGATTTATATATATATATATATATATATATATTCTTCCATAATAATTCTTTTAATAAATTATTTGGCACTTTTTCTATACTTAAAGCTTTAATTCATAATATTACGGTTTTTGATGGTGGTAGGTTATGTTTAATTAATGGTTATATATATATATATTAATCTTAATCTATCTTACTCGTAAATAAAATCTACAAAATAGAGGCAGTTAAATAATATATAGTGTTTAATTTATACTATTAATTAATTTGATCGATTATCATTTTCAATAAAGAAACACATTTAAATTCATTGACTGA
This sequence comes from Maratus speciosus, assembly GCA_963932465.1. NCBI lineage: Eukaryota > Metazoa > Arthropoda > Arachnida > Araneae > Salticidae > Maratus > Maratus speciosus. The sequence goes on along the minus strand of OZ010790.1, from coordinate 586,332,055 downwards.
ATTCAAAACCAGTGCAGATGCAAGATGTTCTTTGTTTCAATTATTATTATAAGTAAATTAAGTTACACAAGCTTCTTAAAAATATTTTAAAATCACTCAAAACAACAATGTGAAGAAAATTATCCGTCAACATCGTATCATTTTATTCAAAGCTTAACAGTCGATTTAATTTTTTTTTTAAACTGGAGCTTTTAAATGACGTGTGAAAAACTCTTTCGTTATAAATTGTTTTCGAAGGCTGTACCAAAAATCGCAGAAGCTAATAAATTAAGCACCATTAAACTCGGATTTTTTAAAGAAAAAAAATGAATTTTCATACGTCATTGACTAATTGAACATTAACTTCTAATCCATTAACTTTCATCAGAGAGAAAATCAGTGGTGGAATTTTTTTGTGTAATGATTTAGCACATCTTGCTCTGACAGTATATTTTCAAAATTTAGTGAACCTGAGTAGATGTACTCCATTAATAGAAAATTTACGCTTTATTTACAACGCCTGTTCGAGTGAGTGTAATTTAATTATGAACTTAAAATTATTTTTTTAGAATAATTTAAAAATTGAGTCATATTTTACGTGACATGAAAGTAATGTAATTGGAAAAATAGAATTTTTTTTTAAAAAAATTGAAAAAAGTAATAATAAAGTAAAAATTAATAATTATACTTACGAGCACTGTTTCCACCAAAAATATTTTTAAATATACCCTTTTAGGGTGTCAATATAATTTATTTAACGTCCTTGATTTTACAGCCATTAGTGAGAGATGCATAATTTACATTTTCTCAGTAATAAATTTCAAACATAATTTAGTTTATATCAGTTTCCAACTATCGTTAATTCTTTAAAATAGAAAAAAGAAGCAAAAAACTACAATTTTTTTTTTTTTTTTTTTTTTTTTTTTTTACAATAATGTGCTGCAACACTTAAGGGGTCTGGTCACTCAGCTTCGGAATTCTCCTCCGTAATGTTAAGTCTATGGACTTTTGATGCATTCGTATATTTAAAATATCTTCTCGGGAAATTCATATTTTTAGCATCTTTTTTCTGTGTACTCTTCTTAAAAAATGTTTCTTTTTTTCCTTAGCTTTCAAAATATTTTAAAATCACTCAAAACAACAACGTGAAGAAAATTATCCCTCAACATCGTATCATTTTATTCAAAGCTTAATAGTCGATTTTTTTTTTTTAAGCTGAACCTTTTAAATGACGTGTGAAAAACTCTTTCGTTATAAATTATTTTCGACGGCTGTACCAAAAATCGCAGAAGCTAATAAATTAAGCACCATTAAACTCGTATTTTTTAAAGAAAAAAAATGAATTTTCATGTTTCATTGACTAAATGAGTATTAACTTCTAATCCATTAACTTTCATCAAAGTCATCAGGAAGAAAATCAGTGGCGGAATTTTTTTATGTAATGATTTAGCACATCTTGCTCTGACAGTATATTTTCAAAATTTAGTGAACCTGAGTAGATGTACTCCATTAATAGAAAATTTGCGCTTTATTTACAACGACTATTCGAGTGAGTGTAATTTAATTATGAACTCAAAATTATTTTCTTAGAATAATTTAAAAATTTTGTCATATTTTACGTGACATGAAAGTAACTTAATTGGAAAAATAGAAAAAAAATATTTTTAAAAAATTGAAAAAAAAAATAATAATAAAGTAAAAAATAATAATTAATACTTACGAGCACTGTTTCCACCAAAAATATTTTTAAATGTAACCTTTTAGGGTGTCAGTATAATTTATTTAACGTCCTTGTTTTTACCAGCCATTAGTGAGAGATGCATAATTTACATTTTTTTAGTAATAAATTTCAAACATAATTTAGATAATATCAGTTTTCATCTATCGTTACTTCTTTAAAATAGAAACTAGTTGGATGTACCAATCCCAAAACTTTCTTCTATGCCATACATCTTAATATTTCAAAAAGTAGTTACACATGTTAATACTGGAATATTATTAATTCAATACTATACCAAATTTGATTTTCATCTTACATTTCTGCTTCTGTCAATAAATCGGAATAAAAACGAGTTAATCTCTGTCATGTTATATATTAAAATCAATAGTTTTTCGTCAGTCTGTTGTACATCAGCTGTTTGCGAATAGCCAGCTTAGCAGGACGGCAGTTCCCGTCGCTGCACAAGCCGCCGATGGACAACAGAACTACGAAAAACCGAGAAAATTATACAAAAATCGCTATCACAGCGCTCCTTTCCGCCGGAATATATTCCAATTCAAGTAGGACCTGCTACCCATAACCAAAAACATACACAAAAAAATTGGCTCAATTCTATTCATAACTTCACACACTTTTCGATTTTAAAATAAAGAAAATGGCACAAAAATCGCTATTACATAAACCCCTTTCGGCAGAATATTTTCAAATTCAAGGAGAAACAGCTGGCCACAGGCAAATACATACACAAAAAAATTGGTTCATTTCTATGCATAACATCATACACTTATTGATGGCACAATAATGAAAATGGCACAGACATCGCTATTACAGCGCCCCCTTCCGGCGGAATATTTCTAAGTTAAAGGAAGACCTGCTGGCCATAGCCAGAAACACACACAAAAAATTTGATTCAATTCTAATGCCTAACTTCATACACTTTTCGATGGTACAGTGGCGACACACGGACAGACAGACATTTTGTATAAACATGTTTTTTGGTATCTCTGACCCCTAAAACGTGTAAACCCGTCGAAAACCGAAAATCTAAAAAAATTTCGATTACAATACTTTCTTCTATTGGAGATAGAAGAAAGAGGAAAAAACTACTTTTTTTTTACAATAATCTCCTGTAACACTTAATATCATACGTTTACACACGTCCACATTTAATACATTAAGCATATAGTTAAATGTTTATATGAATCCACCTAACATACGGCGTTCTTGCAACACACTTACAACATACTTACAATACATATAATACTTAAAATAAATACAATACTTGCAACACATACAATATGTACAATACTTACAAGACATACAACATGCGCGAACCTTCCACTTTTCTCATTCAAATAACGTCATAAATATTGAAGACATAATTGAAGAATATTTAATGTAACCGGAGTCACAAATTTTTTGATATCTCGAAAAAAAAAAACTGTGTTTTCCAACACATTTGCTATTCTAATATGGTATTTATATATAGTGATTAGTTAATTTAATAGTTGTTGATTCAGATTTAAAATGCATAATGTCTGTGTCATGTATTGATACTCAGTTTATTAATTTATTAAAAAAGCTGATGAATTGTAATATTCTATAATGGTTATATATATAGAGAGAGATATACTGTCTGTATCATATCTTGATATTCAATTTATAAATTTTATTTAAAAATGATGATGATTTGTACTATTCTATAATGGCATATCTATATATATATAACCATTAATTAAACATTACTGACCACCATCAATAATTGTGATAGTATGAATGAATTTACAACAATACGCGCATCACTACAATTGGTGTAGAATCGAAATAAGTTGTTTGACACAGCTTTAATAGAAAATTACAAATGAAAAAGCCGCAACAAACATTGTAAACATATTGACTGGGACCGTCATAGCATATGAACCATTTAAAGCTATGTCACATTTAAAAACTGTAAAATAAATAAATAAATAATTAAACGTGCAACAAAATACATTAGATTACATTTATAGTGCTAAATAGATTTTTAAACTATAGCCTTGTAAATATAATAACTTTATATTCTACAGAATATTTAAGAAGCTAAAAATTATAAGAAAAAAAGATCAAGGGTTGCCTCATTTATATGAAGTAAACCTTAAACTGAGTTTAACTCAATGTATAAACTCAGTTTCAGAATACAAAAAAAGAAAATTCTTTACACGGATAAAGCTAGACTATATAACTGAATATTTCAAGAGAAGAGATATAAAACAAACACAGGGAAAAAAATACATAAAAGGTGAAAGTTAAAAAAAAAAAAAATCTTGCCTTTTAGATATTTGTCTTGCATAATCTAAGTACACGAAAACATTATTTTTTTTTATATATGTATTTCTGTTCCTCGCTTTTCAAAATATAAAAATTGAAACTTGCTAAAATATCATTTCTCTCAAAATCTAATAACTTTTAAGTAATTTTATTAATGAACGAAAAATATACCGAATTAAATAATTTAGCATTATACGGACAGAGGCAAATATTTGCTAAGTCTATTAGTAGCAAAAACGAACGGATGTAAAACATTTTTCTGTTGACATAAGGTACAATATTAAGTTCAATTAAGCTCACTAATTGCTTTTTTGCACATTAATACATCTGAAATAGAAAAAAGATAACAAGACGCGTGTAACATTAACCGGAACAAGTAGTTTTAACGAATTTAGACAGTTTCTGAAACGATAATTACACATCCCTTCAAAAGAGTTTTTTTTTTTTTTTTTTTTTTTTTTTTTTAAGGAAAAAACTTCAGAAATACGTCTTGAAAAGAACTTTTTAAATACACTTCATTCTTCAAAAGAGAGGGAAAAAAATTGGAAATTTCCTCGGTTTATTACTTACTCATTCCTTTAAAAAAGTCAGTTCAAATTTTAGAATTTAACTATTTTGTATGAAGTAGTATTTTGTTACAGTGAAAAGACGTATAGGCTAGAGAAACTTGCTTTTTAGCTTAAAAATATTTTCTTTCAAGGAAGAATTATTATACTGAAATATTCATTACATTATAAGCACACTTCGAAGGTTCCTAGATTCTTTATGGTGACTTAGAACACATAAATTTGAAGACATAAAAATTCGCATTTTTATTTTTAATCCTTAAAAAATAATCTGAAACGTTTAGAATAAAGTCTGTGGTATTTAAATGACTTTATCTCTCTATCCGTGCAAACAAGATTTTAGTCCATTTGTCTCATTTTTTTTTTCTTTTTTTTTTTTTTTTTTTTTTTTTACAAAATTTATATTTAAATTCATGTAGGAAAATATCTTTTTTTCGGTTAAATATTCTTTAAACTGTCTTTGAATTTTTTCGTTCTAAGAGAAATTTTTGAAAACATCCTTCTCATACTCAAATTTAAAAAAAATAATAAAAAAAGATTCTTTTAATAAATTATTATTTTCTTAAATAAATGTTTTGGATAATCTCGAATACAAATTAATCTTTTGCATACTCAAAACTGAAAAAAAATATATATATATACAAGAAGAATTACTTTAAACACAGCTAAATTTTGAAATTTTCATTTTTAAAAATCTAATTTTAACTTTACTTGAAAAAAAAATGCAAATAGATATGTACCACAAAGAAAAAAAAAGAAGATAAAGTACTTATAAATAAAAAAGTAAAATGTTGTGTCACAGACCATCTTAAAGCATATTTTATCATAAAGAAATTTATGATGGAACCAGGCATCTAAACAAGCACTTTATAACAAAATAAGAATTATCACAAAAGGAGCATTAAAAATTATTCGTGGTAAAAAATTACATTGAAAAAATTACATGCAAACGATTTATATAATCCCTTTCGTTGAATGTTGGTTTAAAAAAATATTGATTATACAACTTATCATTAATGCATAATAGAAAAGAAAAATCAGAAAAGAAAATGCGTTAAACTTATCTGCGTCTTATATATATAAAAAATAATCTTTTATAAAAAAATTTCGCGAGTTTTAATTCATAATTTAAAACATATTTGCGTCTTATGTATATAAAAAATAATCTTTTACAAAAAAATTTCGCGAGGTTTTTTTTCTTTAGTTGATTTTGTAAATAGGTAAGTTTTATTGATACAATTTTCAATATTAAATGTTTGTTTCTTTATTTTTCTAAACATGCCACAGAGACGCTCGTTCCATGGGCTCCGGAAATACATTGCATGAATCAGTATAATAAAACTTGAATCACTATCAACTATAATTTAAATAAAATAATAAACGTAGTAAAATTATTAAAGCAGTTTCACATTTCAAAAACAAATAAATAAAATTGCTTTAAATTGCACGTTCTACATAATGAGAAGAATCATTTATAATATTTTTTGCGAATGTTTTTTTTTTTTTTTTAAGTTTGTAAATAGATAAATTTTATTGGTGCAATTTTCAATATTTAATGTTTGCTTTTGGTTTTACTTAACATACTATAGATATTTAATTCCATGCCTACATTGCATGAATCAGTACAAACTTCATCTGTATAAAATGAACAGGTTAAAATTATTGAGGCAATATCAAAATTAAAAATAAATAAATGAAATTTCTTTAAATTATACTTTTCAGGCAAATTCAAGTAATGCGATTTTCAGTATTTAATTATTGCATTTTTATTTTATTTTACTGAAGTCACCTAGAGACTTCAATTCTATGGTTATCGAATAAAATGCATGAATCAGTATATGCTTCATTTGCATAAAATAAAAATATAATTACTTAAATTATTAACACAGTTCCATTAAAAAAAAATCATATATTATATGATTACGATTATATACGAGCAAATCTTGTGCGTGTCGATGTGGGTAAATATCACAAAATGTGAGATTTTGAAAACAAAAATTTGAAAATTTAAATCGTTTCAAAGCTTCTGACTTTTTTCTTTTTTCTTTTTTTTTAATGTTTTTTGAACAGCTGAATAAAGGAATTTATATGTATAATTGTTAAAGTTTGAAGAGCTTAAGTTCATTTTTATGTAATTATAATTATGTGTCATTTTCTTGGCATATGTATGTCAGGATAATGATCGCCAGGGCAATGACAATTTCATTCTAAAAAAAATTTCACATTCTTGTTTTTTTTATTTTTAGATCTAACATTTTAATTTTGTTTAAAGGAACATGTTTCCGCTATAGTACCTCAAAATCAGTGTAATGTTCAGTTTTATTTGTAATTTATAGAAACCAGGAAAATGACAATAAGTTTACTCAATTTTTACAAAGCCTTTAAACACATTATTTTCAAAGAAATATCTAAAAGATCTTGCTAGTAGCAATGATTTTACTACTTCTGACTTGAACTATGTCAAGAATAAGAAGGATTACTCTGCAGCGCTATCTTTATACCTCATAAAGAACTAAAATGAGCAGGCCAGGACAATGACATTTATTTTCAGTGACAATCCTATTTTAATTATGGAAAATTATTTGTAAAATACAGAACTTGTTATCTCCCACATATATGTGTTATATAATGTATAATCATTAATTAGGGAAAAAAAAAAAAACTAGAAAAAGATATTTGTGCATGATAGCAAAAAGCCTTTTACTTTGCATACATCACAGTGTGACATGCCAGGAAAATGACAACCTGAAATTTTAAGTATTTTAATTGCTTTAATTTTGTGTTATTATGAATATAATATCTCTTGAAAATACTTCTAAGAATATTTTTTATTAGAATTTAAAAAAGGAAATTGCATTATATAACATTAAATAGAAATTTTATTGTGCGGACTGCAATTTCCATATTTTGTGATATTGACCCATGTGTCTATGTGTGTGTGTAGATAAATTTCTTCTAAAACACGGCTACAACGATTTTGACTGAATTTTGTATCCCACCGTTTCCGGTAACGAGAAGACCATTGGGCTAGGTCACATGTTCGAGAAAATTCGATTAGTGGGACATTTTGGGGTCACTACGGGTCAATGCATTACAATGGGAATAAAGGTTCAAACAGTTATTCAGTTGTTGAACAGTTGGCAGTAAACAAAGTCGTAAAGTTGGCAACAGTTCACCGAATTTGGCGATATTTGGTGATATTTGGCGAAATATTAGCGACATTGTTGTGATTTGACGGGAAAATCAAGATTACCAATGCCAAAAGAAAGAACGTCGCCAAATTTGGTGAGATTTTGATGACATTTGGCTAAAACATTGACTTTCAGAATCTAAAGGCATTGTCTAGAAATTCCCAATAGACCCGAGATACACGGTTCAACCAATCAGAGTCCATAAAACGTTCTCGAAAACATAATTTAACCAATCGGGTTAGATAGAACTTTCTCAACACATGTTTAGTTCCAAATGAAAGAATGTCGCCAAATTTAGCGACATTTACCAAAAAAAATCGGCTTTCAGAATCTGAAGGAATTTTCTAGATTGTTGTAAAATAAAATTCTTTATAGCAATAATACAGCAAGAATTTATTGCTACATCGAGTTGAACACAATGCTAATTTTAACCGAGCATATTTCGATCTTCCACGCTGGTATTAATGAATAAAGTAGCTTTAATTTATATGTTATACATAAAGAAAAGAATTATTTGTAAAAAAAATTGTGGAATTTTTATTTAAGATTTTGCAAATAAACAAATTTTATCAATGCAATTTTCAATATTTAATATTTGCTTTGTTTTACTGAACATATCTACAGTCATTAATTTCACGGTTATTGAATAAATTGCGTGAATCAGTATAAGCTTCATTTGTATAAAATAAATATGTAATTACTATTATTATTATCGCAGTTTCAGAAAAAATACTAATAAATAAAATTTCTTTAATTTACATGTAATTGATAAAGAAAATAATCATCTGTAAGAAGGTTAATCTAATCTAAATAATCATCTGTAAGAACTATTTAGTTACGTTTTTGTAAATTGACAAATTTTATTAATGCAATTTTCAACATCTAATATTTACTTTTATTTTACTGAACATATTTAGAGACCAAGAGTTAGCCAAATTTGTATTTGCAATTATCTACAATGCAGTTACAATTTAATTGTATCTAATTAATTATAGTTAAAATTACATACCGTAAAAAATTCGTCCAGCATTGTGGCCGGAACCGCCCCCATGCCATTTCTTGACGAAATTTCTGCGTTTGAACGTGTGTAACTATAATCAAATACAGTGAAACCTCCTTGTGCGACCACCTCCATTAAGCGACCATTTTTTCGTGGAATGAAATTTATTCCCATAGGCTCAATACTAATTTTACCTCTATTCAGAGACCACCCCAGTTGAATTCCCTCCATGTGCGACCAATATCTTTGAAGAAAATGAAACAAATTCCGTTTTTTCCTGGTCGCTTGAAGAAGGTTTTATTAGAATAATAATTCCAGAGAGCGCATTATTCATCAAACTTCTAAACTAAATTTAGAAATTTTTATTTATTCCGGTAACTTTTAAGTGTTTAAACCACTTTGTACCTTTTTAGACAATGAATTTAACTCTGAGGACAAATTAAGAATGACGGTCAATAAACTCTCCTGCTCTATTCTGTCAGGAAACTCTAAAAAAAAATAGATAAATTAATGAAATTGTCATTATTTGTTCCCGTCCAAAAAAATTGTATTTATTTACTGAACTTCGAAATAAAAGTTATAAAAGGTAAAACCGTAAAATCAAAGCAAACGTCAATGCATTCATTTTTTAAACTCTGCACTCATTAACTTATGTAATTAACTTTTGTTTTGATACTTAAATTTTCATATTTTTTTCTAATGTGAAAAATAAATGTTAGTAAAATTAATTGTTACCTTTTTTCGACAATTAAAATCTAGATTTAAACATGACCTCCATTAAGAGACCACCTCTCGGAGCGATCAATTTTTATTGGAACGGAACGTGGTCGCTTTAGGGAGGTTTTACTGTACATGCAAATTAACTTGTAATTAGATTGTGGATAATTGAGATTGCAAATTTGTCCAACTCAGCTAGAGACACTAATTCTGATTACTGAATAAATTGCATAAATCAGTGTAAGCTCCATTTGAATAAAATAAATATATTATTACAAAACTAATCACGCAGTTTAAAAAAAAAAAAAAAAAAAAAAGAATGAAATTCTTTACACTGGTGTGATTAGATTATACTACGGAATATTTCAATAGAAAATATGTTATATATCTAAAGAATATAGGGTAAAAAAGGTGAAAGTTTTTAGTAATTCTTGTCTATCAGACGTTTGTCTTCTATAATTTAAGTACATAAACAGGATTTTTTTTAAATTATTATTATTGTTTTGCTTTGTTGTTGTTTTTGTTTTTTTACACTTATATTTCTTGTCTTTCAAAATATAATATTAAAATTTACTAATCATGCTATCATTTCTCTCAAAATCTAAAAAAAAAAAAAAAATAAGCAATTTTATCAACCACCAAAAATATCATCGCATATATTAAAACGCAAAGGTAAATATTTAAGTAGACCCAATTCGGCCCATCTGCGCATGCACCAAAACTCTTTTACGGACCTCTTCAATATACAGGAAATCAGAACAAGTTCCTGGTAGCGGAACGGTCTAACATAGAGATGAAAGAGATGAAAGCTCATATAGAGATCACATACATATCTTTTTTATAGAGGTGAAAGCTCTGAATTTTGGTAGAGGACGCAGGTTCAAACTTAATGCCGGCAGGATGATTTCTGTGATATTTTTGGCGATAATTTACTTCAATAATGACATATTTTATTAGGAAGAGGAGTTATATAATTTCTATTTTATTATTACTATTATTAGAATGCTTTATAATTAAATAAATGTAACACTGAACAAGATTAAAATAATAATAATTTTATATTTAAAATATTTAAGCTAAAATATTTTGCATGTTATTTTGCAATTAAATAAATTGAGCTGATCTACAATATTTGTTATATTTTCTGAGCATTATCAAGAATATACATGTGTGTGCGTCAGAAAGAAAAGTTTGTCATCTTTTCCGAGAAAAATAAAAAATAAAACGGAAAGAACGAAAAATATTCATATAAGAACTATAAAAGAAATTAGTTTAATATCCATGTTTTAATATTTAAAAATGTATAAAATTGTAAAATAAAATTCAAGTAATAAAAAAATATATATTATAAATCGTTAGAAAGTTTCAAATTTAGGCTTTTGGAGAAAGAGACTGATAATAATAAAATTCATGGCAGCTTTTAATGGTCGTGTAGTTAAAAAAGATTATATATATATATTTTTTTCTTTTTTTTTTTTCGATAAAAATGAGACCGTAGTATGTAAAAATAAATGCTCTGCCCAATATTTTTAGTCAAATTTCTGAAAAAAAGCAAGCATAATTGGTTGAAAATTATAAACTTTAAATTCTTTCACTTCATTGAATAGGTTTGGCTGACAGTACCATCTATATCGCCTAAGAGGAATAGGAATCACTTATGCAATATAGAAATTTGTCACGTATTCAGTAATTAATTAAACAAGTTGAAAATTGCGCGTCAAACGTGGCAAATGATGCGTGTTCGTACTTTAACTAGTTTTATAAATATTTTTTTGCACCGAATATTGTACTGAGTGTATATTTTAGTGAACTCTATAAGTGCATATCCATTTCATTCTGTTCGAAAGGCTATAACATTATTAAAATGCACTTGAAATATTTTTTTCTCATTGGCCGTAATGTAACGCAAAACTTTCGACCGTCCCTGTCATTAAACTATACATCCGATTTTCATAAAATTTGAAATGACTCGACAAAATTTTACAACAATTGTATATTTAAAATTTCAGACCATTCGGTTGTGTAGTTTTTGCCCTGTTATATGCGAACGGACGGACAGAAAGACAGACAGACGGACCGAACGACAACTATAGGTGCTACGTATTTACATAATTGCGAAAGCCCCTGGAAACAACAAATTAAAACTTAAAGAATTTTTCTAATCAAAAATTCAAGTTATTTACCATCAAATCTTGGCGGATACTATCCAGTATCGTATCAAATAATTTAGCATTATGCTGAATATCTTCTTTAATTTCAATTCTTGTGAATAGGGGTCAATAATTTTCTCTGTACGTGCAATTTTAAATCTTCCTCCTTGGTTAAATGGAAAGCTGAAAAAACCTACAATGATATGTCAATATGCCGACAGACGATTTTTGGTTCTGTAGAATAGATTGATTCATAAAGCTTGAATATGTGAAACTATGTTTTTCTTTCTTGCAAAATTTTATTTAATCAAGATTTTGTTCATTGTTTATTTAAGGCTGTTCTCAAGTGCGCTGCTCAACAAACGCAAAACATTTTGACACATTTATAAATTCATTTTTTAACGGAAAGATATAAAATTGGAAAGCTTGACCATGCAAGCGATTTGGAGTCGAACTGTGTTTTCCATTTTTGGATCCATCCATTGCCTATTGAGTTAGAAGCGAATTGGATCACGTGATAAACACGTTTGTCACGTGACGAACTCGTTTCTTGAGAGGTTTTTCTCCTTGCGCGCGGAAATTCGGTTCAAAACGCCCACTTTGACACTATTTTCTGAAAGATCTATTGCGTTTTCAAAAGAAAACAAAAAAAAAAAAAAAAAAAAAAAAAAAAAAAAAAAAAAAACCCGGAAAAAACAGTTTGATGACATAGTTTCTGAACAACAATACCTGCTAGTTTCATGCATTTCCGAACAAAAATAAATTAAAACTTATGTCAGAAAGTTGCCCTTTTGGATTTGAGAACAGTCTTAAGGGGAAATAATTTCTCTCATCAAGTTTAATGAGAAAATGATGTCAAGAAAAAAAAATCTATAATGATCCCTAATTTTAGGTGCGTTCGTAATTATATAAACACATAGCACCTATAGTCGTCGTCTGGCCCGTCCGTCTATGTGTCTGTCCCTCTGCCCGCACAGAACAGCGCAAAAACGACCCAACCGAATGGTTTGAAATTTAATATATACAATCGTTGCAGAATTTTGTCGAGTCATTTCAAATTTTATGAAAATAGAATCAAAACCTAAAAAGATATTCATAAAAATTTCCGTCATTTTATTAAATCCTATCATACGTAATGAATTCAGTGATATTCCATGATAGGTCATGATCCTATGTTGCCGTGGTGATGACGTCCTATTGAAGATAGAGTCCTATTATTTCCATATGGCTGAATTTAATATATAGAATCGTAAAAAATTTTGCATTCGTGCATTTTTGCATAAGAGTGTAACAGCTATTGCACCAAGATTTTATATTTATAAAACTATATTATAAGAATAACTATATATAAGATTATATTTATAAAACTACAGTGAAACCTCTCTATAAGGGCCACCTGCCGTTCCATTGAAAATTGGCCCTTATGAGGGGTGGCCCTTGAATAGAGGTGACCAAATTTTTCATTTCTCTTTATTTTTATCCTGAAATTTTTTAAATCTGCATAGTCTTTCAGTAAGTTCTCTTTGCTTTTAACAATATTGTTTATTTGATTCTTGCTGCAATGAAACTGTGAAGCCAATTTTCTTGCAGGTATTCCTTGATCATGACAAATAAGAACTTTGATTTTGTCATTCAAGTCCAAATGTACTCGTTGACTTTACTTAGATGCCATAATTTTAAATTTTACATAAGCCTGAGCATAAAATTTCTAGTGTAAAGATTGTGCTTCAATATGCATTCACAGTTTTAGTAAATGTGGAATCGGTTTTTCTAGATAACCTGTTATCCTTTGTGTGCCCACAACAAAGGGTCAAGATTTCCCTCCAACCAAACTCCTACTGGTTGAAATGTCAAACAAAGTGTGAGGAAAACCTGTTTGTTTCACTTGTGGAAAAGTTTGTGGTCCTTCATTGTATTACTAAATCCTCCCCACCTCTCCCTGCCTTCTTTGTTGCAAGTGCAGTTGTTTGCTGAACCCTTATCTTTTTTTTTATCGATCACTGTCAATGCCAAAATGCAATTTGAAATAGCGGTGTTCTTTCAATGTCTAGTACCACAAAGCCTTTTTAAAGGCTGAACGGTTTGTGCGAAAGCCGGGAGACCCGCGACCTGTAATGCGCACTAGGCTTGACATCTAAATTAGTGAGCTATGTGGCCCCTTTTGTTTTTTCTAGGTTTAGAGTTAGATAGGCTTGGCTACCTTATGCTACAGCTTTCCTGTGCTCGTTGGTACCCTACTGCCTTTACATTCTCCGTTTTTGCCTACGCCAGTCGGTGAAATGACATCGAAGTATAGGGCAACCAAAAAATTCTTGGATGCCTTATGCGCTCCTTTTTCTGGAGGTTATATTTAACCTCGTGCTTCTAACTCTGGAAGGGCCCTCAGGACTCCACCAGAGCTTCCAAATTATACTTTTAGGCCGTGCATTGTTTCGAAATTCATCCTTAGTTCTTTTTCATATTTAGTTGGAGGTTACGCGCGGCGGCGTTGCACGCCGCGTTGTCACTCCTTAAGCACCGCGATGTCATGTCATGTCAACCCTTCTCTTTTGGTTCAGGAATTCAATACACCTGTTTAGGATTTAAGGCACATGTAAAAAAAATGGCCTTTAGAGGTAGGTGTGGCCCCTAATAGGAGTAAATTTAACAATATGTCTATGGGGAAATTTTTAGTTCCTAAAAACATTAGCCTTTAATAGAGGTGGCCTTTAAAAGAAGTTTCACTGTAGTTATAATACGAACTAGCCACTTGCCACGTTTCGCGTACAAATGACGGCTTGTTTCCTTTTTCTCTCTTTTATGCCATCATTATAGAAATGTCTTTAAAAATTCCAAAACAAATTAATATCTTCGAAAATAAATCAAACTTTAAAATTCTGAGACCTTTATAAGACATTCTCGAATCCGAGTGGATAACTTGTGTTAATTCCATCTCCCGACGTTTGATAATCTAGAATTAGTAGTTGTGAAATACAAATAGACAGGCATATTTTAATATAATAGATAACTATTAATTCATAATTCGTATACGATATTGTCATCTATTATGATTTAAGGCTGTTCTCAACTGCTCTGCTCAACAAGCGCAAAATGTTTTGACACATTTACAACTTAATTTTTTAACGGAAAGATATAAAATTGGAAGGCCTGTCTATATGGAAGTGATTTGGAATCGAACTGTGTTTTCCATTTTTGGATCCATAAATTACCCATTGAGTTAGAAGCGATTTGGATCACGTGACAAACACGTTTTTCAACCTCCCTTGAGTGGTTATTCTTCTTTCGCGTGGAAATTCGGTTCAAAACCCTTATTTTGACACTATTTTCTGAAAGATCTGTTGCGTTTGCAAAAAAAAAAAAAAAAACGAAAAAAAAACAGTTCGATGACATAGTTTCTGAACAACAATACCTGCTAGTTTCATGCATTACCGAACAAAAATGAATTAAAACTTGCGTCATAAAGTTGCCCTTTTGGATTTGAGAACAGCCTTAAAATATACGAAGAAAAGGTCCGTTTGCTTCCTGTTTTTACACCAGGAAAAGGAATAATAAAATTTTCGGATGGAATTTTGAGCTCTCTCTATCATTTATTTATATTGCCTTATTACAAAGTTACACGATTTTTTATATACTTAATTAATAATTGTCGCTTTTTTTTCTAATTTTGAACCATATTATCAAAGAAGTTTAGCAAACAGCAAAATATTTTATGTATTAAATATATTAACACAATTTTATACATGTGCAATCTTTTTTAATCCCTTGCATTTAAATAATTCAATGTTTTTTAGGTTTTTTTTTTTAAATCTTAGCACTTAAAAGTCCTTTTTAATCCAATTTAATGCGATTTCTTTAAAGTTCTTTGGCATCTCAAAATCTGAGAAGAAAACTCTTAAAATTCTCAAATAAATTTCATCAAATCGTATAAAAGAAAAACTACCGAGATAGCGAGAACAAAATATTCCAAATTCTTGTTGATTACAAAAGCGTAAACAGCTATTGAAGAAGAGAATTTTGTTCTTTTATTCAGTTATAACTGTTGTTGCCTAGAATAATTTCGGATAGCACCATTCCTTTGATATATATTTTTTTAGTATTATTATTTGGGGACATTTTTACGAAATTCGTGTAATTAAATTTTGAAGAAAAGATGTTTTACTCTAGTTTAATGAAAAGTTTCACTACTTAAAAATTTTGTGTCCTTAATGATAACAATTAGTGTATCCAACGTGGCCGATGTTTGCTTAATTTAGTAAACTGATGAAAAGCGTAAGGTTATATTTCGCATTCGTAGAATTTCTTCTGAAATTTTATGGAAACGTTTAGAAGATTTTTCTGGATTTAAGAAGTTTCTTAAGGCTGTACTCAAATTCAAAAGGGTAACTTTATGACATAAGTTTTAATTCATTTTGTTTGGAAATGCATGAAACTAGCAGATGTTGTTGTTCAGAGACTATATCATCGTGTTGTTTTTTCCGTTTTTTTGCAAATGCAATAGATCTTTCAGAAAAGAGTGTCAAAGAGGGCATTTTGAACCGAATTTCCGCTCGAAAGAAGAATAACCACTCAGGAAAAGATGAAAAACGTGTTTGTCACGTGATCAAAATCGTTCATAACTCAATAAGTAATTTATTAATGGATCCAAAAGTTGAAAACACAGGATTTTTACAAAACAGCCAAAATGGCTGCCAAACATAGGATACAGATGTAGATACGGATAACAGATAGATTCAGGAAGAATATATATATATATGTATATATATATTGAAAAATAAATAAATAAAAATATATTAAAATAATATGCCTTTCAATTTAGAATTTTGTTTGATCTAAATTTGAAAAATAAAATTCCAAACGCATGATTTGTTTTCTAAATAATATCCAATTAATTAGAATTTTATTTAAAGCGTAACCTGCCTGGTACAAACATTAATTAATTTAAAATAGATGTTAGTGTATTTTTCACTTAATATATTAAAATTTACTGATAAATTATTTCATTAAATGGGTTAATAAAATAAAATGTCATTCATCCTTCACAACGAAACAATTGCTGAAATGAATTGCGCGCTTAATTCAATTGAGGAAGATCCAGTTAAAAATAAATAAATAAATAAAAATCTCCAATTTATTCATCCAAGTGCATAAAATTTGAATAGCAAATATTTTACATAATTGTAATTAATTCAAGTCAAATCTGGAATTTACATGCATTTTTTTTTGTTAAATTGAATTGTAAATTTTGCGCCATAATAGAATAAAATTGCATTAGACAAAATTAATTAAAGGTTATAATTTGTAAACATATTAAAATTGTTAATTTTAGAGACACAACAACTATTGCATTAAACAAAATTAGTTAAAGGTTATAATTAAAGGCTGATTTGTAAACATGTTAGAATTTTTAATTTTAGAGATATAACATAATGTAAAGTTGGAGATAAATAAAAAAAATAATGATTATAATCGTTTTCTTATGATAGGCTTAATTAATAATTATTATCAGGGTTTTTTAATCAATTATACACTGTTAAAAATATCGTGAAAAAATACCTCTGTTTTCAAATGCTCTCTATTTTCTGACCAATGAGAACGCTACATTAACACCTATGAAGCGCTCTTATTGGTCAGAAAATAGAGATCCTTGAAAAACAGAGGTAATTTTTCACGATATATTTAACAGTGTAATACTGCTTTACTATTAGACCCGAGGTGGCAGCACAGACAATCACTTCATCGAGTTCACGGCTGAAATTCCAGGATCAGTCAAAACTCGATTGGCATATTAAAACTCAATTGGTCTGCCAAGTGATATCTTGGTGGAAGACACCTGAAAACCGGATTTTAGCGGTTGATTCGTAAGTTTACCATTGTGTTTTCCTGCACCGAAAGGTATGAAAACATCAAGTACTAGGAACAGGAAAACACAATGGGAAAAGCCATAGTTGCTATAGGCCCCAAAGCAATCTCCACTACGGTGGGGCACTAAACCAATTCACGATGTTATTGTTTTTGTATGTAAAGCTATAATTTTGTAATTAATTTTTCACCCACTTCTTGACATGAAAAATGCCACTTCTGACATGCTTCTTGACATGCTGAAATTGAAAAAAAAATATCTACACATGTGTGTTTCCAATGACAATACAACATTTTAGTATTTCAGAAATTAATTGTAAATTAGTAAATTATTTTGTATGCATTTTTTGTTAGCCGACCGCAATTAGTAAATTGTTAATTAATTTTTATGGTTACAACTGTTTACAAGTTATACAAAAGCAATGGCGTTCAATTATACTTCAAACCACTCCTTCCAAAATAGGTCAACTGACTATGAAACTGTAGTAAAGATATTTCAAACACTAAAATGTATCACATATAAATAAAACTAAACCGTGTAATATACATTTTTTTCAATACTCTTTTATTTTATTATTCAAACATTTAAAAGTGCTATTATTTTTAATTTAATGAGATCCGATTGCTTTTTTGAACCCCCCTTGAACGTTCAACATTTCTGAAAATAAAGTTATAATTCTCAAATGCATGCTATATTATTAACTTTGTGATATGCTATTTTTATTTAAATAATTTTTTTTAAATTCTAATGAGTAGTTCCGTAAAAATAAGCCATAACTTTTGGATACTTTTAGCCCGGGTAGCCTGTATATATCTTCACGTGTGGTGGACTGAAAGTAGAGTGATACTTATTTCGCAGTGTTTTTACAATGCTAAGTTCGCATACACTTTTTAAAATTTTTTAACAAGTGGTGTCGTATTGCTACCGAGTGTTGTTTTATTAGTACGAGTGATGCCGATGACATTACTAGATTCATGGATGTCTTAAGGCTGTTCTTAACTGCTCTGCTCAACAACTGCAAAACGTTTTGACACATTTACAAATTCATTTTTTAACGGAAAGGTATAAAATTGGAAAGCCTGATGGCCATGGAAGCGATTTGGAATTCAACTGTGTTTTCCATTTTTTGATCAATCAATTACCTTTTGAGTTATACGCGATTTTGATCACGTGATAAACCCGTTTTCGACCGCTCTTGAGTGCTTTTCCTTCCTTCTCGCGGAAATTCGTTTAAAAACGCCCACTTTGACACTATTTTCTGAAAGATCTATTGCGTTTGCGAAAAAAAAAATGAAAAAAAACACAGCTCCATTGCATAGATTCTGAACAACAACACCAGCTAGTTTCATGCGTTTTCGAACAAAAATAAATTAAAACTTATGTCAGAAAGTTGCTCTTTTGGATTTGAGAACACCCTTAAGGCTGTTCTTAACTGCTCTGCTCAACAAGCGAAAAACGTTTTGACATGTTTACAAATTCATTTTTTAATGGAAAGATATAAAATTGGAAAGCCTGGCCATGGAATCGATTTGGAATTGAACTGTTTTTTCCATTTTTTGATCAATCCATTACCTATTGAGTTATAAGCGATTTCGATCACGTGACAAACACGTTTTTCTCCCGCTCTTGGGTGCTCTTTCTCCCTTCGCGCAGAAATTCGGTTCAAAACGCCCACTTTGACATTATTTTCTGAAAGATCAATTGCGTTTGCAAAAAAAATGAAAAAAGCGGCTCAATTACATAGTTTCTGAACAACAACCCCAGCTAGTTTCATGCATTTTCGAACAAAAATAAATTAAAACTTATGTTAGAAAGTTGCCCTTTTCGATTTGAGAACACCCTTAAGGCTGTTCTCAAATCCAAAAGGGCAACTTTCTGACATAAGTTTTAATTTATTTTTGATCTGAAATGCATGAAACTAGTAGGTGTTGTTGTTCAGAAACTATGCAATGGAACTGGTTTTTTTTTTTTTTCATTTTTTTTTCAAATGCAATAGATCTTTCAGAAAATAGTGTCAAAGTGGTCGTTTTCAAACGAATCAAAGCGCGAAAGGATAAAACCCATTCAAGAAAGGACGAAAAACGTGTTTGTCACGTGATCCAAATCCCTTATAACTCAATAGGTAAAGGATGGATCCAAAAATGGAAAACACAGCTCGATTCCAAATCGCTTCCATGGTTAGGTTTTCCAATTTTATATTTTCCCGTTAAAAAATGAATTTGTAAATGCGTCAAAACGTTTTGCGTTTGCTGAGCAGAGCAGTTAAGAACAGCCTTAAGTATATGTGTTGTGTAAGGATTTCGAAACTAATTACTATCAGATATTTTAGTAGTAAACTGAAAAAATATTTTTCATGTGTTTTAAGTTTATTATTTAAAACAATTTTGTTTCTGCGCAATCTTTTTTAATAACTTTCATTCAAATAATTCACTGTTTTCTTTTTAATCCTAACACTTAAAAGTGCCCTTTAATTCAATTTAATTAGATTCCGTTGCTTTTTAAAGCTTCTTTTGGCGCTACAAAATTTTAAAAGAAAAAAACCGAAATTCTTAAAAATTCTCAAATACATTTCCCCTAATTGTACAAAAGAAAAAAAAAACAGCGAGAACGAAATATTTTAAATTCCTGTTGATTCGAAAAGCGTAAACAGCTATTTACGTAGCGAATGTTCTTTTATTGGTTATATTACTGTTATCTAGGAGTGAATAATTTCAACCGCCACAATTCCCTTGACATACTTTTTAAATTCGAAAGTATTTTTACAAAATTCGTGTAATTGAATTTTGAATAAAGTATGTTTCACGTCTGTCTAATGGTGGGTTTTGTTAATTAAAATTTTGGTTTCTCTAATGATACCTATTAGTGTATCTTGGTCGCAACTTGCTTAGTTTAATAAACTAATGAAAAGAATGTATGATTGTCTTTTTCAACTGAAGAGTTTTTCTTCATATTTTATAATACTTCAGCATTTTTTTTCTTTCGATTTTAGAAAATTTCTTTATTTTCACTTAAACACATTAATATTTTAACTTTCATTGCGAAATTAACATATTAGATAAGGCGAGATTCGGAAGAGGAAAATAATAATTATAGCCGCTTTAATAAGAGTAATATTGCATTGCCATTTATGTCTTATAAAAGTTGCTAAATTGTATATTCTTTTAGCATTCATCATCAGTAAAGTGCCCGCCCCCTATGATAATTATAATAATAATTATAGTATAATTCCAGTAATCACAATTATTATATTTTGAATAAATCTAAACTAACTGCATATTTCCGAGATTTTTGCTTTGACCTTTCTAAAGCTTGGAAAACTATATTTTCCCTTCTCCATTTGATATTGTTTGTTCTTAATGTTTAAACGAAACAGCTGCTTAAAGTATTATTATTTTAATTAGCGTAGACAGCTAATGACGTTACATACAATAAATTTACTATAACTAAAATTAAAACGAATGCATTTCCTGCTTTCATTTACACTAGTATGAAAGAGCAGTCTGACGCAAGTCTTTTAATTTAAATATCAATTTTATGCATTTCTCAAAAAGAGACTGGTGTTTTCTATCTGATTTTTTTTATTTACATTTATGAGGTCAAGTACCTTTAAATAGGGGCAGATGGCCTAAAATGATCCCCTTAAGAGGAAAACTTGTGTAAAATAACATAACTGTTTAAATGAAACTTTGGCCCTATGGTAATATGTTTTACACTATATTTTGCATTATAAACATGTTTTAATAATATTTTAAACCCAAATTGAATAATGAAAAAAACAGATTTTTGAAAAAGTGTCCGAAGGACCATTTTACCCTCACCCAAGGGCAAAACGATCCTTCATTTAAAAATAATTGTAAATTGCTTTATATCTGCAAAATAAAGTATATAAAAGTAATTATGACAATACATAATGAAATAAAATAAGTTTTGCAATCTTATAGCATACATAGTTTATTTTATATAAATTTTAAAATAAAAAAGTGTCACAAATAATTTTGAAAAAACAATAAAATGGAATATTTGAAAATTATGATCGGCAGGATAGCACGTGGGCTCAAAGAGAAAGGTTTGGGGCAGTCACACATTTGGCCCCCATGATGGCTAGAACGCAGTACCGGATTTTTTTTCAGCCAATGAAAAGGTAGTAAAACGATCCACATAATGGATCATTTTACCCGGCAACATGGCCTTCAATTTTAGGTCACATAACTGGATGACGCCGAAAAACATAACAAACTTAGCAAGTGTAATTCACATCTAAAAACACACTCTATTAAGTAAACCAAGTCATATTTCTGTACATGAAAGATTGTACATCTAAATAAATATGAAAGTTAGAGCTTATCTTACAACAGATGTTATAAAAACCACTTTTTCAAAGAATTATTTTCAGAAGCGTAATACTGCAATCGCTTGTATACCGCCATTGCTTCTTCTTCACTTGGCACAACTAGTACATGTGTTAACCTGTAGATAGCGCTACCTCTGTCTGGAAGAAAACCTATATAGATCGTTTTTCCCGCAAGGATCTATTTAGGTCACCTTCCCTAATTAACTTGTATTATAATTTACTTAAACTGCCAAACTTAACAAAACCGCATTTAAATAATTTGCGTCGGAACAAAAGTTATGGTAAAAATGAACTTCACCTATCAGCAAATATTTGTAAATTTATGAGTACAACAAAACCTCCTAAGACAGAATCTCAAGGGACTGAAAAAATCCATTTTAGACAGGTTTCTGTTTCAGAAATTACACATTCTCTTACAGATACATTCTATTCTTTTTATCTGATCCATGAAATTTTTCCTTTTAAGACAGGATTCCGCTACATATAGGCAAGGATAGAGGGTATATATAGTGGTATATGCGGTATACTTTATGGATTTTTTTAAGAAACTCCGTAAACTCTCTATTTCTCAAGTAAAACTATAGCGTATACACTTGAGCGTATACCCTATATATATATATATATATATATATATATATATATATATATATATGCGACTACATACTGTAAAAAATTTATGTAACGTTACTCTATACAATTGGTAGCACCCTTGCTGCCTCCATTTTATTGAGTAATTTAACCGATATAACTGGTGATACATTACACTAATGTGTAATATTACACCAGTTATATCAGTTTAAATCACCCCATTATACAAGTTAAATTACTCCATAAGATTGGAGGCAGCATGTTGCCAACGATTTTGTGGAGTAACGTTACATGGGACAATATCACAAAATTGCGAAAATTGCTGTCCGCAAGCCTTTTAAATGTTATATAATGCACTTTTCTTTTTAACGTTGTAATAAAAAAAATTCTTAGAAGTATTTTCAAGAGATATTATATTCATAATAACACAAAAATAAAGCAATTAAAAGACTTAAAAATTCAGATTCTCATTTTCCTAGCATGTCACACTGTGATGTGTGCAAAGTAAAAGGCTTTCTGCTGTCATGTACAAATATCTTTTCTAGTTGTTTTTTTTTTAATTTCTAATTATTAATTATACCTTATATAACACATATATGAGGAAGGTAACAAGTTCTGTATTTTACAAATAATTTTCCATAATTAAAATATAATTGTCACTGAAAATGAATGTCATTTTCCTGGCGTGCTCGTTTTAGTTCTTTATGAGGCATAAAGGTAGCACTGCAGAGTAATTCTTCTTATTCTTGACATAGTTCAAGTCAGAAGTAGTAAAATCATGGCTCTACCAGTAAGATCTTTTAGATATTGTTTTGAAAAATAATGTGTTTTCAGGCTTTGTAAAAATTGAGTAGACTTTTATTGTGTCATTTTCCTGGCTTCAATAAATTACAAATAAAACCAAACATTACACTGAATTTGAGGTACTATAGAGGAAACATATTCCTTTAAACAAAATTAAAATGTTAGATCAAAAAAAAAAAAAAAAAACAAGAATGTGAAAAATGTTTTAGAATGAAATTGTCATTATCCTGGCATATAATTATAATTACATAAAAATGAACTTAAGCTCTTCAAACTTTAACAATTTTACATGGTAATTCCTTTATTCAGCTGTTCAACTAACATTTTTTAAAAAATCCGAAGCTTTGAAAGAATTTAAATTTTCAAAATATTTCATTTTGTGATATTCACCCACATCAATACTTTTGCATAAACCTAATTCATTTGTACACAACAATCAGAATTTCAGACAGCAGCTAATAACTACAGTAATGCTTCTTTATTAATAAAATATCTACATATAAAATTAAATGGGAGCAAAAGTCATTTATTTTTAATGCAATAGATGTTATTACAGAAATTTGTGCTTTCTGACTATGGTTGGAAAAATACTGGCCTCTTTTTATAAAGGTCATACCAGTCAGCTTTTATTCAAAAGGTTTGTCCTTTTTTTTTTTTCATACAGTCTTTAATGGCATTTCTTAGACTTATTAAAGACACATTCATACTTTTAAACTTTAAAATTTTGAGTAAAATAATAACTAATACTATGTTGTATTAAATTTTAAAGCATTTCAGTTATAAAAGAATTGGTTCAGAGCGTGGAAATATTCCTTTAATAAGCACACACGATGAATAATTTACGCATCTTTGCATTCATCTTATTTTTGAAGATTTTCATTTTCCGTGGTGTTTGTTATATTGCTATTTTTTTTTAATTTTATGTAAGCAAGATACAGTTTTCTTTTTAAAACATAAAAATGGTATAAATAAATAATTTTTTAGGTTCACTGCAAACACAAGACTCTCAAGTATAATGAGATACCAAAAATTTTGTTTTACATGCAGAAATTCTTTTCCAATCATGAGCACAACCTGTGATTCTAATTTTCTGCTCGATAAGTTTTAAAACTCCTATTAAAACTAATTTTCCCCATTATGATCTGAAACATAACTTAAAACACACTTACAGCAATTACCAACCATAAGATTAACTTATTGTGCACCTCACTAATGCGTATAAATTCCATTATGTTTGAAATTATGTAACATTCAAATACAATACAAATGTTTTTTCCCTGTAGATCATTATGCAACGGAGTCCTTTTGTGTGACAATGAAGCTTGACATCTCATATTCTACAGAAAGCATGTTTTAAGTGCACTTCATAAATACATATCAATTTCGTTATGTTTGAAATAGAGTTAACATCCTCAAAATGCAATTGAAACGATTTTTTGCCATTAACCTTAGTATAGCAAAATATTTTTAATTGTCCATGTAAACGAATTATAAATGCTACAAACTTATAATACAATAGCAATCGTGCTATAGAAAACGACAATAACATATAAAAATTACAGGGCAATCCGAGTATATTCACAAGAGATAGAGCACGGTCAGACGAACAGTCATAAACAATTTTCAACTGTATTGGAAAAAGATTAAAAACCAAAAGTCATCCAAGTAAATTTTGAAATTAAAATTTTATTAAACATGAATATTTGAACCATAAATATGATAAAAGTGAAACCACTATACATTAAAATGCTATTAATTGTTATACATCCAGATTTCACTCACAAATAATTTAGAAATGTATAATTATTTACAAAAGACTAAAACTGTACAAAAAGAAAAAAAAAAAGAAGAAGGAGATGATCATGCGCACATTTGTGACACTGGCATAACATGTGAAATCTGTGTACAACTCTACAAAAAAATAAATATTTCAGTTTATAAAAATTCACGTTTCACAATTTAAATCTTCTTTATTAAGAGGATTTAAAACCTTTTTGAATACAACAGAAATAATTCAAAACTTGAAAAGATTCATTCTTATAACCACACACGATGATACTTTAGAAAAGAACAATTTTCTTCACTTAAACTCGTATTTCTGATTCTAAACTACACGATTTAAATCTCACTCTCTTCATGTTCTTTGCTTACGAAAAAGCTTTTCTTGATTTCTTCCAGAGAAATCGTGAGAAACCGACAAAAATGGAGGGTGGAAGAGGCGCTAAATTGTCTTTAATAGCTTATTGTTGATTCAGTCCTTGAAAATTATGAGATAAAAGTTTTGAGAAATTTGAATTGAATGTACAGATTACTTTCTGTTAATCTTAAGGAATCGTGCTGAAATAATTATCGACTTTTTAAATGAAAATATGTTAGTGTTTCAGAAAAAAAGATATATGCAAATTATGCATTAGAATACAATTGCTATTAGCGGAATTATTTAATGTTTTTGCCGATAGTCAAACTCCGTGAGAGATTTGCTTTATTTTGTTTTATTGTTCGTTTCTATTATCCTCTGATGTCTGTTGTAAAATGTAAATAACTTGATTCGGAATCTCTCACTGTAACTTTAACGAAAATGAAACTACAGAGTTAAAAATGGTTTCATATGACATTAAAACAAGAAAGGAAAATCATGAATAATAGATATATACGTTATGCACAAATTACATTATGCTAAATTGCTTATGATTAAGTTTTTTAAACAACCGATTTAAATAATTCATTAATTTTTGAAGAATTGAAGGCTGTAAATACCATCAATTAGCAATTATAAATGTCACTAGAACTACACAAGGACATTGCTGTTAACTTTTCGGCTACCACTATTTTCGAATTATAATCCTCATGGTAGATTTCTACAGCATTTGAAAGAGAAATGTAAAACAAAGTTTATTGTTTAGAAATAGTGGCAGCCCAAAGTGTGACCGAACTGACTTCTGATTACATCTCTTACGTATATCGCGTTCAAATTATGATAGATAAGTTACTTTATTTGAAGTCTTTTGAACTCGGAATCAAGATTTTTGAACTGAGCAGGTTTCTGAAAGTCACTTAATTTTCTATAGTCTATTAACTATGAGTTGAGTGGAACTCTGCCTTCTGAACACTTTTTCTCATTTGGAACCGTTCTTAAATTTCGAATTAAGCTCTACAAATGATTAATTAGCTTTTTCGAATGATCCTTTCTGTCGTTTATTTCTTTAACACGTCACAAAGAATAAGAACAATAATAAACTATGGATGGTTAGAAGTTGTAGTTAAAAATTTAACAACTTATGCGCATGCACAGACATCTGTTGGGCTAGGTTAAGCCTCTAAAAATGCTTGGTAATGTGAACAGTTAAAGCCTGATTCCGGGTTGCAAATTCACAAACACTCAACGCCCCAGCGCTATTAACGCCAGCCTCTGTTGCCAAGCGCTTTGGCGAGAAAATGAACTTTGACGCGCATGCATGCTGCAATCTATTTTTAGTATCGTAGTTCGAAATTTGCATGTGCGAATGTTTATATCCGCTTTATATGAATATTTTGAATACGCTTACAAAGTTCAAAGAGTTTTTTTTTTTTTTTAAGCTTTTGCAGATTAATTTAGTCTACACAAGTTGTATTATTGATTATACTAAGTCGAATATTGATGCTGTTACAATAAGATTATCGTTACAAAGTAAGGATGCACATTCCAAATGAATACAGCACTGCAATAATCCCACAAATTCAATAATAAAGTAATGATCATGTTTAGGTTTTTACTTTTTGAAATTCATCCTAATTAAGTAAAATTTTTGATTTGTTTTAAATAAATTTGATAGCCGTACAGAGAAGAAAATTAATTGAGCGTTCCATTAATGGATAAATGTGGAAAAAATTAATAAAAAGGGGAAATGGATAAAATATCCTAAAATCTTTGAAATAAATGCAATTTTGTAAATGGCCATTAGTATATAAAATATATAGTTTTCTATTACTTTTAAAAAAATGCAAATTTTCTGCTTCCTAAGTGGTTTGATTATGAAGCATGCATGGAAAAGTTATGAAAAAAATAATAAAAAACTAAATTATTATTTACTATTTATTTTCTAATCAAAAACTTTGTGTGTGTTCTTATGTGTGTGTGTGTGGGGGGGGGGGGTTACTGGTCAGGAGACTATGCAGGATTTTTTTTTCGGGAGGGGGGACATTTTGTGAAAAGCAAAAGTTATTTATGTGAATTATTTATATTTTTGGGGAAAATAAATTTTACAACGAAAGATGAAATACAGTTACTCAAATTTGAATAAAGTATTAATTAATAATAACGGCTTTAAGTCATCCTGTAAAGTTTTGTTTTCTAGTGAACTTGTTTTGTTTACAAAATGCACATTTTAAAATCTGACAAAAAAAAAAATAATGAATGAAGGTCATGTTTATGAAATGAGCTTTGTGAAGGGGCCTATTTTATTAAGAAGAATTTTGTGAAGGGGCTATTTTTATTTAAAAATAATTTCGTGAAGAGACCTGTTTTATTAAATTGATTTTTTTCGAAAGTGCCCAAAATAGTCCCCAAATTTTGCCTGGATCGCCCACCAGCTATTTTTAACTTACTATCAATCAGCAATAACAAAGAACTTATCTGAGCAGACGCAACAAGTAACTAACAAGGAGAGGGCCAACCTTGTTAATCACAGATTTTGATTATTTTAATATATGTTGTAGGGTAGAGACCCCTTAGTGTCAGGTTCAACGGATTTTATCCAACGCTCCTTAGTTCTTGAGAAACCGGGTGGTCTAATATTAGTACACAACTTAAATACTTACTTTGCAACCAAAATGCTGCGTTAGTCGTAGCTCAGTTGGTATGATGTTTGCCGGCTGATCCGCGGACCCGGGTTCGGTACCTGAATGCGCTACATTTATTTTTCTCATTTTTTTGTTTTATAAATATACTTGTAAGTATAACTCATAGCTGCCAACCTCAAACTAATCTTCCGTAATACTTGCGTTAATTTGACCTTGGTTTAATACGTTTCAAACCAGAAATTTTTTTAAGAAATGAAAATAAATTTGTTCCACGTAGAAACCTAGAATTAAATAAATAAGCATTCATGAAATAAATTTTCTGGTTCGAAATGTGGTTAACCTGGGTTAAATTAATCCAGACATTACGGAAGATTAGTGGAAGGTTGGCAGCTATGATAACTTAATAATCTCATTGCCAATTAAAATTTTTAATATTGTATATCAATTATAATTTTAACCTATTTAATTTTTTACTTTTAACTAAATAGTTGTAATAAAACATCATAAAACTGTTAATTTTTTTTAAAAATCGCTTTTAAAATGTATTTTATATATTCTTTAATGATGCAATGATATTGAGCAATTGTGCCAATTCGTGATTTTAAAGCAACATCATTTACGCATTGCTTTAACAAAGGAAGTCAATGCGATAATACTATTATTCTGTTTTTAAAGTAACAAGCATAATTGTATTAAAAATTAGCATCAGAATTAAATTACAACCGATTTTTTGCATATTAAAGATTTTTAAATTTGTAATAAGTATGCTTGCACTTTCAATTATTTTGCTTTCCTCTTATCTTCCTTCTGCTTTTATTTTTATTTTATTTGAATATTCTTTTATTTTATCAAAACTAGATGGCGACACAACAGATTTTGTCACGATTTCGAAATTTTTATCATTCAATAATAGATCTAATTTCTTTTAAACCTTTTTAAAGGATGAGAAATAATAGTTTACAAATAAGAAATGATAAATTTAAGTTTGTTAACATTATAATTAATGTATGATATTAAAATTTTGAATTGAAATGATTAAATTATAATTTAAAGTATATTTATAAAACAAAAAATGAGAAAAATAAATGTAGCGCATTCAGGTATCGAACCCGGGCCCGCGGATCAGCCGACAAGCGCCATACTAACTGAGCTACGACTAACCTACCATTTTGGTTGCAAAGTTGTGACCCCCCCCCCCCCGGTTTCTCAAGAATTAAGGAGCGTTGGATAAAATCCGTTGAATCTGATACTAAGGGGTCGCTACCCTACAACATATATTAAAATAATCAAAATCTGTGATTAACAAGGTTGACCCTCTCCTTGTAAGATAATTATGATAAATTTTCATTTATTTATGGTGATCATTTAAAAAGAGCGGATTATATATTATTTATATTACTTATATTATTAGATCGGAATATATATATATATATATACATATATACTTATATAAATATAACTTATATTTATATTATAGAATGGATCTATAAGAATAAACATTTCACTTATTCACTATATACATATACATGCATATACATATCATAATTATTCAGAGGATGAAATAAGAACTTGTTATTGTAATGTATTATGTTTGCACTAGATGGCAGCACATACTACGTACCACTACAGAAATAAATACTTTAGCTTGGGAGGAAAAAAAATACAAAGTTATAATGCAGATCTATAAAATTAAATATTTGACTTGTTCACAATATATAATGCGTGCATATCTATTATAATTATTCAGAAGTTAAAGTAATGTTTTAGTATTTCGTACTCGTATTCTTGCAAGTATTCCACAAACAAGAAATACGCAGTTGAATGGATAAATTAAAGTAGCTTCAGATTTTTGCAAACATATTTGTATGAGAACACAGGCATGCGCGTCGAAGTTCATTTTCTTGCCAAAGAGCTTGGCAACAGAGGTTGGCGTTAAGAGCGCTGGGACGTTGAGTGTTTTTGAATTTGCTTCCTGGTTGTCCGTATCAAAGAAATTAAGCTAAGTGATTCAACTACCACAACGTAAACTTGTGAACGCAGTATTAAGGCAGTTCTCAAATCCAAAAGGGCAACTTTCTGACATTTTAATTTATTTTTGTTCGAAAATGCATGTAACTAGCTGGTGTTGTTGTTCAGAAACTATGACATCGAGCTGTTTTTTCCCTTTTTTTTTTTTTTGCAAAACGCAATAGATCTTGCAGAAAATAGTGTCAAAGTGGGCATTTTGAACCGAATTTCCGCGCGAAAGGAGAAAATCCACTCAAGAAAAGGTGAAAAACGTGTTTGTCACGTGATCAAAATCATTTCTAATTCAATAGGTTATGGATGGATCAAGAAAGGAAAAACACAGTTCGATTCCAAATCGCTTCCCTGGTCAGGCTTTCCAATTTGATATTTTTCCGTTAAAAATGAATTTGTAAATGTGTCAAAACGTTTTGCGCTTGTTGAGCAGAGCAGTTGAGAACAGCCTTAAGAGTTGATTCAGTGCTGTTAACTTTTTGGCTACCACTATTTGCAAATTATAACGCTCGTGGCAGATAGCAAAGATTATTGTTTAGAAATAGTGGCAGCCCAAAACATCGCCGAATAGACTTCGGATTAGAGCTCTTATTCTTCAAACTTAGGCTTTTCTATCCTCCTAATGATAGAAGGCTGTCAGGTTCTGAGGAACATATACTATTAGAACTATTGTTATATATTATTTTCTTGCTTATGTATTGTCTGTGTACGGGGAATTTTAAAGTAACATTATTTTCTTATATGGAATTTAATCCGAGCTAGTGAATTAAATATATTAGTTGAAGGAATGTAGTTTATCAATAGAGTTGGGCTTTCCCTGCTATTCAAATGCATACCTGAGATAAGGCAGGCAAAAGAGTTGCACCGCCATATAGGGAGATAATGGACGTCACGGGAAGGTGACAGTTGAGATTGGAGGAAGGGAAGTGGACCCTGATCGCAGAAGGGAAACCCCGTTTTATGCTGTATGGGGGGATGGGTGAAACAGCTAAAAGGAGTTCGGTTGATGTTTGGAACTCAAGGTGGGAGTTGTTCAGGGGAGCTCTTGGATAGAGCGGGATTTAGTCGGTGTGAAGCTCTTGGAGTATAGAGCTAATGCGTTGGGATATTAATAGTGATCTCGGATAATTCTAATTTAACAAGCGTAGAGTGAGAGGAATATAGAGTAGTTCAACAGTACGCAGAAAGTATTTACTGTATTTAATTTAATGTTGGACCGGATCACCTATATCCGAGTTCTTAAGTGAAAATATTGTTTTGTTATTTATAAATAGTGAGTAAATAAATTGTTAGTTAAGTTTAATTGCAAGAGTTGGTATTCTTTTCGAGAATCCTCTCATAGCGTGACCGATATCACGTAATCATATCGGTGGTGGCCGCATACAAAAAGTAAAGGATTTCTTCAAAGTTGTGTGGACTTAGAGGGAACCCGACAAAGGCCTAGATTCAAAACACCTGGTGATGCTGGTGATAGATACTGGCGAAATTTTGTTACGTTTCTAAAACTAGTACTATCGCTAGAAGCCCGAATAGATAAATTTTATTATAATGGTCCTGTACAAAAATTTTAGTACAGGAACAGTATCTTATGAGTTATTCGTCTTTTGATGAAGCGGTTTCAAAGGCCGCTCACAGTAGTTATGCGACAATTTCTGCCACAACAGTTAACACTTTGTTGACGGGTCACGAGTATACAGTGGTGGCCAAAATTGTGGACTCTTTTAAGTAGATTTCATTACAAAAAGTAAAAAGCTACCTCGTGCAGCCGTCCGAAGGAAAACACTTTGGCAACTTTTGCTATATTTTCGCCGATCATGAGTCCCCGAATACCAAACCCACCCTCCCTTGAAATGCTGACTTATATATATATATATCCATGTATAATCATTATATAATTACAATACATCATCTATTTCCAATTACTAAAATTAAATTAATAAATTTAGCTTCAGTGCATAACGCTGACATTATACAAAATAAAGGTGGAACCTTTAACTTGTAATACAAAATCAAGCACAATACCACTAATTCACTAGCACATTGCGAACGATTAATCCATGTAAAACGTATGAAAAATCACCAAATTTTGATACAATAACCTATTAAGGACAAAAGATACAAATAACCAGCGAAATAGTGTTGAACCATTAAAAAACGTATAATAAACAAATAATAGATCAATTGGATGGATGTAGCAGGAAGTTTATATAGCATTTCACATCCTCAAGGGTACATGAAATACAAATATAAGCAAAAACATAGTCGATTTCCGTAATAGAATCCAGCAATAAGCTAAAAATTGAATTCCATTATGCGCCCGATCGACTATACACCAAAAATTATATATATATATATATATATATATACACTCATTGCCATAAAAATTTGCGCACCAAGAAAAAGACGTCCAAATGAAACGAAATTTTACACGCGTATGTACTACTGTGATATAAGTTAGTGAGTAGAAAACCAAAGAAAAGGGATAATTTATTGCAGAAAAAAGTACAAATAAACGGAAATTTTAGTACTCTGTTGACCCCCTCTAGCGCAAATGCACGATGCGATACGAGCGGCCATTGAGGCATACAAGTTCCGTGTGATGTCCCGAGACATCTCGTTCCATAGTTGCTGTAAACGTGTCTCGAGTTCAACCAAACTCGTAGGGTGTCCAACTTGCCGTCCCAAATGATCCCAGATATGCTCGATTGGTGACAAATCTGGAGAACGAGCAGGCCAGGGAAGGGTGGTAATGTAGTGGAGGCAGGCTTGTGACATCCTTGCCATGTGTGGCCGAGCATTGTCTTGCTGAAAAATGGGACCTAGGAGCCCTGCCACAAGTGGCAACACATGTGGCTGAATGATGTCCTAGACGTACCGCTGGGCTGTCATTGTGCCACGGATCAATATTAGGGGTGACCATGTTTCGTAAGCAATGGCACCCCATACCATCACACCAGCAGTGGGAGCGGTGTGTCGCTGTAAAGTGAAGGCAGGATTGAGGCGTTCACCACTGGGCCTCCACACACGAACACGATTGTTATCGCTGCTCAAATTGAATCTAGACTCGTTGCTGAAGATGACCTGGTTCTACTCCGTTGCAGTCCAATCCCGTCGTGCGCGACACCACTCCATACAGAGGCGTCGGTGGGTGGATGTCATTGGCAGCACACGTAAGGGGCGCCGCGATACCAGATGTCCTTCAGCAAGGCGGCTTGCGATGTTTCGGGAAGACACAGGGGTCCGTAGTGAAGGTGCTGTCTGTGTCTGGATAGCGGCCAATGAGGCGGTTGGCTCTACGCGCACGTTTTGTGTGATGTGACGGTCTTCTCGACGACTAGTCTGTCGAGGGCGTCCCGAGCCTGTTTGCCGTGTAAATGACGTCTCTGCACTCCATTGGTCCCAACACCTCCTCACAGTAAAATCAGAACGGCCTACTTGACGAGATACTCGCCGAGCTGATCACCCAGCTTCCACCATCCCGATGATTCTTCCACTCTCGAACTCTGACAACTGCTCATATTGTCTTTGATGACTGCGTAACGACATGTCTACCGCAGCATTTCCTTTGCAAAAGAAAAGGTACACTCAGAGAAGTTCTGCTTACCAGTTTTATACACTAAGGAGGATGAAGTTCAACGCCCTCTAGTGGCATTACGCTATGCGAAACCACGCTGCATATCTAATCATTTGCATATCTGCCTGATATGTACCTTCATGCCAAGTTTCGTTACAATCTCATAATTATTTCTTGGTGCGCAAATTTTTATGGCAATGAGTGTATATATATACAAATACATATATATATATATATATATTTATAACTGAATTTTGTCACGCTGTAACTCTCGAATTTTTTAACCTATTTGGATGAAATTTTTCATATGCATAGTACATACTAATGTCTCGACCGAGTTCGTTGGCCAGCTTCATCTGCCATCTCGTTTCAAAATGGCGTCCATTTAAATTTTTGAATTATTTTATGTTTTCTAACATTGTATAGAAAGTGTTAAGTTTCACAAAATGCAAACTCTTATGTATCATTTTAAACAGAATGTTAGAAACATTAAAACATATTTTAAAGAGTCACACAGAGTAAGTTAACAACATAGGTCATTTTAAAGAGAAAGTTAAATAACCTAAAAATTTCCAAAATGTCCACAAAATTCAAATGGCCGCCATTTTGAAACAAGAGGGCGGATGAAGCTGGCCAACGAACTCGGTCGAGACATTAGTATGTACTATGCATATGAAAAATTTCATCCAAATCGGTTAAAATTTTTGAGAGTTACAGCGTGACAAAATTCAGATATAAATACCGGGTGTCCCAAAAATGACTGATGGATTTTAAAATTCCATAACTTGCAAACGGTGACAGATATTAAAAAAATTCTTGCAGGAGGGTTATGTAAAATATCAGGAGTTTTTATGCTGCGATTCTCAGTTTTAGTTACAAATAGAATCGACAGATGGCGCTGCAAGCAATAATCGCTCAATCCAGGCTCGATTTGTCGGCCTCTCTCTTCTTCCATGCGAAAAAAAGAGATTAAAATGTATTGAATAAATCCCGAAGTACCAAAAAGCGGGTCTGGACTGAGCGCCTATAGAGATCCTACATTAGAGAGAGATTGGACATTGACGAAATGTCCGCCATTTTCGTTACAATTTAGATGGAACGCCGTACAACGCAATGTATTTTCATCAGCGTCTAACACTTTTTATTCTATTAAAATTATGAAACTTTCATTTTATATGCCTTCAAAGAGTCTTTCAGAACATAAATATGAGCACATTTCCATTTTAATGAGTAAGAATTCTCAGAAAATGCATTTTTTACTCTATTTTTTTTAACTAATTAAAATAATGGGCAGAGGAAGATTGAGCATGTAAGAACTTTATTTTAATTTCGCAGTATTCGAGAAAATAATTTTTAACGATTTTCAGATAGTAAATGAACTATAGAATTCAATTTTTTAAAACTATCTATAATTTATTACGCATTTTAAAACAACAGTAATTACAATTCTCACCATCTTCGTATTGATAATTTCAGAAACAATAAAATTTGAACATATCATATACCACTCCTATTTAACTATGTATGTGATTCAAAGTTAATTTAATAGGTGCGCTGAAAATATTTTAGAAGTTTCTACGTACTGCTACTTCTCTTTGATATTCTTTTTAAATACAGAAGTCTGGTAAATATATAGTATTAGAATGAGTTTGTTATCAAAACATTAAATGAAAGTTAAGAAAAAAATTAAATAGGGGCACTGTTGTTAAAAGAAATAAATAAAAAATATGAAAACCGAATTCTATAAATAAATCAAAATCTGATAACTAAGTAAAATCGCACTGCTGCGTAGCGCAAAACAGCTGAGTACAAAAAATGCATTTTCTGAGAATTGAAGGTATATCTCTTTGAAGGTATATCAAATGAAATTTTCATAATTTTAATAGAATAAAAAGTGTTAGACACTGATAAAAATGCATTGCGTTGTACGGCGTTCCATCTACTTTGTAACGGAAATGGCGGACATTCCTTCAATGTCCAATCTTTCTCTAATGTAGGATCTCTAAGCGCCTATTGCTCTCAGTGCCATCTATTGTTTGAAATTCGAACTAATATCAAGGATCACAGTACAAAAACTCCTGACATCATACATAACCCTCCTGCAAGAATTTTTATAATATGTGTCACCGTTTGGAAGTTATTGAATTTTAAAATCCATCAGTCATTTTTGAGACATATATATGTCAGCATTTCAACGGAGGGTGGTTTTGGTATCTGGTTCTGGGGGGTCGTGATCGGCAAAAATATAAAAAAAATTTCTCGAAGTGTTTTCCTTCGGACGGCTGCAATACGTAGCTTTTTACTTTTGTAATGAAAGCTACCTAAAAGTGCCCACACATTTGGCCACCACTGTACTAGTATTTCTAAAAGATACATGGTTGACTAAAGGCGTGCGTTGGATTCTTACTTTACTTCCGCCCAAGCCATTTTTATTGAATAAAATATCAGCAGGCTTTTAACAGAAAGATTACGTCTATTTATACTAAATAGTTGACTCGTTTTTGTTAGACAATATGAAATTTCATGTAAAATCCAAGCATTTTTAAAATATTTATTGATAGATAAACTCGAAAACCCTATTTAGGCAATCAACTTTCAGAAAAGGTGGGGCTTTTGTTGTCTCGAAACAGATATTTCATAGGAAATTGCCAGTCAACAATGTGTTAAGAGTTAATGTGACAGTTTTCCTACTTATAATTTAAAGATACACTATATGGCCAAAGGTGACCGGCCACTTGCGATTTTTGACGTTTTCTTAAATATCTAGAAAAATACATGAGTAATTACCCTGAAACTCCATGTAAACAGAATAGTACAGGTCATATATTTCCGTGAAGATTTTTCCCGAAACCCCATATAGGGGATCGTCAACAAATTGAAAAAGAACGGATATCTTTTGGACAACCTTGCAAAAACTAATGTAGCAAAAGCGTTCAAACTGCAGATTATGATTAAGGCTGTTCTTAACTGCTCTGCTCAACGAGCGCAAAACGTTTTGACACATTTACAAATTCATTTTTTAACGGAAAGGTATAAAATTGGAAAGCCTGGCTATGGAAGCGATTTGGAATTGAACTGCTTTTTCCATTTTTTGATCAATCAATTACCTATTGAGTTAGTTATAAGCGAATTTGATCATGTGACAAACACGTTTTTCGCCCGCTCTTAAGTGCTTTTCCTTCCTTCGTGCGGAAATTCAGTTCAAAATGCCCACTTTGACACTATTTTCTGAAAGATCTATTGTGTTTGCAAAGAAATAAAAAAAAACTCAATTACATAGTTTCTGAACAACCATACCAGCTAGTTTCATGCATTTTCGAACAAAAATAAATTAAAACTTATGTCACAAAGTTGCCCTTTTAAATTTGAGAACACCCTTAAGTGCCTTATTGTAATAAATTGTGTTCATTTTTATGAGAATAGCATGTATATTCGTAGAGAAATGAAAGTTTTTATAAAAAGAGTCCCAAATTTTGCCAACTTTTTTTTGCTTATAATTTGTAGAGTTCTTAATATAAAAAAATGTTCTTTTCAGAAAATATGACACATAACATTGTATACAATACCCTGCAATCAGAATTAAAAAATAATAAAAATTGTATGAAAAATGAGCAGTTTTACTAAATAATGATTTACTGCTCATGCCCGAATGTAAACAAAATATAATGCGCATAATGTGTTAGCTAAATGTATCGAGCAACTTTTGTAAAAGTCTCAAAAACATAGCTGGAAAATTCTGAAAATTGTTGTTGATAGAATAAGCTCAAAATCCATTGTTTCCAAAATGAAGCAAAAAGATTAAGGGTTGTATCCATATATCCATTGATTAGTGCCAGTATAGCATACACAATATTGCACGTACTACTGTAGTTTGATACAGCCCCTCATCTTTTTGCTTCCTTTTTGGAATAACGGATTTTGAGCTTATTCTATAAACGATAATTTTCAGACTTTTCAAACTATATTTTTGAGATTTTTACAAAAGTTTCTCTGTACATTTAGCTAACACATTATGCAAATTATATTTTGTTTACATTCGGGCATGCGCAGTGAATCATTATTTAGTAAAACTGCTCATTTTTCATACAATTTTTATTATTTTTTCATCCTGATTGCAGGGTATTGTGTACAATGTTATTTGTCATATTTTCTGAAAAGAATTTTTTTTTCATATTAAGAACTCTACAAATTATATGCAAAAAACTTGGGAAAATTTGGGACTCTTTTTATAAAAACTTTAATTTCTCTACGAATATACATGTTATTCCCATGAAAACAAACACAATTTATTACAATAAGGCACTTAATCATAATCTACAATTTCAACGCTTTTGCTACAATAGTTTTTACAGGTTTGTCCAAAAGATATTCGTCCTTTTTCAATTTATTGACGGTCTCCCATGGGGTTTCGGGAAAAAAATCCTCACGGAAATGTATGACCTGTACTATTCTGTTTACACACCTGGAGTTACAGGATAATTTCTCATGTATTTTTCTAGATATTTAAGATAACGTCAAAAATCGCAAGTGGCCGGTCACCTTTGGCCATATAATGTTTGTGGATTTTAATAAAAATTTACATAAAAATAGATTTTTTTTAGAATAATTGTGGTTTTTAGTTTGTAAAATTATGTCGCGTACGAAATAGACTTTTAAATTAATTATCCGAAAGATATCCTATGTTAAAAGCAATTTTTTGCTTTGAAAGAGCATAGTTTATTACTTTCCAAATAACCAACTGATAAAGGGCATCATGTTTTTTTTTTTTTCTTTTCTTAAACTACAATCATACAAAGGAGTTTTTAAAAAAATTCATCATCTATTCTATAACTTTATTGAAATAATCAAATTGAATAACAGTTTTTCCTTTATTTTTTCCAAATAAATAATAATACACGAATAACCCTAGCTAATAGGGTTATTCGTGTATTATTAATTATTTGGATGTAACTGTTTTTGAGTCACTAATACCATCTGCCCCAGTTTTACAGATAAATATATAAAATAAGACAAAAACTTTTATAAGTAAAACGGAATGTAATCGTGACGAATATTCTTCAAAATATCGCATTTTGAAAACTTAAAAATGTAATGTTATGATGATTTTCGTGAGATGAGAAACTGTCAATGGCTTGCAGCACCTTGAGTAGTTGAGTTTAAATTGCTATAATTTACTCAAATGAGAAGATATTAAAAACGTGATTTAACTTTTTTCTCTTAACGTTTCAAAGAAAGAATTTCATTCTTTCTTCGCGTAAGAGGAAGGAAAGATGCAGAGGATTATTTCTTTTTTCTAAGTTTCCTTGTTTAAAAGCGTTGAAAGAATAGTGTTTAGCATTTAAATTTTTGCAGTTTCATTCAATTATGTTACTATATATTTAAAAAGTCCTTCCGGCCAGTGCCGGGAGGAAGAGGTAGCTTTCATAATCCTTATTTTAAAAAAGCCAACTTATATCATGCAAACACACGAAGCTCAATTTAGTGGAAACCGGATATAGGAGATTCAATACTAATTTTTATCAATATAATGAATGAGAATTTCGCGAAATTAGTCAGCTTTATCCATGCTGCTTTTCTTTAAAGTAACTTAAATCTGGCTGCCAAATTTGGCAATTTCTTAAAGTACCTGTCATTTTAAAACAACATGGTGGATGAGGCTAACCAGTGAACTTGGTCGAGACCTTAGTAATTGCTGTGCACATGCTCACTCACATCGGAATCGGTTAATATATAGGAGTGCTGTCGCATGCAAAAAATCAGATTTTTCAAAATGTCACCCACAATAGAAATTGAAAGTGCTATATCTGAGCCATTTTTTAAGGTAAAGACAAACAAAAAATGCTCCTGAATCCTTATATCAAGATCAAATACTTAAGAAAGAAACCTTTTTCAATTTCTAATTTTTTTGCACCTCACATTAAATATATATATATTTTTTTTAATTTAATGACCGCCATTTTGAAGCAAGATGGCTGATGAATCTGGCCAGCGAACTTGGTCGAGGTGTTGATGTATACTATCCACATGCCTTCTTACATCGAAATAGGCGAATACGTGTGTTATCGCGAGACAAATACAAGATCGTTTCAAAATGTTAGCCATGCTAGAAATTCAAAGTGATATAAATCAACCATTTTTTAAGATATCAACAAAAGAACAAATTTTCAGAAACAAAAACTGCTCCGGAATCTTTGTATCAAGGCCAAACACATAAAAAAAATCTTTTTCATTTTCCAATTTTTTAATACCTCATTTTGAATTTTAAATTTAATTTTTTTTAAATGGCAACCCTTTTGAAACAAGATGGCGAATGAAGATGGCCAACGAACTCGGTCGAGACATTGGTATGTACTATGTACAGACCAAGTTACATCCAAATAGGTTCATAAATACGCCTGTTATCGCGTGACAAAAATCAGGTCGTTTTAAAATGTCAGCCACAAGAGAAATTCAAAATGCTATTACTCAGCCATTTTTTTTTAGATATAGACGAAAGAAAAAACGGTTCCGGAATCTTTGTGTTAAGGTCAAACACATACAAAAAAAATCTTTTTCATTTTCCAATTTTTTGGTATCTCATTTAAATTTTTTTATTTTTTTATTTTTTTAAATGGCCGCCATTTTGAAACAAGATGGCGGATGAAGCTGGCCAACGAACTCGGTCGAGATATTTGTATGTACTATGTACACACCAAGGTACATCCAAGTCGGTTCATAAATACGCCTGTTATTACGTGAGAAAAATCAGGACGTTTCAAAATGTCAGCCACGCTAGAAATTCAAAATGCTATAACTCAGCCATTTCTTAAGATATAGACGAAACAAAAACTGCTCCCGAATCTTTTTATCAAGGTCAAACACATAAGAAGAAAATATTTTTTCAATTTTCAATTTTTGGTACCACATTTCAAATTAAAATTTTTCTTAAAAATTTAAATGGCCGCCATTTTTAAACAAGATGGCGGGTGAAGCTGGCCAACGAACCCGGTCGAGACATTGGTATGTACTATGTATAAACGAAGTTACATCCAAATCGGTTCATAAATACGCCTTTTATCGCGTGACAAAATTCAGGACGTTTCAAAATGTCAGCCACGCTAGAAATTCAAAATGCTATAACTCAGCCATTTTTTAAGATATAGACGAAACAAAAACTGCTCCGAAATCTTTGTATAAAGGTCAAATACATAAGAAAAAAATATTTTTCCATTTTCAATTTTTTGGTACCACATTTCAATTTTTAAATTTTTAAAAAATTTTTAAATGGCCGCCATTTTTAAACAAAATGGCGGATGAAGCTGGCCAACGAACTTGGTCGAGAGATTGGTATGTACTATGTACACACCGAATTACATCCAAATCGGTTCATAAATACGCCTTTTATCGCGTGACAAAATTCAGGACGTTTCAAAATTTCAGCAACGCTAGAAATTCAAAATGCTATAACTCAGCCATTTTTTAAGATATAGACGAAACAAAAACTGCTCCGGAATCTTTGTATAAAGGTCAAATACATAAGAAAAAAATATTTTTCCATTTTTAATTTTTTGGTACCACATTTCAAGTTTTAAATTATTTTTAAAATTTTAAATGGCCGCCATTTTGAAACAAAACGGCGGATGAAGCTGGCCAACGAACTCGGTCGAGACATTGGTATGTACTATGTACACACCGAATTACATCGAAATCGGTTCATAATTACGAGAGTTACAGTGTGACATAGGTTAGATATATATATATATATATATATATATATATATATCAATTTTGAACGGAGGGTGGTTTCGGGGTCTGGGGGTCATGATCGATGAAAATATACCAAAATTTTTTGAAATCGCTTTCCTCCGAACGGCTGCAATAGGTAGCTTTTTTGTAAAGAAAGCTACCTAAAATTCCGGAAAAAGAAACAATGTTTAAAAAATACATACTCAAAACTAAGAGCATAATCCTACTCTATTTTTAAAAATCAAAACTAAGGGGTCCAACCCAGACTTCCCAAGTTAAAGAATGTAGATGGAAATAGTTATTATTATTATTTTTTTTTTTTTTTTTTGAAAACAATAATAGATTTTTTTTAAATTCAATACTTTTTTAGATGCGTTCGTAACTATATAAATACGTAGCACCTATAGTCGTCGTTCGGGTCATCTGTCTGTCTATCTGTCCGTCCGTCTGCCCGGCTGTCCGCATATAACAGAGCAAAAACTACCCAACCGAATGGTCTGAATTTTTAAATATACAATTGTTGTAAAATTTTGTCGAGTCATTTCAAATTTTTATCAAAATCGGATGCATAGTTTAATTACAGGGACAGTCAAAAGTTTTCCGTTATATGACGGCCAACGGGAAAAAATTATTGCACGTGCATTTTAATGATGTTACAGTCTTCCGATTGGTCTTAAATTTTAAACATATAATTGTTGCAAAATTTTGTAGAGTCATTTCAAATTTTATGAAAATCGGATGTATAAGTTAATGACAGGGACAATCAAAATTTTTTCGTTACATAACGGCCAATGGGAAAAAATTATTGCAAGTGCATTTTAATGATGTTACAGCCTTCCGAATGGCCTGAAATTTTAAATACATAATTGATGCAAAATTTTGTCGAATCATTTCAAATTTTATGAAAATCGGAAGTATAGTTTAATGACAGGGACAGTCAAAATGTTTCCGTTACATGACGGCCAATGCGAAAAAAATATTTCAAGTGCATTTTAATGATGTTACAGCCTTCCGAATGGCTTGAAATTTTAAATACATAATTGGTTCAAAATTTTGTCGAATCATTTCAAATTTTATGAAAATCGGATGTATAGTTTAATGACAGGGACAGTCAAAAGTTTTCTGTTACATGACGGCCCATAAGAAAAAAATTATTGCAAGTGCATTTTAATGATGTTACAGCCTTCCGAATGGCCTGAAAATTTAAATACATAATTGATGCAAAATTTTATCGAATCATTTCAAATTTTATGAAAATCGGATGTATAGTTTAATGACAGGGACAGTCAAAATGTTTCTGTTACATGACGGCCAATGCGAAAAAAATATTTCAAGTGCATTTTAATGATGTTACAGCCTTCCGAATGGCTTGAAATTTTAAATACATAATTGATTCAAAATTTTGTCGAATCATTTCAAATTTTATGAAAATCGGATGTATAGTTTAATGACAGGGACAGTCAAAAGTTTTCTGTTACATGACGGCCCACAAGAAAAAAATTATTGCAAGTGCATTTTAATGATGTTACAGCCTTCCGAATGGCCTGAAATTTTAAATACATAAATGATGCAAAATTTTGTCGAATCATTTCAAATTTTATAAAAATCGGATGTATAGTTTAATGACAGGGACAGTCAAAATGTTTCCGTTACATGACGGCCAATGCGAAAAAAATATTTCAAGTGCATTTGAATGATGTTACAGCCTCTCGAATAGAATGAAATTGATGTGCATTTATGAAGTGCACTAAAATATACATTCAGCAACAATATGCAGGGCAAAAAATATTTATAAAACTAGTTATAGTACGAGCGCACCTCATTTGCCACGTTTGACGAGCAATTTCCGACATGTTTTAATTGAAAACTCTAATGGATTTTTTACATTTAATATATATTTTTTAGATTGTCCATTAACAAGACCAAAAAGTGTTTTACTATATGAAATAATGTATTCAAATATAGATTAGATGTATTAAAAGCTATGCTTTCGTATTAGCCGTTTGTCAGGAGTTAAAAGCCGAAGGAATCGCTAAAATTCGCTGCTTAACCCTTTCAGGAGCAGCATTTGTGTTTCTGAAATGTTGAATTCACACTGGAATATTCGAAAAGTTTTATTTCAAAAATAAGGAAAAGCAGTTTTACAATTTTTTCCACCAAAGTTGTAAAAATTATTTTTAAATCCAAAAAAATTAAAATTTTCAAATCCAAAAGGGAAACTTTAATGACATAAGTTTTAATTTATTTTTGTTTGAAAATGCATGAAACTAGCAGTTGTTGTTGTTCAGAAACTAAGTCATCAAGCTGTTTTTTTTAGGGTTTTTTTTTTTTTTTCAAACGTAGTATATCTTTCAGAAAATAGCGTCGAAGTGGGCATTTTGAACCGAATTTCCACGCGAAAAGAGAAAAACCACTCCAAAAAGGATGAAAAACGTGTTTGCCACGTGATCAAAATCGCTTCTAACTCAATAGGTAATTGATTTATCAAAAAATGGAAAACAACAGTTCGATTTCAAACCGCTTCCATGGTCATGCTTTCCAATTTTATATCTTTCCGTTAAAAAATGAATTTGTAAATGTGTCAAGGCGTTTCGTGCTTGTTGAGCAGAGCAGTTGAGAACAGCCTTAAGGCTGTTCTCAAATCCAAAAGGGCAACTTTATAACATAGGTTTAAATTTATTTTTGTTCGGAAATGCATGAAACTAGCTGGTATTGTTGTTCAGAAACTATGTCATCAAGCTGTTTTATCCGTTTTTTGCAAACGCAATAGATCTTTCAGAAAATAGAGTCAAAGTGGACGTTTTGAACCGCATTTCCGCGCGAAAGGAGAAAATCCACTCAAGAAAGGGTGAAAACCCTGTTTATCACGTGATTCAAATCGCTTATAACTCAATAGAT
The DNA here is from genome assembly GCA_963932465.1 of Maratus speciosus. Taxonomy (NCBI): domain Eukaryota; kingdom Metazoa; phylum Arthropoda; class Arachnida; order Araneae; family Salticidae; genus Maratus; species Maratus speciosus. Next base: position 586,287,827 of record OZ010790.1, on the reverse strand, counting down.
AATTGATTGATCACAAAATGGAAAACACAGTTCGATTCCAAATCGCTTCCATGGTCAGGCTTTCCAATTTTATATCTTTCCGTTAAAAATTAACTTGTATATGTGTCAAAACGTTTTGCGCTTGTTGAGTAGAGCAGTTGAGAACAGCCTTAAAGGTGTCTGGTTCAAATCTTGACTAAAACGCTTCTCAAGGGGTTAAACAGCCTTTTTTATTCTTATAATTTCAGTGGTTTAAAGGCTCAGTTCAATTACATGTCTGTTAAATTTGGCTTAATTATTTTTTTATTATTATTATTATTTATTGACGAAAGCTTAATTTCGTTACGTAATATTATCCAGGAAACAAACGCTGAACTTTTTATATTGTTTTATGTGAAAACAGGCTTAGTCTTTCATAATCGGGCTGCACCCGATAGAGATGTACTATTTAAAGAATTATGTTTGAGAATTATTTAAAAAAAAAAATAAATATTGATACAGTTTTCAAACAAATTGCATTTGAAGAATCTTCTTTTTTATGATTTGAGAGAGTAGAAATTGAAATTGTGCGATGTTTAGAAATTTAAAAAAAGAAACTACAACAAAGCGAAGTTTGTTGGTCAGGTGTTGCCATCGTCAACATGACATCAGCGTTACTCATCGATATGTTTTTGCTTTATAACACAGATTGTGTCATCTTTGTTTTTTATCACTATTTGTGTATTTGTTATCTTAATGTGTAGCGATTTTTTAAACCGTTAAATGTAAGGTTTGTAGAACGAGAATAGTAATGATTCTTACAGTTGTCTACAGTATGATTTTACTAGTAGATGGAGTGCATTGCGCTTGCAAGGAAGGTCTCCTTACTGGGCATACTCAAGATATTTTGAAAAAAAAAATACTAATTAAACTACTTATGTATGTAATAAAGGATCAGTAAAATTTAGCGACGGAATTACTGTAGAAAGACTATAAAAAAAAATGAGATACTTTCGAATATTTGCCGTAAAAAGAAGCGTCCTCGCCAAAAGCAAACGATTTTAATGTAACTGAAAATTGTTTGTTAATAGATTTTTAGAATGCGTGTAAATGGTATTTATTGAATTTAAACTTAAACAATGAGAGAGTTTAATATCGATATACATATATATATATATATATTATATTACATTATATTGTTTGTTGCTGCAGTTATTTAATTTATCACTGAAAAAAATATTTTCACATATAAGAAAAAAGTCATATTGAAAAAATTATTTTCATACATTTAAGCGTATTCAAAAATAAAAGCCAGATGAAGAAACTGCAGTTATACATTTCAATATTTAAAAAGTCGTTTCCATAACAACAAAATTGAATTGACAATGCTCAATTGGACTTAATTTTGAGCTTGAAACAATTTTAATTAATTTAAATTTTGAATTTCATTTTAAATCGTAATTTTTTATAGTTAAATTTCAATATAAATGCATATAAATATCGATATGACAAAATCAGTTAAAACAAACTAAAACTGACAAAACTAAAGTTATTTAAATTAAATTTATTTAAACAAGTTCAGCATGAAACATTTTTTTCCTTTAACTGTATTTGACATAAAAAAAGTATTTTTTGAAACTGTATTCCATCCCCAACCGATAAAAGATCGCCAAATAACGAAATTTTCATTATTTTCTTTTACAAACGCTCTATTGAGGTTCTGTTGAAATTTCTCTTATAAACATATCTATCCTCATGAGAAGAACATTATGTAATTTTTTCAGATTTTTCGGAGTATGCCTGTATGGAGACCTTCCTTTTTTTAGTAATTATTCTACAGAGCTGCACAAAAGTATTCGATTACATTGCCGTGTATAGGTTCGTAGGTCAGTTATTAAGTTTTTGGAAACTGTCAGTACAAAAATAAAAAATTTCAGCGCAGGCAATTTTTTTTTTTTTTTAAAGAATTGAGCTTTCTGAAGAATACTGATAATTAAATAACGAGAAATTCCATCAAAAGAATTTACGGTGCGGTTTCAAAGCTAGTAAGATAGTGACACAACTCTGATTTAAATCGAATGTATTTTTGAGCAACGGGCTTATTACGACTTTCTTCAAGATTTGGCACAACAACAATGAGTCGATCGAATTACTTCAAGTGATGAAACCCCATATAAACCAACTATTTACAACTGATTTAAATAATTTCATGGTAGAATTAGGGGCTGAGTGAAAAGATTTTTTGAAAATTGACCAAAACCTGCTGCGACCCCAGAAAATATAGATGCTGTGCAACAAAATGCGACGTTAGGTAATCATGTATCATATGATGAAATTAAGACATCTTTGAACATTGCAAGGACCCAAGTACAGTCGTGGAAAAAAAAAAAAAAAGTAAACAGCCCCTACTAACTCCTCAACAAATTATCGTAGAAGAAAGTTACTGGTACCGAACGATTGGAAATAAAGTTCACTTTTAAATGATGAGTATAAAATTTGCTTAGGGGGTCATCTACATATTAAAACGAAACCAAACTTCATTTCTTTCAATGGCAATACCCAAGTTTAACAAGATGTTTCAAATCTTCTGTTCAAACTATGCCTACACATCACATTTCAAGTCATTTGAATGATAAGTTTTTGAATTATAAACATTAAAAATTGAGTGCTGCTAATGTTAAATTACATTTTCATATTTTTATTAATATCTCCTGAAATTATACTCCGAATGTGCTAATTTTTTGTGTAGCAGTAATACTAAAATACCCAAATACGTTGAATTTGCAATTTTTATAATTTTATGATATGAATTATGAATTATGAAATTAATACTAGAAAAAAATTATAAATTGCAACCTACAATTTTTTGATGGATTTAGATTTATTAAGTCCTGCTTTATGGAAATCCAAAATTTCACATTTTTCTTCCAAGTAGTTTTCAAATTATGCTTAAAAAACGGCAAAATGATACTTTAAGGGGCCGTCTATGACAGAAGTGACTAGATATTTTGAAATTTCTTAAGGGGTCTCAGGACTCTTAAAGCTCTAAAATTTTCGAAATTTTAATTTTTTTAGATGTTAAACTTCTATGTTTTCGGAACATTTTGATATAATTGTTATCTTGAAATTCCTATTAGAACAGAAGTTATGGCATTTAGAATTATACTCGCTCAATAGCTGAAGCGGTGTTTCCAAAACTTTGAAGTCATTTTTCTCCAAATCACGTTTTTGGGCATAACGCGCACGATATCTCAAAAACTTCTGAATATTTTTTCATGAAATTTGCAAAACATATGTTTCATATTAGTCTGCATAAACTGAACCTAAAATTTCCTTTTTATTGTAAAAAAAAATATTTTTTTTAGGGGGTTATATTGTTGAAATTTTCTAAATTTTGCATTAGCTAAATACAACTTTGTATTAAAAATATAAAAATGCTTTAAATACAAATTTATATAGGTTCAGTGTAATTATTATAATCTGAGGTATAAGTAGGAACCAAAATTTTCATTCTAGTTGCAAAATTTATTTTGTAATCGTGCGCATAAGCTATTATGCCGATTTTCTGCTCCTCAAATGTCTGACAGTTTGAAGTCCCCTGTAAATGCTAATTCTGCATCTCGCAATTTTTCAAATATTTGAAATGAAAGAACATACTTGTATCTTTCATTCTCATTTAAAATTGTGTCTTAATATTAAATACATTTTAAGATATTAAATGTTGAAAATGGTCCTTTTTTTTCATTTTTTCCAATTTTAAGAGTCCTGAGACCCCTTAAGCTATCCTGTAATCTATCAGTCTTCAACGACCGCTTGAGTGGTGCCTTGATCAAGAAGGGGGCTCTCTCGGTCAACAATCGAGTACCGAACTTCAATTTGGATACAGTCCCTAAAATACGCTCGTTTTAAAATAATTATTATCTCGGAAACTTATCCTACGAATTGTATAAAAATTTGTTTTTAGGCTAATTGAAGGGTGTAGAGTTCATTTATGCTGTCAGAATTGTGTACTACTGTTGAAAAAAACAAAGTTATGGTTCGTTATACTATGTAGATGGCCCCCTAAGGAAATTTTATATACTTCATTTAAAAGTAGACTTTATTTCCAATCGTTCGGTACCAGTAACTTTCTTCTACAATAAATTGTTGAGGAGTTAGTAGGGGGTGTTTACTTTTCTTTTTCCACGACTGTACATTCAATTTTGCATGATTATTTTGAATTTAAAATTATTTATATTTAGGTGTGAGCCCTTTGGATTCCATATAATTGAACTCAAAATCAAAAGTATGCTGATGTCATTTGGTACAATGAGATCTCAAAACAAACAACTCCTGGGCCTCAAATCATGCCTATGGCATTATAACAGATGTAAAATTTTGGATTTATTCCGATGAACATGAAATTGAGGCTGTTCTCAACGAGCCCAAAACGTTTTGACACATATTTACAAATTCATTTTTTAACGGAAAGATATAAAATTGGAAGCCCTGACTAGGGAAACGATTTGGAATCGAACTGTGTTTTCCATTTTTGGATCCATCCATTGTCTATTGAGTTACAAGTGATTTTGATCACGTGACATACCCGTTTTTCATCCTTTCTTGAATGGTTTTTCTCCTTTCGCGCGGAAATTCGGCTCAAACCGCCCACTTTGACATTCTTTTCTGAAAGATCTATTGCGTTTGCAAAGAAACGGAAAAAAACAGCTCGATGACAATAGTTTCTGAACAACAACACCTGCTAGTTTCATGCATTTCCGAACAAAAATAAATTAAAACTTATGTCATAAAGTTGCCTTTTTGGATTTGAGAACAGCCTTAAAAACAATTGATTCTTTGGATACTTAAAAATGGACAAATTTAGATGAAAGCTGTTCGTGCACGAAGTGCTTCAAAGAACGTACATATAATTGCTTCATATTTTCATAAATCCAGCGGTGTTGGAGTTGGAACTAGAAGAATTCTATGAGTTTGTTGGGGAATTATTTAGGAGAATTATTGAACAGTGAATGCTAATTGGTGCACGAGTTTTGTTTATTAGAGATGATTACTGAAATGTGAAAACAAAATTTCCAAAGTCACATTTTTCATCGTCATGGCATTGCGAATTGGTTCGAATTATCAGTAGCCCGAAAAAGTTGATTTGATCAATCATTGCCCTAGCTAATTTTATTCAGAACACAATTACACTTTTTTTTAACCATTTATTAAAAATTAAATCCGTGGTCACCAATTTATAATTTCAGAAGATGCAGTTGAAGTCTGAACTTGTTATTTCTGTAACATAAATTTCTGAATGGTATGTCTGTTACCTGTTATGAAAGTTGGTTCATTGGAATAAAAAAAGTGTGTTGATGCTAAAGATGAATATTTTTAAAAAGCAATGAAAGACTTTATTTCTATATGCAGTCTTTTGTGTGTGGATTTTTTAAAAACCCAAGTATCAGCCCCCGTAATTACTTAAAATTCGCTAATAACGTTTTGTTAATTGAAACGATATGAAATTTGTATACATTACTGAATCTCAATGCATTACAGCATGCTATTGAAAACATTTGGTGTAAGATTTATAGTTTTTACAGTGTTACACATAAGTATTCAGAGACCAAGCAGAGGGGAGTACAGTTAAACCTCCCTGTGCGACCACCTCCCTGAACGACCATTTTTTCATGGAACGAAATTTATTCCCACAGGCTCAATATTAATTTTACATCTATTCAGTGACCACCCCAGTTGAATTCCCTCCATGAGCGACCCATTTCTTTGAAGAAATTGTAACAAATTTTGTTGTTTTTTTCTGGTCGCTTGAAGAAGGTTTTATTAGAAAAATAATTCCGGAGAGCACATTATTCATCCAAATTATAAACTAAGTTTAGAATTTTTTCTTTTATTCCGGTAACTTTTAAGTGTTTAAACCCCTTTGTGCCTTTTTAGACGATGAATTTAACTCTGATGGCAAATTAAGAATGACGGTCAATAAACTCCCCTGCCGCATTGTGTCAGGACACTCTTAAAGAAATAGATAAATTAATGAAATCGTCATTATTTGTTCCCGTCCAAAAAAAAAAAAAAAAAAAAAAAAAATTACATTTATTTACTGGACTTTGAAAGGACTTGGAAATAAAAGTTATAAAAGATAAAACCATAAAATAAAAGCAACCGTCAATGTATTCATAAAAATTAGAAATATATTACAATTCATCAGACATACAAGTAAAAATTACATAAATACATATAAAATTAAAATAGTTTAGTCAATATATTATATGACAAATAAATACTTTAGTCAATGTATTCATATATTAAACTCTGGACTTTGAAAGGACTTGGAAATAAAAGTTATAAAAGATAAAACCATAAAATCAAAGCAAACGTCAATGTATTCATAAAAATTAGAAATATATTACAATTCATCAGAAATACAAGTAAAAATTACATAAATACATATAAAACTAAAATAGTTTAGTCAATATATTATATGACAAATAAATACTTTAGTCAATGTATTCATGTATTAAACTCCGCAGTGAATAACTTTTGTTTTGATTCTTAAATGTTCATATTTTTTCCTAATGTGAAAAATAAATTTTAGTAACATTAATTGTTACCTTTTTTCAACAATTAAAATCTAGATTTAAACATGACCTCCATTAAGAGACCACCTCTCGAAGCGACCCATTTTTAATAGAACGGAACGTGGTCGCTTTAGAGAGGTTTTACTCTATTTCAGATTATCGCCCTTGGAGATTGGAAGAGTGATTTAATGGTATTGTGCTGTCAAGAAAATAAGAAAATTTTCCCTGTATTATTTCTGCTTCAAACAGGGTTCGTTGATATATATCAATCGATATATATCTTCATATATATCATGATATATATCCGATATTTATTTTGAAAATATCAAGATTTTTGATATTTTCGATATTTTCATATTACTTTGATATTTATTTTCAACATATCAAGATGTGGTCTATTTTTAATATTTTTCTATATTTGATATTTATTTTCAAAATATCACTGTGCAAGATATTTGTTATATTTTCAGTCAAAACAAGTGCAAATGAAAATTTTAACTCTTGTTGACTGTGTTGTTCTGTAAATAAAGGATTTTTGTCTCTGATAATGACTTTTTTAGCTGAAGAAGAAAACAAATATCTTTTCCAAGATTTATGGTTGATTTTTTTTTACTTTTAACTGTTGATTATGAGGGACATTATTAATTCAGAACAGACACTGAATAATAAACTGTCTAATTTAAATGCTCGGTTATATATAGGGTGACTGCGCCAGTAGTTGATAGTTGATACCCCTCCAGTAGTTGATCAATTTTTTGAAATATTGCGCCTTTTTCAGGCGGAAATGAGTTTTACATGTGGCACTAGACATAATATTTTTGTTTGAATATTGGAGCACCTGTTGTCACATTCCTGCTGTCAGCTTCCTGCTGTAAGAGAAGCCATTTTATGATTTTTTTTTTAATTAGAAAATGTAAAAATTTTGTTTTTTGATGAGTTGGAGACAATTACGGTAAGTTAAAATAATCCACTTGCATCTTGCTTTTTTCAAATAACAGTTTTATATGAATTGTTGTTGATGACACCTTAAGCAGGATATTTTAAAGATTAATTTTGGAATTTTCGACTGATTTCTTCGATGGATCAACTACTGGGAGATGGCAATTAAAGAAACTATTTGCTTATAATTTTGTTGCTATTTAATTTCAGCAGCATTTCATTTTTGCCCATTATAGGACATTCATTAAGGGTTGTCGCAATCCTGTTAGTTTACTCCTAAATCTTAAAAGGAAGGAAATATAATAAAAACTCCGTAGCACCGACCTTATTTTATCAACTACTGGCTCGGTCACCCTATGTACAGCTTCATTAGAAAAGAATATGTTCTGGTATTGATTTAGTACAGTTTAAACTGTACAGCATATTAGGGAATAAAAAATGTTAAAAATTTTCAGTTAAAACAATATTATGTATTTAAAATTTTGTTTTATAAATTTCTGATTTCTTGATAGTTAATACTGAATCCAATAGCTTTTTTTTTTTTTTTTTTTTTTTGGTAAGTGCATGAAGCAAATTGTTTCAGTTTTCAATTAGCTGATCTTCAATTTTGTTAAGTAAAAAAAAAAAAAAAAAAAGTGCTTTTAGTACATTGTTTAAGTTTTCATGTTAATTGCAATATGTTTTAGTCTCTAATGTAATATTATGCTTGAAAATATTTATTATGAGCAAAGTTGACTAGTTTGAAAATATCGGATATATATCGAAAATATCGGATATTTTTTATATTTTCGAAAATATCACGATATTTATTAACCCTGGCCTCAAATCATTTAATGAAATTGTGACTGATACCAACCGATTAATAAAAACGTCAACAAAATAATGCTCTTCTTAAATACGAAATTAGATTACATTTTAAAATTAATTTTCGAGCGAAATATGATTGTAACCTATGAATGTTTCAGCAGAAATCGATTTCCACACAAGCTTTAATTATGCGAATCCAAAATTACAGCTCATTTGCCAAGCGAAAAGCAAAGAAGCATCCTTGTCCAAAACGTCATTTCATTATAGAAGTTCACGAAGATACCCGCCCCCCTCTCCCCCAACACACACATACACAACGTCTGCCGTACAAGTTTATGACACTAACTAATCGAAATTTAGACAAACTAAAATTCTCTAACTAATGAAACTTTGGTACGTAAGGAAATATTTTTTTCTTGTAAAGTGCACCAACCTCTCTTAAAATATGCTCGGTACTATGATTCAGAAAACCATTAGTTACTTCCTCATTGATGCCTGTAAGTCGTACACTATGTTAAATATCTCCCACCTTTGACAGTGAATATTAATCACAGAAATTAAAGAAAAAAGTTTTTGTTAGTAGCAAATTGACAGCATATACTCCGTCTACATTAATCTAAATTATGTAGTTCATTGAGTTATAATGATGCGAACGCATACTACACTATGTTGTTCAAGTTTTTGTACGTATTTCATTGCATAGGGAAGTGACATTAAAGAGATTGCTTAAATTATACAACATGAATTTTAAAAAGTTCTCCGTTTCCTTAAGGGTGTTCTCAAATCGAAAAGGGCAACTTTCTGACATAAGTTTTAATTTATTTTTGTTCGAAAATGCATGAAACTAGCTGGGGTTGTTGTTCAGAAACTATGTAATTGAGCTGCTTTTTCCATTTTTTTGCAAACGCAATAGATCTTTCAGAAAATAATGTCAAAGTGGGCGTTTTGAACCGAATTTCCGCGCGAAGGGAGAAAGAGCACTCAAGAGCGGGAGAAAAACGGGTTTGTCACGTGATCGAATTCGCTTATAACTCAATAGGTAATGGATTGATCAAAAAATGGAAAAAACAGTTCAATTCTAAATCGCTTCCATGGCCAGGCTTTCCAATTTTATATCTTTCCGTTAAAAAATGAATTTGTAAATATGTCAAAACGTTTTTCGCTTGTTGAGCAGAGCAGTTAAGAACAGCCTTAAAAGGTGACAAATAATAATAATAATACAGATGTTGCAAGTTTAAGATACGGGGCATTCTCATAATCTTTTGACTTTCGGGAATAAAAATCTGGTGAAATTAATCTTGCTAAAATAACATTTTAACCTGATAGACGAATGCCTTAATGATTCAAATTAAAGAAAAAAGGGTCAGCAGCGAAAAATTTTTTATTTAACTGAGGTTTAAGGTAAACTTGCGAGTTTAATTTTTCCTTACCATTTTACCACTATAACTTTTTATTTTCTTCTAAATTTTTACTTATAATGAATTTGCATAGTACCCACAGGACATTCGAATAAGAAATAATAAAAATGTAGCACTTTTAATACAGAAGTTTTGTGTAACATTGTCTTAAAGGGGTGTTAAAGAAGGGACGATAAGGTAAAAAAAGGGGGGGACGGTATAGGAAAAAAGGGACGAAATGGGAAAAAAGGGGACGGTAAGGGTGGAACGGTAAGGAAAATTACCGCCTATTTTTAGGAAAATCATGTTAAGACTAAGTGATAGCCACAATGTTCATTGATTTTTAGAAACAGTTGTCAACATTGGATTAAATTTTTAAAAAAAATTTAATTTACCTCGAAAAGTGCAGGAATAAACCTTGGGGACGGTAAGACTACCCATAAAGCCACGATCTTGAAATTGATATTTAAATGCTGATTTAAATTCTGCAGTCAATTTCATGTCAAAGAATTTTAGACATTCTTTCTTTAGCATACTCCTGCATGAGAAAAAACCTGAAAAAAATTCTGTGGCTGCATCTGAAGTCATTTTCGGTATAAGTTTAGCAAGAGGGACAGTAAGGAATCTAAAACCCAGGGACAGAGTTCAAAAAATAATATCAACCGTAAAAATGTGTGCAGGTTAATTTTTTGCTACCTATTTATATAAATCAATTGTCCCAGTTTCGGAAAAAAATTATATCGAATTACTTTTATTGAGGCAATTTTATACAGACAGCTCCAAACTTAAAAATCAGCATCAGGGACACGGGGCGGTATAGGAATTTTCCTGGTATTTGGACCCCCAACATCGTCCAAAACTTATTTATCTCATTAATATTGTTATGCAATCGTGCAATGGGATGTTCCCCAGTATATGAAATAAAAAAAAACACAAAAAAAAATGTTATAAAACAAAAATTATTATTCAGGGACATAAAAGTCAAAAGATTTTGAGAGCGCCCATACATATTTTATTTAAATTTCCGAGTACTTTTGGTCTGCAATCCCGCAGCCATCGTCAGGGAATATTTTCCTTAACGCTGCTCTCAAATCCAAAAGGCCAACTTTATGACATACGTTTTAATTTATTTTTGTTCGGAAATGCATGAAACTAGCAGGTGTTGTTGTTCAGAACCTGAAATTTTTTCAGAATGTTCAGAACCATCGTTTTTTTTATTCGGTTTTCTTTTTTGCAAACGCAATAGATCTTTCAGAAACAGTGTCAAGTGAGCGTTTTGGAACGAATTTCAGCGTAAAAGGAGAAAATCGACTCAAGAAAGGGTGAAAAACGTGTTTGTCACGTGATCCAAATCGTTTCTAACTTAATAGATAATAGATGGATCCAAAAAATGTAAGACACTGTTCGATTCCAAATGGCTTCCACGGTCAGGCTTTCCAATTTTATATCTTTCCGTTCAAAAATGAGTTTGTAAATGTGCCAAAACGTTTTGCGCTTGTTGAGCAGAGCAGTTGAAAACAGCCTTAATTGCCGTTCCATTTATTCAAATACGTTAGTCACTTCGTTTGAAATGGGAGAGTCAATAATTCTTAGGGTAGATGGGAGTAGAAGTAGTTTTGCTTCGAATTATACTTGTGTAGAAGAAAATATTTAACTGCCTTTCCAGTCATTTTACTACGTCACTTGGTTTTAAATGGGTAACCGGAATGTAAGTGGAAGAAGTACTGCTATCTACGATTAAATCTACTCAGAGGAAAATTACTGGGTGTTTAAGTTTTCAGGATATTTTACCATATATTGGGGATATTGTATGACAGTGCGTCGTTACTTGATCGCCTTTACGCAGGATGTGTAAAGTTACGTTTTCAATCGTACGTTATGCTCAATATCTAAGATACTTGACAGTGAATATTAATCATAGGCAAGGGAAAATGTAACATGCAGAGTAAGTTTTGTTGTTAGGGATGTCACACTTTCAAATGTATGTTATTTTTAGATGCCAGTATTTTATAGCTTTTTTTACACTTTTCTTTCAAAAATTGTCTATTAACCATTTGGAAAAATGGTTATTGTCCTCGGTCAGGATAGGAAATCAAAAACATATCTGAAGCGTTTTATTGGTTGTATCCGCATTTTTATTCGTTTTCTGATGGGTCTATACAGTAATCTGTATTTTCCCTTTACTTTCAACAGAGATATATACTTCTGTTGCCACTATGACAAAAAAGTAATAAAAACTACAAAAAAAATTAATAACTTAGAAACAAATTGAGATAGAGCTTTCAAATTGCATTTAAAAGTACATTTTTTTCTCTATACGACGGTGTAAAAAGTAATATTGTGGGATGTTTAGAAGTTTAAAAATGAAATTTCATTTAAAATGGGTCGATGGAAAAGCCTTTTACCGAACAGCCAATGAAATGCTTGGATAATACGTAAGTTTCAGGAAATCTGACGAGTCGCAGGCGATTTTTGTCGCTTGCAATTTTTACGTCTTATAACACCATTAATGTTTAATCCATGGCGTACGTAATCTCTGATCAATTCAATGCGATTTTTTATGTCTTAAATTTTAGTCTTTGAAAAAATCTTTTTTTTATAAGCGCAAGAAACCACAAAATAGTCTACGAATATTTCCCCAAAGTATAAAATATTGGGATTGTAAATTATTATTTCAAGTTCACCTTTTCCACTATTATCAATACTGATTAACTGGGCTTTGCCCGTCTAGATGTTCGTTTTGCTGAACGGAATGTTTGATCAGGCACTGCCACAGAGGGTCAGATAGATAGATCTTGATGTTTATTATATTAATAATGTTATCGCTTTTTAAGTCATTGTCCTAATCACACACAGGGACGTGAACAATCCCGTTTTTTTAAATGCATTATGAAATAACATAAAAATAAATGAAATAATGTTGACGAGGAAAACAAATTTTAATCACGAGGAAAATTAAGCAAATGGTTAAGAAAGACAATGTTATTTATTTTCAATTTGATACTTTTGTATCAAAAGTACCTGTAAAAACAAATATAATAAGGGGCTGTGCATATATAACGTTATCAGCTTTTTGGTAATTTTGGATCCCCTTTTCCCCTTCCGATATCATACGTTATCATCTCTTGACCCACCCCCACCCCCGTAATGATATAGTTATATCAATGTCTAAAAATTCTTTGATTTTTTGAATTTTTCTTCTTTTGTTTGGAATGATATACAAATATGGTTACATTTATTTTTCGCATAGTTTGTTGATTCAAATGAAGAGAACCCAATAAAATATCACTTTATACAGTCGAACCTCGTTATCCCGACACTCTAATGACCAGAAAAAAAGTGTCGTCATAAGCGGAGTGTCGCGGTAACCGGAGTTGGAGAAAAGTATGTATATAAAAAGCTGTATTTTTAATTAATTTAAGACAATTTTAAATTCATAATTGTTGTTGCAGTTTTAAGCAATAAAACGTTATTATTAAACAAAACCAACAAAAAAAAACAAAAATTGAAAAAAATAAAATTCAGATTTATCATGACTTGTTTTTTATTGTTTCATGAAATATTGACGAATTAAGGTTTTCTTAACTCTAGATGTGCTTCCTACAATTCTTTTTTCAATATTATATAATGAATTGTAATCAATATTCGTTGCTTCAGAAATGGATGTTAGATAATTTCTGATCGTTTTAATTCTTCGGTTTTAGTCGGATGAAAAACGACGTGTAATCACAAGAACGTGCCGCCTGACCAGAACAAAAAGACCGCGAGTAGACTGATATGTCTATCTGGAGCTTAAGGCTGTTTTTAACTGCTCTGCTCAACAAGCGCAAAACGTTTTGACACATTTACAAATTCATTTTTTAAAGGAAAGATATAAAATTGGAAAGCCTGACCCTGGAAACGATTTGGAATTGAACTGTTTTTTCCATTTTTTGATCCATCGATTACCTATTGAGTTATAAGCGAATTTGATCACGTGACAAAGAAGTTTTTCGCCCGCTCTTGAGTGCTCTTTCTTCCTTCGCGCGGAAATTCAGTTCAAAACGCCCGCTTTGACACTATTTTCTGAAAGATCTATTGCGTTTGCAAAAACATGGAAAAAATAGCTCAATTACATAGTTTCTGAACAACAACACCAGCTAGTTTCATGCATTTTAGAACAAAAATAAATTAAAGCTTATGTCAGAAAGTTCCCCTTTTGGACTTGAACCTTAAGTGAGTCATTCATAGTGTGTGGATTTATTTATCCAGATAGAGAATTGAAGCAAAATTTCTAATTTATCTCATTGAGTATTTTAGACACTTTTGTGAAAAGTTTGGTTAAGACATTTCTTATCGTTTAATTTCCGTGCTTCTAAGATGGATTATGAAAAATGGACGATTTTCCTAAACCGTCGGGATATCCGGAGTTGAACATTATTCAACGACGTAAAATCCGGAGTTTATTTACATTAAAATCATATACAGAAAATCGGGACTTTGAAAAACTGACGTGATAAGCGGAGTGACGTGAAAAACGGGTGTCGGGATAACGAGGTCTGATTGTATATGAAATAACATTTTTTGTTACATAATCCATTCAATAGTAATAATGTATTCTTGTACTTAACCCTCGCGGAAGGGGGGGGGGGTGGTGGACAGATAGAAATTCTTATCAACAAAACAGGTGGACAACATTCATTCTCTTTTATTTATTAGTAAACACAAGTTTCATTTCAAATATACTTCGCATAGAGTTTCTCGAACAGCGATTATATATATGCATACACATATGAAGAAGAATAGGAGTGTCAAACGTTGGAGGTATTATATATTTTGAAATTAAATGATTTTTTAATAATTTAGTGATTTTTACAATAACTTTGTATTTTCATAAAAATAACAGACTAAAACTAGTATGTTGTGGCCATCACAAAACTTTCTTCTATATAAATCACATCAATTAAATCATTTAAGTAGTACAAGAAGTTTAGCACCCATTCATATCAAAGTATATCTGAATTTGAAGTTTGATGAAGATTCGTGCATTAGTTCCTGAGATAGAGCTATAGGGGAAAGTCTGAAAAATGCAGCATAGCAGCGCCACCTTTTGAGCGATTTGCACCAAAACATAAACAGCACTAATTCATATCAAGGTATACCGGAATCTGAAGTTTGATGAAAATCCAAGCATTAGTTCTTGAGATAGACCTATTGGGGAAATCGCAAAAAAATGCAACATAGCAGCGGCAGCTGTTGAGCGATTTACACCAAAATGTATAAAACGTCAATTCATGTCAAGGACTAACTGAATCTGAAGTTTGATGAAAATCCGTTCATTATTTCTTGAGATAGAGCTATTACGAAAATCGTGTAAATGTTGCAAAATGCAGCATAGCAGCGCCATCTGTTGAGCCATTTACACCAAAACGTTACCAGCATCAATTCATCTCAAGGACTAACTGAATCTGAAGTTTGATGAAAATCTGTGCGTTAGTTCTTGAGACAGAGCTATGGCAGAAATCGCAAAAAATACAGCATAGCAGCGCCACTTGTTGAGCGATTTACACTAAAAACTAATCAGCGCCAATTCATATTAAGGACTACTTGAATATAAATTTTTATTAAATTCCGTGCATTAGTTCTTGAGATAGAGCACCCACAAAATTTGTGTCACATACAGACAGACATTTTGTGAAAACATGTTTTTCGGAATCTCTGACCCTTAAAACGTGTAAATCCGTCGGAAATCTTCCGGAAGTGGAAAATTTTTACGAATCCAATACTTTCTTCTTGTAAAGGTAGAAGAAAGTAAAAAAGATAACATATTATTTTCATGTAAAGACCATGTTGCAAATAAAAAGAGAAAATTTTGGTTGGATCAAAAATGATATCGATATCAAAAGACAACTCACCTCCCCCTAGAGATATCTTACGATGTCATGTGCCAGAGCACCCCCCCTCTCCCCCCTAAAATGCTAACGTTATACAGTGCGGCGCAAAAGTTTATGCACAAACGAAATGTTTTTACAAAAAGAAAAATATACACCGGAATGCTGTGAAATTTTTACTGTACCTAAACAATTGGATCATGTTTCGAATGCGGAAACAATTCATTGTAAGGAAAATAATAAATTATAAAAAAAATATAAATTATGATGTCGCAAAAGTTTATGCACAAAAACGAAATATTTACATTTCAGAAAACACAAATATCCTTTAGTAGTCTATGGTATTTCCATTGCACCTGATGAGATCGAATACGCGATTTTCTATTGATAACACGAGAGTATGAAAGGTTTTGGTAGCGAGTTTGTATCAGGCTACCTCGATCGCTGATTTGAGCTTTTGCACTGAGTAATTCTGCTTCCCATTCTTGTAGATGTCACGTGAGAGGATTACCTAGATGCTCTATCGGATTGAGATCTGGCCTGAGTGTTGGTCATTTCATCACAGTAATATTCTGAGATCTAAGCCATTCTTTTGTGCACGGGAAGTGAGTATCGATGCGTTGTCTTGCTGAAAGGTCCGGTTGGGACAACCTAGGAGTTCACCAAACGGTCACAAATGCTCACTCAGAGTTTTCCGATGTTTTTGTGAATTCTGTCTGCCATTTAGGAAGCAAAGAGAAGTTTGTCCATTGTAGCCAAAAACGCCCCATATAATGAGCGAACCTCCACATTGTTCCCTGCTGAATATGCTCTTCGGATCTCTCCACAAGTCACGCCAATAGAATGAGGAGCCACCTGGATCATCCAAATTCCATTTTTCTTTCATCAGAAAAAATAACATTAATCCATTCGTCACGATAATACATGTGTTGTTTTGCCCATTGAAGTCTTGCTTGCTTGTTACACTGTTCCAGAAAAGGGTTACGGGCTAAATTTTGTTTTTTGACGAATCCTGATTCGGTTATTCGTCTGCGTATGGTGTCATGTGATATTTTTGATCCAAGTGGATTTTTTATCTGATTAAGAAACAAATTGCTAGTTACAGCCAATCTTTTAATTCTTCTATCCTCACTGAATGTGGTTTTACTCGACCTTTCTGAGCGATACGCATTTTTGAATTGTTTTCCACGCTGCAAAAACTATAAATCCTACGTTTAGACAGATTTAAAGTAATCCAAATTTGCAAAACGCAATTACCTTCAGCTGTCAGATTCCAAACTTCTACAATTTCTTCAGGCGAGAACTGCAGAGATTTCGGCATTTTGATTATCACTCTTACAGCGTACGCTACAGTTTATACTCTAGGAAAAAAGTCTCGCTGATCCTCCACCTATCATGTTTAAGGAGATATTTGCACAACATCTCTTTTGTGAATACATTTTTGCGACATCACAAAAAATGATTTTTTTTTTTTTTTTTTTTTTTTTTTTTTTGTAACGATGAATACTGATTCTGATGAGTTCTGATTTTTGTAACGATGAATATTTTCCAAACTTGTGATACATATTTATGATCATAGTAGTCACCTACAGTGGATATTTGAAAGCATTCCGTTATACAATTTTATTTTTATTAAAATATTTGCGTTGTGCTTAAGGCTGTTCTTAACTGCTCTGCTCAACAAGCGCAAAACGTTTTGACACATTTACAAATTCATTTTTTAACGGAAAGGTATAAAAATGGAAAGCCTGACCATGGAAGGAAACGATTTGGAATTGAACTATTTTTTCCATTTTCGGATCCATCCATTACCTATTGAGTTAGAAGCGAATTAGATACCGTGACAAACACGTTTTTCGCTCGCTCTTGAGTGCTCTTTCTTCCTTCGCGCGGAAATTCGGTTTAAAACGTCCACTTTGATAGTATTTTTGAAAGATCTATTGCGTTTGCAAAAAAATGGAAAAAAAAAAAAGCTCAATGAAATAGATTCTGAACAACACCACCAGCTAGTTTCATGCATTTTCAAACAAAAATAAATTAAGACTTATTTCAGAAAGTTGCCCTTTTGAATTTGAGAACACCCTTAAGCTTTTGCGCCACACTGTATATGCACAGCCCCTAACTAAGTGGATGAATGGTTGTATGTAATCATATGATTACGCATGTCAAATATAAATCAGCATGTTAAATAAATGATCAGAATTATATTTAAAAGAAATGGACTATCATTTTTACTTTCATCTATCTTTACAAGAAGAAAGTATTGGATTCGTGAAAGTTTTCGACTTCCAGTTTTCAGCGGATTTACACGTTTTAAGGGTCAGAAATACCAAAAAACATGTTTTTACAAAATGCCTGCCTGTAAGCCAATGACTTTGTCTGTATGTGACACATAGATTTTGTGGGCGCTCTATCTCAAGAACTAACGCACGAATTTTCATCAAACTTCAAATTCTGTTAGTTCTTGATATGAATTGGTGCTGATTACATTTTGATGTAAATCGCCAAACAGGTGACGGTGCTATGCTGCATTTTTTAAGATTTTCGAAATAACTCTATCTCAAGAACTAATACGCGAATTTTCATCAAACTTCAGATTCAGGTATTTTTTGACAAATATTGGTGATGATTATATTTTGGTACAAATCTCCCAATAGGTGGCGCCAGTTGCCATTTTACATTTTGATGTAAATCGCCAAACAGGTGACGCTGCTATGTTGCATTTTTCACGATTTCCGTAATAGCTCTATCTCAAGAACAAATGCACGAATTTACATTTAACTTCAGATTTAGTTAGACGTTGATACAAGTTGTTTCTGATTAGGTTTTGGTGTTAATCGCCCAATAGGTGACGCCGCTATTCTGCTTTTTGCAGCATTTACACGATTTTAGTGATAATCGTATCTCAAGAATTAATGCATGGAGTTTCATATCTTTAGAATCCTCATGATGGGCATAGATTGCCATTTAATTTTGGCACTGCGATAGCGAATTTTGATTAACATTTATGAGATTGAAGAAAGTTTTGGGATTGGTACATTTGACTAGTTACACTGGAATTGATTTAGGAATGTCTGCAAAGATACGTTATCTTTAAATGAAAACTTGCAGTGTCCCGTTTTCCGTTTTTGCCATATTTAAAAAGTAAATCACTTTAATTCCAATGATATTTTGATAACGTATTATAGGAAAATATCACTATTTGGCTGATGTTTTAATCATTTTAGCTATATTGGATTTCTATATTATGATATACTGCTTTTTATATGCCTTTAGTTTAGATTTTTTTTTCCTATTTGAAAACAGATTTTTAGGAGTGTTTTAATTTATCGAGCATTTTTGGGCGCCAAGAATTTTTTTTATTAATTATGATTTCCGTTTTATTTATACAAATCTAGTAAATCTTTAGAATGAAATAATTTCAAAATTTGAACGAAAGTTTTCTGAATTTCGATAAGAATTGTAAAGGGGGGGAAATGTTTAAATTTTACTTTTTTTGTTTTACCCTTTCAAAAACGAGACTAAGGCCTTGATAAAGTTCATCCTAAAACAGTTGTATCGACAGTTCTTGTATAGCATCTATACACATGATTACTTCACTTCATTCCTCGTGTAGAGAAAATGTTTTTCGAATTCCCCGCTGACACGAAGAAGATGTGAAAGAAATTTGAAGTGAAGGGAGTCCAAGGCAGAAACCATCAATACCGTGTGTTAGAGACGGAAATTGGATTTAACGTCTTAGCTGCGAGAAATGCGCCCTCCGAACGAAAAATAAATAAATAAATAAATAAAAAACACGTGTGCCTCTGGAAATTGAATGCTGTAAATGCATTTGAAGACTATTTCCCATTTCACAACACTTCGAATCAGCTAGATGCGTGTTTTAGACGGGAGATTATAATTTTATTTGCACTTGTGTAAAAAGCACGGGAAATTTCTAGTATTTTTCTCACACGTGTAAGGCAGCTGAGTAACATTTTTGTTTTGCAATTTCAATGCACTGGGGAGAATTGAGGCATAGGTAGCCTATAGGAACGAACAAAAAAATTATATATATATATTTTTTTTTTTTTTTCGCGCGTAAACGAGAATATGGGTCGTTGCATTGACCGTAATTGAAACTTTATATGCACTTTAAAAAATAGATAAATAATACCGGGTGTCCTAAAATGGACTGGCTGATTTTAAACTTCAATAACTTGCAAATGGTGACAGCTATCGAAGAAATTCTTGCAGGAGGGTTATGTAAGATGTCAGGAGATTTTTTACTACGATTCTCAATTTTAGTTCAAAATAGCAGCTATAGATGGCGCTGCAAGAAATACCCTGTAAATTCGATTTTTTGGTCTCTTTCTTCTCTCAGTATTCATGCGACAGAAGGAGGTTACATGTATGGAGTGGTTCTTAGCTGCAAATGCAATATTGTTCGTAGGGACACAATCCATATATTTAACACCCACCTGTCGCATGAATACTGGAGAATAAAGAGGCCAAAAAATCGGGCCTGTATCTGGCGCCTATTGTTTGCAGTGCCATCTATTTAGCACCCCCCATTGGATTAACATTAGCGAACGGTTGTTTTCAACTGACTGAAGTAGCTCTTAATAATTTTTCTGAATACGAAATATCGTTTGAACGGGGGTTGGCGACCATAGCTCGTTAAGAAAAAAAAATTTCAGATTTTTTTTAAGTTCATATAATGTTACATATCCCACATATCCCACATATCCCGGACTTTAATTTTTGTAAATAACTTCTTCGTCCACAATGAGTTTAGCATCTTACGATCATTTTCCTTAAAACTCTAAAAACCATTGTATAATGATCTAGGCCAGGGTTGGGGAACCTTTTTATAGCCAAGTGCCAATTTTTTTCAATAAATATTTTACATGACCATGGCGTGTCAACTGAAAAATAAATTTAGTGGGTTGAAAAATAATGGATCAAAATTACTTGAAAATTACTTATCAAGGTTTAAAATATATATGGGTAAAATACACATAATATTACACAGTAATAATTATAGATACAATTATATTTTTAATTTAAATAAAAAAAAACAAATTAGATTAATTAAGAAATATTTGTTGCTGTTGCTGTTGTTGTCGTTGTTGTTGTTGCATCTTGGATAAAAAAAAATAACTAATATCAGGTTCATAACTCAGTTAAACTGTAACAGAACGCAAACTGAACTGAAGTTATCCGGCAAGCGCGAAAACTGCCATCATTGTTTTTATTAATTGTCTAACAATGTTTTCTTTTCGATCGTTTTCAAATATTGTCTTTGCTTGATAAATGGTTGCGAGCATATTGAATTTGATTAGAATTTAATAAGCCGAAATTAAGGTCTTCACTTTCCCATTAATTGAATTTGCAAAGATCAGATCATCTAAGTTCGCGTATTTTGTGTAATCTTGCTGTATCTTGATTTAGAGTCGAATGCAATGCCGCGCCGCACAGTGGAGTATTTGATCCGGAATCCTGGCCAGAATTATTTATCATGTGTTTTACAGTTAAAATTATTGCTGATGACTTATTGTTTGTAAATACACTTATTAATGTTATATACACATAAAATTATGCATTTATTAAAAAAATAAATATATAATACAAAGTTTACTTGCATTTTTAGGTGCGTTCGTAATTATATAAATACGTAGCACCTATAGTCGTCGTTCATTAGATGCGTTCGTAATTATATAAATACGTAGCACCTATAGTCGTCGTTCAGTCCGTCCGTCTGTCCGTCCGTCTGTCTGTCCGCATATAACAGAGCAAAAACTACCCAACCGAATGGTCTGAAATTTTAAATATAAGATTGTTGCAAAATTTTGTCGAGACATTTTAAATTTAATGAAAATCGGATCTATAGTTTAATTACAGGGACAGTCAAAAGTTTTAATTTACATTACGGCCAATGGGAAAAATTATTGCAAGTCAATTTCAATGATGTTACAGCCTTCCGAATGGTCTGAAATTTTAAATATATAATTGTTGCAAAATTTGTCGAGCCATTTCAAATTTTATGAAAATCGGATGCATAGTTTAATTACAGGGACAGTCAAAAGTTTTCCGTTACATGACGGCCAATGGGAAAAAATTATTGCAAGTGCATTTTAATGATGTTACAGCCTATCGAATGGTCTGAAGTTTTAAATAGATAATTGTTGCAGAATTTTGTCGAGCCATTTCAAATTTTATCAAAATTGGATGTATAGTTTAATTACAGAGACAGTCAAAAGTTTTCCGTTACATTACGGGGAATGGGAAAAAAAAATATGGCAAGAGCATTCTAATGATGTTACAGACTATGCACTTATGAAGTGCAAAAAAATATACATTCGGTACAATATGCGGTGCAAAAAAAAATATAAAACTAGTTATAGTACGAACGCACCTCATTTGCCACGTTTGACTAGCAATTTCCAACTTGTTACTGTTTGTAAGAGGAAAGCAATGGTTGATAAAGTGTTGTTTTCCTTACAAGTAATGTTTAATTTAATGTGGTTAATTTTACTACAGTAGAACCTCTTTTATCCGAAACTTTTTTAAACGAAACTCTTGGTTAACCGAAATCTATTTTTAAAGCTTTTTTTTTCTATTCCATTTCTTGTATGCAAATTCCATTTTGAAATCTTTTTTTTTTAAACTATCCTATTCCTTGTGTGCAAGCGGTCCTTGCCGAACTACGAGTACATGTAAATATTTTCGATCCCCTTTCTTAGAGTTCTTTTGAATGTAACTTGAGCTCCCGTAAACTGCGGAGTGGAACGAAGAAAACGAACAAATTAGCAATTCTGAAGCTTTTGGATGTTTTGAAAAAGGTTTGGTATGGCTGCAGCAGCAGGAAGATTGTGATACTGGTGAACTAATAATACTTAAAAACTCCGTGACAGAGCTTCAAAGCAAAGACAATCGAAACTGCGACAAACAGAACATTTTTTCAAACCCTTGTGATATATTAAAAGGTACTTAATTTCAAAATTAACATTCAGGTAATTTATTGTTGTTTCTATTTTGCTATTGCTTTATTTTTATTAAGCACTTGTTACCATAATAAGAAATATTGCTCATATTTCTCCTTAATCTTAAAATTGAAGCTTTCTCGATTATTCGAAAATTTCGATTTTCCTAAAGATGGCCGGTCCTAATTACTTCGGATAATCGAGGTTCTACTGTATACATAAAGCTTTAATTATTTATATAAATCAATATATTAATATATATATTATTTGTATTCAGTATTTAGCAATGTTGAGCCTCTAAACTTGAGTTGTAGTATAGAGATTCTGGTAAATAAATAAAATAAAAACAAAGACTTTTTAAATAGTTCAGATTATATATTTTAAGAGATTCTGGTTTTTGCGTGTTATTAAGAGATTATCAAGACATTTATATTTCAAAATGGCAACTATATGCGGAATATTTTTTTTTAGAAAACTGGCCTTTAAAACTATAAGCAATACGACTTCAAAAATGGTCCGGAAAGCGACGGCAGACCTTTAAAAATCTGTATATTTAAATCAATATAGGGTCATTTCATGGTCCGTTACGTTACATTTAGAACAATTTACTTCAGTAATTTTAGTAATATAACACCAAAAATAGAATTCAAAATATAAAGTTGACATAATTTGTTAATTAAACCTAATCAAAGCTCAATTTAGATGAGATTTATTTAGTTTTTGTTTTATTTATTGAACTCTGGCAGTTATATTTATTATGCAACTGACATTACGGAGAAAAGGAAAGTAAGTTACCATAAAAAATATAATTTTCATTCTCATTTCATAGGTTATTTTCATTCAAATTGAGCTTTGGATAGGTTTAATTAACAAATCATGTCAACTTCACATTTGAATATTTTTTGGTGTTATAGTGCTAAAATTACTGCAGTAAATTGCTCTAAATGTAACGTAAGCTTTCATGGAATGACCCTATATCTAAATTAGACCTCTAAAGGTTTAAAAAAGCACATTTTTTTTTTTTTTTTTTGTATTAAAAATAAAGCTTTTGGATTCAACAATTCATGAAGCCATAAAAAATATACATTTAAACATAATTAAACATAATAACAAAGTTGAAACGTAACAGATCTCACGTCTTTTCTCAAAAAAATCTCCTCTTCAAGTGAGGCTAGTAGACTACCGGATGTGACTCGTGTTCCTGAAATAGGCATAGATCGATGCACCAGTTAGTTAGCTATTAAAAATACACTTTTTACAAAAATTAAAATTTCCTTATGAGTAAAATTTAATTGTTGCCTTTTTGCTAGGTCTTTGGGTCAAATATTCCACTGTTTGCCATGTCAAAATTATTCTTTCGCATGATTAAGGTAGCACGTTTGCCGTAGGTTCGTCGCCACTGATCTAGACTTTAGGAAAAAAAGGATATTTTCAACCCACCTACCATTCTTTAAAATTTCGACAGTTTTTAACTTCAAAACACCCTGTATAAATAAGCAGAACTGCCCAAAATATCTAAAGCACCCAATATCTTCCTCAAAGCAAGCTAGGATTCTGTGTGCGTCTTCTAATATTCTAAGACACCAGCAATATTCCCTCAGCGAGTGATAGCAGTTCCCAGAGGACGGTATACTATAAATTATTCATTGAAAAAGATTCTCGATTTTCTTTTAGCAGGAGTGTCACGTAAGTTCTACGGGGGTTGGGGAATGAAAATTTTGTTCTATTTCAGCTGTCGGTCACGAGGAATAAGCAGTGTATCTTATTCTGAAAAGAGAGCTTGATTTGACTTGAGCCAGCTTCGATTCCAGTTTCCGAAAGCACTGTGGGAAAAAGATAAAATAAAGGTTTCCTTTGACTATGTGTTCTGGAGACGCACTGAGAGTTCTAAATCTTGGGTAACAGTCGCAGGGATCTTTGCGTAGAATTTATCTCCATATATTTCTGCTTTCCTTAAAATATAGTTCATTTTTTATTTCTGAAGAAACTTTTTTTCATCCTTTCCAGGGTAGCAAGCCGATCCTTTCCCCGAGATGCACAAAACAAAAGCAAATAGAACTCGTATGTTGTGACCATCACAAAATTTCCTTCTATATATAAATAAAATCGTCTGCCACACAAATCAAATGACAATCTATTCAAGGCTGTTCTCAAGTGCTCTGCTCAAGAAGAGCAAAAGTTTTGACAAATTTACAAATTCATTTTTTAACGGAAAGGTATAAAATTGGAAGGCCTGTCTAGGGAAGCGATGGAATCGAACTGTGTTTTCCATTTTTTGATCAATCCATTAATTATTGAGTTAGAAGCGATTCGGATCACGTGACAGCGACGTTTTTCACCCTTTCTGGAGTGGTTATTATTCTTTCGCGCGGAAATTCGATTCAAAACGCCCACTTTGACACTATTTTCTGAATGATCAATTGCGTTTGCAAAAAAACGGAAAAAACAACTCGAGGCATAGTTTATGAACAACAACACCTACTAGTTCCATGCATTTCCAAACAAAAATAATTAAAACTTATGTCAGAAAGTTGCACTTTTGCATTTGAGAACAGCCTTAAGGGTGTATTCAAAAAAATATTTTTCCACCCTCAACAGCTCGAAATTTTCTGAGACATTTTCAGACTCATTTTTAAAAGTAAAAACATGAAACTTGCTGAGGTGATTTTTGAAGAGATGTATAAGAGGCCGTGTGATTTCATTTTTCGCTCAATTCATTAGAATTTGAATTTTAAACAATTATTTTCTCAGTATGACCCTTTTTTTTCCATCCCAGATCTCCCGCTTCGGAAAATTCAGTTCAGATCGCCCACTTTGGCAGTATTTTTTTCAATATTTTCTGCATTTATCAAAAAATCGAGAGTCACGGCACATTATGTAGTTTCTAAATAAGAGGATATCTCAGTTTCATGCATTTGAGAAGAAAAATCAATTTAAAAATGAATCAGAAAATAAGCAGTTTGGATTGGAATACACCCTTAAGATACAACTATGATATATCGTAAATAATAAATACATCGTTAAGATATATCATGAAAAACAGAGTAGAGCAGTAACACCTGTTGGCTGGTGTACACCAAACCTAATAAGGAACTATTTATGTCAAACTCTAACAAAATATGAAATTTGGAGAAATTCCGTGCATTACTTACTGAGATAGCAATCGCGAAAATCGGGGAAAATGTAGCATAGCAGCGACACCTGTTGGACGATTAACACCAAAACCTAATCAGTGTCTGTTTATGTCAAGATCTAACAGAAAAAAAAGATAAATGAAAGTTAAAATTCTAGTGATAAATTCACTTTGAGTAAATAATTAAAATTCATGTAAAAAGCACAAATAAACGTACTAAAATTACTTGCAGGTGCATACATTTAATATAAAATTACTAAAAATACATGCATTAGAAATATCTTTAAAATTCCTTTAAAATCATTAAGGCTGTTCTCAAATCCAAAAAGGCAACTTTGTGACATAAGTTTTAATTTATTTTTGTTCGGAAATGCATGAAACTATCAGGTGTTGTTGTTCAGAAACTTTGTCATCGAGCTGTTTTTTCCGGTTTTTTGCAAACGCAATAGATCTTTCAGAAAAGAGTGTCAAAGTGGGCGTTTTGAAACGAATTTCAGCGCGAAAGGAGAAACCCACTCAAGAAAGGATGAAAATGTGTGCGTGATCAAAATCGCTTCTAACTCAATAGGTAATGGATGGATCAAAAATGGAAAACACAGTTCGATTCCAAATCGCTTCCAGGGTCAGGCTTTGCAATTTTATATCGTTCCGTTAAATAATGAATTTGTAAATGCGTTAAAACGTTTTGCGCTTGTTGAGCAGAGCAGTTGAGAACAGCCTTAAAAATCCAAAAGGTTTTCAGCCATCACACGGCCGTCATCAGTGGTTGCCAATCAATCATAGCCACTGATGACGGTCGTGTTATGGCTGAAAACCTTTTGGATTTTTAATCGGTTTTAATGTATTACTAAGGCTGCTCTCAAATCCAAAATGGCAAATTTCTGACATAAGTTTTAATTCATTTTTGTTCGAAAACGCATGAAACTAGCTGGTGTTGTTGTTCAGAAACTATGTCATTGATCTTTTTTTTTTAATTTTTTTGCAAACGCACTAAATCTTTCAGAAAAGAGTGCGAAAAAGAGGCGTGTTGATGCGAATTTCCGCGCGAAGGAATAACGAGCACTTCAAGAGCGGCAAAAAACGTGCTTGTCACGTGATCAAAATAGCTTATAACTCGATAGGTAATGGATTGATCAAAAAATGGGAAAAATAGTTCAATTCCAAATCACTTCCATGGCCAGGCCTTCCAATTTTATATCTTTCCGTTAAAAAATGAATTTGTAAATCTGTCAAAACGTTTTGCACTTGTTGAGCAGAGCAGTTAAGAACAGCCTTAAGATATTTCTAATGTATTTTGGGTAATTTTAGATTAAATGTATGCACCTGCAAGTAATTTTAGTACATTTATTTGTGCTTTTTATTTTAAGAAAATGAAGATTTATGAAATTTCATGCATTAGTTCTTCAGAAATAACGATCGTGGAAATTTTTTAAAATGTAGGATAACAGCGTTACAATCTGGGCGATTTACACCAAAACCTAATCAACTTCTCAAAGTCAATCAATCAATCAACCAATCAAGGTCTAACTGAATCGAAAGTTTGATTGAAGTCCGTGCATTAGTTTTTGAAATAGCGCGCCCACAAAATTGTCGTCACATATACAGACAGAAAGACTCACGGACAGGATTTTCTAAAAACAGTCAAATCGTCTTCAGAACCTTTTAAAACATATTTAAGGCTGTTCGTAACTGCTCTGCTCAACAAGCGCAAAACGTTTTCACACATTTACAAATTCATTTTTTAACGAAAAAGTCTAAAATTGGAAAGCCTGTCCATGGAAGCGATTTGGAATCGGAAAGTGTTTTTACCATTTTTTGATCAATCCATTACATATTAAGTTAAAAACGAATTTGATCACGTGACAAACACGTTTTTCGCCCGCTCTTGAGTGCTCTTTCTTCCTTCGCGCGGAAATTCGTTTCAAAACGCCCACTTTTACACTATTTTCTGAAAGATCTATTGCGTTTGCAAAAAAATGGAAAAAACAGCTCAATGACCTAGCTTCTGAACAACAACACCAGCTAGTTTCATGCATTTTCGAACAAAAATAAATTAAAACTTATGTCAGAAAGTTGCCCTTTTGGATTTGAGAACAGCCTTAAATCCGTCAAAAACTGGAAGTGGAATTTTTTCACGAATCCAGTACTTTCTCCTTATAAAGATAGAAGGAAGTAATAAAAGGAACGGTATGGTCAATAAAACAGAAAGCAGCAAAATACAGTGTAAAGTCGTTTAAAACAGCTTAAATTTCTTTTGTCTTCTATAAACGGAAAAGGTTAGAATTTTATTTCGGAGCCAGTCAGCCAGATGAAAAGCTCAGTTATCACAGCACTGTAGCAAAGAAGGCATTCGGTGCTGTTCACCATCCATACCGGTAAAGGTAGAAACAGAGAGAATCAAGCGCATTATATAAAAAGCCGAAATGGCCCAATGTCCTGAAAGACTAGGAAGCCGAGAAGTCGTATATTTTTCATCGTTTATCTCTTATTCTTTCTTTCAGTATTAAGGAATGAAAGTCTTTAATCAGTCGCTTAATTATTAAAGCAACATGTTTATAGCAAATTACTTCAACAGTGACTTAATGGAGATACCACATTCTTTTTAGTCAACTCACTATCTCGTTCCTAAAAAACACCGCAGTAAGATGGGATCTACTACAGAACAGCCACTTTATAATTTTTTTATATTATTATTATAGCTTCCGCAGAACAAATCTGTATTTTCTGCAACCGATGCTGAGATGAAAGACCAGCAACAGTTAGCAAAAGCCAAAATCGATACCAGAAAAGCAAAAAGGATCACGGCCTAATCAAATAAAGATGGTCAGCAATTTAGATATTGATAATTAATTTAATTTCTATATTGCTATTTAATACATATTTGTAATATTTAGAAGTCGGGTAGGAACAATAAAAGCAAAAGCTCAAGTCTTTGCCACCATATCCTTATAGACTTCTAAAAATAGCAACCTCCAAAAGTGAGATACGAATTTTCGGAGACGACAGAAAGGTCCGTAGCGAAAGACATAGGATTTTGTCACTAACAGTGGGAGATATTGGTGCAATTAATGCGATCTGCGAGAAACTTATTCAAACAAAGGAAGATATTTTATTAGTACAAATTTAAAAGAAAGTTTGTTGAAATAACAGCTGGCATTTTAGATAGATGTATTTCAGGAATGTTATAAAGATGTTAAATCCTTTTTTTTAAGAAGCATTTTCCTTAGTGTTGAATTTCTGTAAAACAGAAAAACATCCAGTTCTCAATCATGATTATCCTTAAAATTAATTTTGAATGTTTAATTTTCAATATCCTGATTGACAGAGTCGTAAATGAACTGAAAGTGAGATTTTAAAAATTCGCATTCGATGGTTTAAAAAAAATGAAAACATTATCAGATGAAAACAGTTAAAATTATCGTAAGACGTCAGTTCTATATAGGGAGCACGGCAGGTATTTGAGAACACACATCATAGGTGAAATACCACCCTGTACATCATGGTTAGAAATCCTTTTCTATTACATCTAAACAGGATAGAACATAGACTAAAGTGCCTTAAGGCTATTCTCAAATCCAAAATGGCAAATTTCTGACATAAGTTTTAATTCATTTTTGTTCGAAAACGCATGAAACTAGCTGGTGTTGTTGTTCAGAAACTATGTCATTGATCTTTTTTTTTCATTTTTTTGCAAACGCACTAAATCTTTCAGGCGTGTTGATGCGAATTTCCGCGCGAAGGAATAACGAGCACTTCAAGAGCGGCGATAAACGTGCTTGTCACGTGATCAAAATAGCTTATAACTCAATAGGTAATGGATTGATCAAAAAAGGGGAAAAACAGTTCAATTCCAAATCACTTCCATGGCCAGGCCTTCCAATTTTATATCTTTCCGTTAAAAAATGAATTTGTAAATCTGTCAAAACGTTTTGCACTTGTTGAGCAGAGCAGTTAAGAACAGCCTTAAGATATTTCTAATGTATTTTGGGTAATTTTAGATTAAATGTATGCACCTGCAAGTAATTTTAGTACATTTATTTGTGCTTTTTATTTTAAGAAAATGAAGATTTATGAAATTTCATGCATTAGTTCTTCAGAAATAACGATTGCGGAAATTTTTAAAAATGTAGGATAACAGCGTTACCTTCTGGGCGATTTACACCAAAACCTAATCAACTTCTCAAAGTCAATCAATCAATCAACCAATCAAGGTCTAACTGAATCGAAAGTTTGATTAAAGTCCGTGCATTAGTTTTTGAAATAGTGCGCCCACAAAATTGTCGTCACATATACCAGACAGAAAGACTCATGGACAGAATTTTCTAAAAACAGTCAAATCGTGATCAGAACCTTTTAAAACATATTTAAGGCTGTTCGTAACTGCTCTGCTCAACAAGCGCAAAACGTTTTTACACATTTACAAATTCATTTTTTAACGGAAGGATATAAAATTGGAAAGCCTGGCCATGGAAGCGATTTGGAATCGGAAAGTGTTTTTACCATTTTTTGATCAATCCATTACATATTAAGTTAAAAGCGAATTTGATCACGTGACAAACACGTTTTTCGCCCGCTCTTGAGTGCTCTTTCTTCCTTCGCGCGGAAATTCGTTTCAAAACGCCCACTTTTACACTATTTTCTGAAAGATCTATTGCGTTTGCAAAAAAATGGAAAAAACAGCTCAATGACCTAGCTTCTGAACAACAACACCAGCTAGTTTCATGCATTTTCGAACAAAAATAAATTAAAACTTATGTCAGAAAGTTGCCCTTTTGGATTTGAGAACAGCCTTAAATCCGTCAAAAACTGGAAGTGGAATTTTTTCACGAATCCAACACTTTCTCCTTATAAAGATAGAAGGAAGTAATAAAAGGAACGGTATGGTCAATAAAACAGAAAGCAGCAAAATACAGTGTAAAGTCGTTTAAAACAGCTTAAATTTCTTTTGTCTTCTATAAACGGAAAAGGTTAGAATTTTATTTCGGAGCCAGTCAGCCAGATGAAAAGCTCAGTTATCACAGCACTGTAGCAAAGAAGGCATTCGGTGCTGTTCACCATCCATACCGGTAAAGGTAGAAACAGAGAGAATCAAGCGCATTATATAAAAAGCCGAAATGGCCCAATGTCCTGAAAGACTAGGAAGCCGAGAAGTCGTATATTTTTCATCGTTTATCTCTTATTCTTTCTTTCAGTATTAAGGAATGAAAGTCTTTAATCAGTCGCTTAATTATTAAAGCAACATGTTTATAGCAAATTACTTCAACAGTGACTTAATGGAGATACCACATTCTTTTTAGTCAACTCACTATCTCGTTCCTAAAAAACACCGCAGTAAGATGGGATCTACTACAGAACAGCCACTTTATAATTTTTTTATATTATTATTATAGCTTCCGCAGAACAAATCTGTATTTTCTGCAACCGATGCTGAGATGAAAGACCAGCAACAGTTAGCAAAAGCCAAAATCGATACCAGAAAAGCAAAAAGGATCACGGCCTAATCAAATAAAGATGGTCAGCAATTTAGATATTGATAATTAATTTAATTTCTATATTGCTATTTAATACATATTTGTAATATTTAGAAGTCGGGTAGGAACAATAAAAGCAAAAGCTCAAGTCTTTGCCACCATATCCTTATAGACTTCTAAAAATAGCAACCTCCAAAAGTGAGATACGAATTTTCGGAGACGACAGAAAGGTCCGTAGCGAAAGACATAGGATTTTGTCACTAACAGTGGGAGATATTGGTGCAATTAATGCGATCTGCGAGAAACTTATTCAAACAAAGGAAGATATTTTATTAGTACAAATTTAAAAGAAAGTTTGTTGAAATAACAGCTGGCATTTTAGATAGATGTATTTCAGGAATGTTATAAAGATGTTAAATCCTTTTTTTTAAGAAGCATTTTCCTTAGTGTTGAATTTCTGTAAAACAGAAAAACATCCAGTTCTCAATCATGATTATCCTTAAAATTAATTTTGAATGTTTAATTTTCAATATCCTGATTGACAGAGTCGTAAATGAACTGAAAGTGAGATTTTAAAAATTCGCATTCGATGGTTTAAAAACATGAAAACATTATCAGATGAAAACAGTTAAAATTATCGTAAGACGTCAGTTCTATATAGGGAGCACGGCAGGTATTTGAGAACACACATCATAGGTGAAATACCACCCTGTACATCATGGTTAGAAATCCTTTTCTATTACATCTAAACAGGATAGAACATAGACTAAAGTGCCTTAAGGCTATTCTCAAATCCAAAATGGCAAATTTCTGACATAAGTTTTAATTCATTTTTGTTCGAAAACGCATGAAACTAGCTGGTGTTGTTGTTCAGAAACTATGTCATTGATCTTTTTTTTTCATTTTTTTGCAAACGCACTAAATCTTTCAGGCGTGTTGATGCGAATTTCCGCGCGAAGGAATAACGAGCACTTCAAGAGCGGCGATAAACGTGCTTGTCACGTGATCAAAATAGCTTATAACTCAATAGGTAATGGATTGATCAAAAAAGGGGAAAAACAGTTCAATTCCAAATCACTTCCATGGCCAGGCCTTCCAAT
The DNA here is from genome assembly GCA_963932465.1 of Maratus speciosus. NCBI lineage: Eukaryota > Metazoa > Arthropoda > Arachnida > Araneae > Salticidae > Maratus > Maratus speciosus. The sequence continues at coordinate 586,255,612 of OZ010790.1, read as the reverse complement.
TTTATATCTTTCCGTTAAAAAATGAATTTGTAAATCTGTCAAAACGTTTTGCACTTGTTGAGCAGAGCAGTTAAGAACAGCCTTAAGATATTTCTAATGTATTTTGGGTAATTTTAGATTAAATGTATGCACCTGCAAGTAATTTTAGTACATTTATTTGTGCTTTTTATTTTAAGAAAATGAAGATTTATGAAATTTCATGCATTAGTTCTTCAGAAATAACGATTGCGGAAATTTTTAAAAATGTAGGATAACAGCGTTACCTTCTGGGCGATTTACACCAAAACCTAATCAACTTCTCAAAGTCAATCAATCAATCAACCAATCAAGGTCTAACTGAATCGAAAGTTTGATTAAAGTCCGTGCATTAGTTTTTGAAATAGTGCGCCCACAAAATTGTCGTCACATATACCAGACAGAAAGACTCACGGACAGAATTTTCTAAAAACAGTCAAATCGTGATCAGAACCTTTTAAAACATATTTAAGGCTGTTCGTAACTGCTCTGCTCAACAAGCGCAAAACGTTTTTACACATTTACAAATTCATTTTTTAACGGAAGGATATAAAATTGGAAAGCCTGGCCATGGAAGCGATTTGGAATCGGAAAGTGTTTTTACCATTTTTTGATCAATCCATTACATATTAAGTTAAAAGCGAATTTGATCACGTGACAAACACGTTTTTCGCCCGCTCTTGAGTGCTCTTTCTTCCTTCGCGCGGAAATTCGTTTCAAAACGCCCACTTTTACACTATTTTCTGAAAGATCTATTGCGTTTGCAAAAAAATGGAAAAAACAGCTCAATGACCTAGCTTCTGAACAACAACACCAGCTAGTTTCATGCATTTTCGAACAAAAATAAATTAAAACTTATGTCAGAAAGTTGCCCTTTTGGATTTGAGAACAGCCTTAAATCCGTCAAAAACTGGAAGTGGAATTTTTTCACGAATCCAATACTTTCTCCTTATAAAGATAGAAGGAAGTAATAAAAGGAACGGTATGGTCAATAAAACAGAAAGCAGCAAAATACAGTGTAAAGTCGTTTAAAACAGCTTAAATTTCTTTTGTCTTCTATAAACGGAAAAGGTTAGAATTTTATTTCGGAGCCAGTCAGCCAGATGAAAAGCTCAGTTATCACAGCACTGTAGCAAAGAAGGCATTCGGTGCTGTTCACCATCCATACCGGTAAAGGTAGAAACAGAGAGAATCAAGCGCATTATATAGAAAGCCGAAATGGCCCAATGTCCTGAAAGACTGGGAAGCCGAGAAGTCGTATATTTTTCATCGTTTATCTCTTATTCTTTCTTTCAGTATTAAGGAATGAAAGTCTTTAATCAGTCGCTTAATTATTAAAGCAACATGTTTATAGCAAATTACTTCAACAGTGACTTAATGGAGATACCACATTCTTTTTAGTCAACTCACTATCTCGTTCCTAAAAAACACCGCAGTAAGATGGGATCTACTACAGAACAGCCACTTTATAATTTTTTTATATTATTATTATAGCTTCCGCAGAACAAATCTGTATTTTCTGCAACCGATGCTGAGATGAAAGACCAGCAACAGTTAGCAAAAGCCAAAATCGATACCAGAAAAGCAAAAAGGATCACGGCCTAATCAAATAAAGATGGTCAGCAATTTAGATATTGATAATTAATTTAATTTCTATATTGCTATTTAATACATATTTGTAATATTTAGAAGTCGTGTAGGAACAATAAAAGCAAAAGCTCAAGTCTTTGCCACCATATCCTTATAGACTTCTAAAAATAGCAACCTCCAAAAGTGAGCTACGAATTTTCGGAGACGACAGAAAGGTCCGTAGCGAAAGACATAGGATTTTGTCACTAACAGTGGGAGATATTGGTGCAATTAATGCGATCTGCGAGAAACTTATTCAAACAAAGGAAGATATTTTATTAGTACAAATTTAAAAGAAAGTTTGTTGAAATAACAGCTGGCATTTTAGATAGATGTATTTCAGGAATGTTATAAAGATGTTAAATCCTTTTTTTTAAGAAGCATTTTCCTTAGTGTTGAATTTCTGTAAAACAGAAAAACATCCAGTTCTCAATCATGATTATCCTTAAAATTAATTTTGAATGTTTAATTTTCAATATCCTGATTGACAGAGTCGTAAATGAACTGAAAGTGAGATTTTAAAAATTCGCATTCGATGGTTTAAAAACATGAAAACATTATCAGATGAAAACAGTTAAAATTATCGTAAGACGTCAGTTCTATATAGGGAGCACGGCAGGTATTTGAGAACACACATCATAGGTGAAATACCACCCTGTACATCATGGTTAGAAATCCTTTTCTATTACATCTAAACAGGATAGAACATAGACTAAAGTGCCTTAAGGCTATTCTCAAATCCAAAAGGGCAACTTTATGACATAAGTTTTAATTTATTTTTGTTCGTAAATGCATGAGACTACCAGTTGTTGTTGTTTAGAAACTATCTCAACAAGCTGTTTTTTCCGTTTTTTTGCAAACCTAATAGATATTTCAGAAAATAGTGTCAAAGTGGGCGTTTTGAACTGAATTTCCGCGCAAAAGGAGAAAAACCTCTGTAGAAAGGATTAAAAACGTGTTTGTCACGTGATCAAAATCGCTTCTAATTCAATAGGTATTGGATAGGTCCAAAAATGGAAAACACAGTTCGATTCCAAATCGCTTCCAGAGTCAGACTTTCCAATTTTATATCTTTCCGTTAAAAAATGAATTTGCAAATGTGTCAAAACGTTTTGTACTTCTTGAGAACAGCCTTAAGAAATTATAACGCTTCTTTGATTTCGAAAATTATTAAGCAAATAAAGGTTCTAATTATAGTTTAAACACATGAACAATCAAAATACAACATATTTATTAAAATTAGTTTGCAATAATTTTGAATAACGAAATAAATAAGTATGTTAACAAAAATATAAGCAATCATTGAAAAATACACTGTTAACAAATTATAAGACCACTTGTCTAAAAGCAAAAATAGTATGTAAATTAATATGATATTGGTCCTCCATTTTTCCTTATAACCTCAAACACTCTGTTTTTCATAGAAGTGACAGATGATTAAGTACAGATTCAGAAATATTGTGCCATTCTTTTACAATGGCTACTTCTAGTTCATTGGCAGATAAAAACTGTTTATTATTAGCATGAACTTTGCGACTTAATACGCCCTAAAGATTCTGCATAGGGTTTAAATCTGGACTTCAACTTGGCCATGACAAAACATGATTTTTTTTCTTTTTCAAACCATTGCTGGGTGGATTTAGACACATGGCAAGAAACATTGTCTTGGAAAAACATCCATTTAGCACTACCTAAAAAAGGTTGCAAACGGTATCAAATGATCATAACGAAGCCTGATATTGCGCACAGTTCATACGTCCGAAAATTTGGGTTAAATTGCATAATCCATCATGACTAAAAGCTCCCCAAACCCTTACTGATCCTCTCACATTTGTCGACTGAAGCATTGTTTGGTTTCTTCCTCAAATCATGCGAACTTAGGAGGTCGGAAAGACAAAATCTCGGTGTACCACCTAACCGTTTTGGTATAAGTGCAAATCTGTGCCAAATTCAGGAGCCAAAGTCATGGACAGACTTACAAAACATCAATGACGCGGAAACTAAAAATAAATGGCTAAAAGCTACTAATGAGGAAATAGAATCTCTAAAACAAAATAACACATGGAGACTAATAAAACCTATCGCGGGAAAGCGGATCATAGGTTGTAGATGGACGTTCAAGGCAAAAAGGGGAGCGAGCCAACGAGACAATAGAGCGATATAAAGCAAGATTGGTTGCTAAGGGATATGCTAAAAAATATGGAAGTGATTTTGCTGAGACTTACGCACCCGTTATTTCTCATACCACCCTGCGAGCATTCTTAAACTCAGCGGTGTGCAAATATCTTAAAATAACCCACCTAGAAGTCAAAACTGCTTTCTTACATGGCGATTTAGAACAGGAAGTTTATATGCATCAGCCAGAGGGATACATAAAAATGGGGGAAGAAGATAAAGAGTGTAGTCTGAATAAAGCAATTTACGGCCTTAAGCAGGCAGCAAGGCAGCTCGAGCGTGGAACCAAAAAATCAGTAAACCGCTAAGAGAATTAAATTTCGTAGAATGCGCATCAGACAAATGTCTGCATAAAAGGGTCCAGAATGAAAAAATCGCATACATAATCGTATACGTTGATGACATCTTAGTCGTGGGAGATAAAACAAACACACACGAGATATACACTAAACTGTCAAAGCAGTATGAAATCAAAAATTTAGGACAAGTTACACAATATCTAGGAATAAACTTAAAGGAAACAGAAAACGGAAATCTAGAATTAGACCAGGAACACAAAATAATACAGATCGCTGAAAAATTCAGATTGTTAAATGGTAAGCCTACGTATACACCCATGAACACTAACTACTTTAATCTGGATCCAAACGGAAAATTAATGGTAGATCATGTAAAATTCAGACAGGCTATAGGAGGGCTTTTATAGATTGCAACTTTAACTAGACCCGACATAGCATCAGTCGTTAATACCCTGGGAAGGAGGAATGAATCACCAAGGGAAGTAGATTGGCAAACCATTGAGAAGTTAATTAGATATCTACTTACCACTAAAGATCTAAAATTTGTTATAGATAAGACAAAACCCCCAGACCTAACGGCATATAGTGATGCCGATTGGGGCAGTGACAGAGTAGACAGGAAGTCGACCACTGGGAACTTATTTAAATTAGGAAATAATATATTGGCATAGTTATTGAGGAAACAGACTTGCATAGCACTCTCATCCACGGAGGCTGAATATATCGCTGACTCTAATGCAAGTCAAGAAATCGCGTGGTTATTAGACTTATTAAATGATCTCGAACTATGTCAACAACTACCCGTGACGTTGTATGAAGATAATTTGTCAGCTATAAAATTGACTGAAAATGAAAAAGCACAAACAAGGACTAAACACATAGAAATAAAGTTCCATCGTATCAGACATCTATGCCAGAATGGCACTATAAAAATAACTTATTGCCCATCAGAATTGATGTTAGCAGACATCCTCAACATGCCGTTGCCAAAGCCTCATTTCGAGTGCTTGAGAAATAAATTAAATATTATACGCTCGTCGGTTTGGCACAAAAAGCGGGGTGATGGAATTCCTCTTCAAATGTGCTTGTTTTGTGCCTACCCCTCTCGCTCGTGAAACATCCATTTTCTTGTGAGGTGTGTTCCCTACATAATTATTTGTTTGTGAAATATGCTTTAATCATTGCTTCAATTTAAACCTGTTAACACTCTAGTGAATAATAAGCAGGAACTCATTCTGTATTCCGAAAGCGACCCACCAGATGTTAGTGGAAAGTGTCAACAGATGGCAGCACTATAAAATTTACCACTCCATCTAACTTTCAACAGGACAGCTATGAAAAGAAAGAAATGTGCAAACTTCGCGTTTCTGCTTTGTTTTCAGACTTTCAGAGAACATTACAGGCCCCAAACGTTTTAGTGTATCTGCTGGTTCCGACCAAGCTGGATTGCACAAATTTGTCGTGCGATGTCTTTTGTCTTAAGGAATACTCCTTCTCCTGTGTGAATTTGTCATCTAATATAATGTTAACTAATTCACTTTTATTCTTTTTTTTTTTTTTTTTTTTTTTTTTTTTTTGTAGTGCACACATATTTACCCCAGAGCATATTCGTTAATTAAAAAGAAGTATTTGAAAGTCTGACTCTTTCCTGATGAAAACTCATTCAGATGACCACCATTTATATTCAAATAAAATCATGTTAAATATTTCAGGTGACCACATCATCACGAAAGAAGAATCTTCGTGCGCTTACCAGAAAAGGTAAGAGAATACATTTTATATTCTATTATTGCATTTAATAATTTAAGTATAACAGTTTAACTGGTTATGTGGCGTAAGCTGTTCCGAACTCATCCCCTTCAATATTTATCAATAATTTTTTAATTCTATCTCGCACCACTTTCAAAAAACAAAAATATTTCAGATATACTTTGACAACATGTGAAACAAAACGTATTACAATTTTTTTTAATGGTTGTGCGAATAAAATATAAATAAGTGCAATATTTTGCAACTGCAGAGCAATATTTTTTAGCCTTGCAGTCTAAAAAATATTGTTTATATTGCCACTAAGTTTCAAGAAAAGTAGTTCAGAAAACGAAAACTCATAAGAAATTTTCTCATATCAAATATGTCTCAAGAAAGGTTATTAGCAGATTAGCACTATCGCTTTTTTGAAGGATATAAATGAGGGTCATCACTGTATTAAAAAAAAATAGTAATAGAAAAGTTGTACGTCTCAAACTTCGTAAAAGGAAATTTTGAAAAATCCATTAATTTCTTTAAAAACAACACTCGTCTGCAAAAAAAAAAAAAAAAAAAAAAAAAAAAAAAAAAAAAAGTAAAAAATTCTCCCAGTTAAACAAACACGTAAACTGTACAGATCTGACACTCTTAAGTCTAAATATAAACATACAAATTACCCCAGCACGCACCACTTTTCAGATTTTTTTTTTTTTTTTTTTTTTTTTTTTAGGCATTTGGAAAAATGGTTATTGTTCTCGTCAGGGTACGAAATCAAAGCATATCTAAAGCGTTTTATTGGTTTAATCCGCGTTTTATTCGTTTTCTGATTGGTCTATACACTAACCTTTACTTTCAACAGAGATGGATACTTTTGTTGCCACTATGACAAAAAAGTAATAAAAACTACAAAAAAAATTTAATAACTCAGAAACAAATTGCATTTAAAAGTACATTTTTTTCTCTATACGACGGTGTAAAAAGTAATATTGTGGAATGTTTAGAAGTTTAAGAATGAAATTTCATTTAAAATGGGTCGTCAGATTTCTACAATGGAAAATCCTTTTCCCGAACAGCCAATGAAATGCTTGGATATACGTAAGTTTCAAGCGGTTCAATGTACGAGTCGCAGGCGATTTTTGTCGCTTGCAATTTTTACGTGTCATAACACTATTAATGTTTAATTCATGGCGTGCGTAATGTAGGATCGACTCCGTGCGATTTTTTATGTCTTAAATTTTAGTCTTTGAAAAAATCATTTTCCAAATGGGGGCGTTGTAATTTGTGAAATTGCATTTTTTTTCCCCACAATATTAACAAATAGAGAAAGATTATCATATTAATTTGCAATGCTAGATAAAATGGAAATCGTGAAAAAAGTATTTTCACTGTCTTAAATAAAAAATGAATGTTTCATGAAAATCTCGTTTGTTGGACATTACTTCATGCGCTTCCCCCCTCTCACCCTTTTGTGTCGGGCAGTATTCCCTAGCATATTTGCACTCCTTTTGTTGCTGTAATTCGGCTAATGTTTTTATATATAGTAATACCCTCACTTACGTCATCCCACTTTTACGTTGACTGGCCTGGATTTTCGAGACTTTTGCTTCTATGAAGGGAAACTTTCCCGCAACAGTCAAGTGATAGTAACAAACAAATAATAATAATAAAAAAAAAATAGAAAAAGTGAAGAAAACTCACTCTGGTGTTACAATGAGATTCTAAAAGAAAAAAAGAAAAATTTGTCGGTTCATTGCAAGATTTTTCGCATCCTCAAAGAATCGAACGGGGCAGCTAGAACAATAAATTGTAAGCTAACAACTTATTGATTTATTCCAAATTCTTGTATCGCAAAGATATTTTTTTGCTAATATTAAATGTATAATCCCTAAGTACAATAGAATATGTTCATTAGATTTTGGAGAATTTTTATTACTTATCCTTTTTTGCTTATCTAAATGTACCTCGACTTACTACGCTAGTCTTAAAATGATTTGCTAGCGTAAGTCGAAGTATTACTGTACATTTATTTATAGGTAATAAACATATCATTTTATACATTTTATTATTCCCACAATTTCCACTTATGATTTAGCAAGACATAAAATGCCTTAATTTTAAAAGATATCCTTCAACCTAAAAATGGTACGTGGTACAGTCGTACAGTGATTCTATTGCTATATTTTGATTTAGTAACATGAAATCGATACTTATCAACCATTAGTTTTAAAAGGTGTGTGTGTGTGGGGGGGGGGGGGTGTTCATGCGGACTAGTGTAATTTTAGGAGACCATGTCTATCGGTTATTCATAATTATGTGAGCATAATTATACACTACGATTATTTTTCGACATTTTTATAATAATACAGCTGAAAGAATTATATCATTATAAAATGAGAAGAATTTTCAATTCTCATATAAATATTCTTTGAAAATTTATGGGGGCACAAAATTTGTTTTCCGCTCCATGCACCTCTAACTTGTTTGGGGCTTGTATTCCCGAAATGTACTGCGAAATACGGATAAAGATGAATTAGAATATCTAAATCAAAGTTGAAACTAATTATTAAATTGTTATATCAAAATAATAATTAAGAACTCGTCTAAAAAAAGAATACGACGTGACGCGTGACACATTTTTATTCAAACCACCTTATACAAAATACAAGTATAGGAGGAGGTGGAGGTGGAGCTAGAGGTATAGGAGGGGGAGGTGTCGTGGAATGTCGAATGTTTTCCAATATTCTGGAGAAGCTCTGTCCACTTCACGAGGGCAATATGCATTATTCATGGGGGAAAATATCTCGTATTCCTTACATCAGAAAGAATGAACGTTATGGTACAAAATAGATTTTTGTTGAGTGAGTCAGGATGAAGCTGCCTTTCATCTCACTGTATAGAGTCTCTTTCGGATATTTTTTAGCTTATCAAGTGATACTACCCCTCTTTCTTTTCTTTTTTTTTTAACTCTTTAGATCATAGCCCGGCACTTACAGAACATGGTGATCGGGTTATTAGGTTCATTCTCCTAAAAACGTACAAAACGCTATCACAAAATATTTATTTTTTTAAAAATATCTCAATTTAAAAAGTATAATAATAGCAATGCTGTGTAGTATAAACATAAAACGCAAGCGGTTAATCTATACTAATAAAAGAAAGTTTTGCTCTGTCTGTGTGCGATGGCTAGCAAAATCTACGTCACGTATGGTGGCTGAAGATTTTTGTGAGACTAGCCCAAAGTGCCTCTGGGACTCAAAATTTTTTAATTATAATAATTAGTTGAGCTATTAATTAAAAATCGTAACTCACTCTCATAATGGCTATTCTTAAATCCAAAAGGGCAACTTTCTGACATAAGTTTTAATTTATTTTTGTACGAAAATGCATGAACCTAATAGGTGTTGTTGTTCAGAAACTATGTCACCGAGCTGTTTTTTCCGGGGTTTTTTTGCAAACGCAATAGATCTGTCAGGAAAGAGTGTCCAAGTGGGCGGTTTGAACCGAATTTCCCCGCGAAAGAAGAATAAGCAATCAAAAAAAGGTGCAAAACGTGTTTGTCACTTGATCGAAATCGCTTATAACTCGATAGGTAATGGATGGATAAAAAATTGAAAACACAGCTCAATTTCAAATCGCTTCCAGAGTCAGGCATCATAATTTTATATCTTTCCGTTAAAAAATGAGTTTGTAAATGTGCCAAAACGTTTTGAGCTTTTTGAGCAGAGCAGTTGAGAACAGCCTTAAACGGGCCGCAACACACTTAAAAAAGGGTAAAAAAAATTGTTAATAAAAATAGCAAGGTAACATAAGTAACAAAATTAATATTATAAGTAGGGTTTAACGTTTCTTGCAGGAGAAAACGTTACCAAAAATTTTTAACACCACAATTTCCGAGCAATTAGCTTCGTGATAGATTTCTATTGCAAATGTTATAGAAATAGATCACAAAGTTTGTTTTTGTAAATAGTGGTGTGATTTTTTTTTTTGTGGCAATTTTTTACGCGGAAGCGTTTAACAACGAAAAGTCCTTCCGGCCAGTGCCGGGAGAAGAGGTAGCAGCTTTCATATTCCTTATTTTTTAAAGATTTACTATTCAAACACACGATCCTCAAATTAGTGGAACCCGATTATAGAAGATTCAATACTATTTTTTGTCAATACTGAAAATGCTGAATGTGAATGAGAATTTCGCGAAATTAGTCAGCTCTATCCAAACTGGTTTTATTTAAAGTGACTTATATTTGGTCGTCAAATTCGGCGATATCTTGAAGTGCCCGCCATTTTGAATCAACATGATGGGTGAAGCTAACCAATGAACTTAGTCTAGACCTTAGTAATTCTTGTGTACATGCTCACTCACATTGGAATCGGTTGATATATAACGAGTGCTGTTGCAGGCAAAAAATCAGATTTTTCAAAATGTCACCCACATTAGAAATTCAAAGTACTATATTTCAACCATTTTTAAAGATAAAGACAAAACAAAAAATGCTCCGAAATCCTTGTATCAAGGTCAAACACTTAAGAAAGAAATCTTTTTCGTTTCTAATTTTTTGTACCTCATTTTAAATTTAAATTAAAAAAAAATTAATGGCCGCCACTTTTTAAACAAGATGGCGGTTGAAGCTGGCCAGCTAACTTGGTCGAGACATTGCTATATACTATGCACATGCCTTCTCACATCCAAATCGGTTAATAAATACACGTGTTATCGCATGACAAAAATCAAATCGTTTCAAAATGTCAGCCATGCTGGAAATTGAAAATGCTATAACTCAGCCATTTTTTAAGGTATAGACAAAACAAAAAATGCTCCGAAGTCTTTGTATCAAGGTCAAACACATAGGAACAAAATCTTTTTCAATTTCTAACTTTTTTGTACCCCATTTTAAATTTTAAACTTTTTACATGGCCGCCATTTTGAAACAAGATGGCGGATGAAGTTTGCCAACGAACTCGGTCGAGTCATTGGTATGTACTATGTACACACTAAGTTACATTCAAATCGGTTCATAAATACGCCTGTAATCGCGTGACAAAATTCAGATCGTTTCAAAATGTCAGCAACACTAGAAATTGAAAGTGTTATAACTTAGCCATTTTTTAAGATATAGACGAAACAAAACATGCTCCGGAATCTTTGTATCAGGATCAAACCCATAAGAAAAATATCTTTTTCAATTTCTAATTTTTTTGTACCTCATTTAAAATTTTAAATTAAAAGGGCTCCATTTTGAAACAAAATGGCGGATGAAGCTGACCAACGAACTTGGTCGAAACATTGGTATGTACCATAGATTAAGGACCAAGATGGGGCATTTACGGCAAAATCTGTAATGGCAACAGTACTAGCGTCACTACCGACAAGGGGGAAGAATTAACAAGCCTCCGAAATTTACCTATGTTGACCCTCTATGTTTACCCTCTATGCTTTGACTATCTATTCTTTCCTAAAACTAAGCAGGTGTCAGACGATATTCTATTCATGCTTGCTTTATTTATTTAGCGGCTTTTTTTTTTTTTTACCGCACTTGTATTGGTCACTTTTAACTTACAAAATGATAATTAGAGTAATAATATAAAAGAAAAACCCTAGAAAATTCTGTTAATTACGTAAATATGTAAGTTTATGAGATTAAATTGTAAAAATTCAAATTCAGGTATTGTGTTAATTTATTCATATCGAATAAAACTTTATCGAGTGTAATGTCAGTACCTCTATTTATTTTTAACTGTTAGATTTATATAATTGTAAAAATTTGTCGAAGTGAATATTTCCCCCAAGTGTAATTTTATTATTATTTCTTATATGTTAATATTATAAATATTATTAAACTGATTGTGTGTTATTTACATTAAAAACAATATTTTTATTTTATCTGTAAGAAAGTGAAAATGCATAAATTTTAAAAGATTGTAACGATTGTTTAATACGTTAAACTTCATAAATTAATAAAACATCGGCTATAAAAATTTTCCTACTAAACGGGAATATTTATGAAATTTTCTGTGATTTGTAGAGTGCAATACTTCGTATATTTTTATATTACACCATTACTTTATGTAGTTTTAAATCTAATTATATCATATTTACTTCATATATAGCATTCAAGACGAAATTTTTACCCTGTTTTTCGTTGCACTTATATCGTTCACTAGTCATGTAAAACAAAAGAAAAAAAAACATATATCCGTGCATGAACATAAAATAGATATTAGATATATAAAATAGAATATCTATTCTATGTTCATGTATCGGTGTGAGATTCATATTAGGTTCATTCTCCTAAAAACGTACAAAAGGCTGTCACGAAATATTTATTTAAAATAAAAATATCTCAATTTAAAATGTGTAACAATAGCAATGCTGTGTAGTATAAACTTCAAAGGCAAGCAGTTAATCTATACTAATAAAAGAGAGTTTCGCTCTGTCTGTGTGCGATGGCTAGCAAAATCAACGGCACGTACGAGGCTGAAGATTTTTGTGAGGCAAGCCCTGACGGAAATGACTGAAGGCGAATTTTCAGCTGTGTTATGCATTTCTTAACTCAACTAAATTTTTTCATTCCATGTAGAATATATGTTACTGTCAATTTGATAAATTCGGTTATTATTAATAATTACCGCGACTTTTGGTGAATTTGATAAATATTGAATGTTAAGGGTGTATGTCGAACACATCTTTTCTCAATAGATGGCGCTGAATGTTGCAAGGTCATTAGCGGGAAATTCAAATGATGGGAGTGTTTCTTTTAAATAGGAGGAGTCATTCAATGTGACTGACCAATAATTATGTAGTACTTACATTCCTTTCATTTGATAATCTGACCAATGGATAAATCTATACCAGTAATCTAACTTGTAAAATACGTATATAGATAAACGAAAACAACAAGAGCGCAAACTTCCGTTTCGCTTTCTGATCGCGAATTTGTGAAAATCAGGAAAACTAAGGAACCGATTTATTTTAAAATTTCAGATATTTTCTGAAAACACTTGCAAATTTTAAATAAGTCTAGGGAGTTGAATTTCAAGGGGGGGGGGGGCGAAGAAATTTTTAAAACGGTAGCGTTTTATACAGTAAATATAGTTTCAGATACGGTTTTTTGATAAATACGTCAGTTAAATATTATATATATAATATATAATATTAAAAGCGATATAAGTAAGCGTACAATGTCAATACTGGAATCTGGAGTATACAGACACAGCTGCGCCATCTGGTGGACGGAGTGAATAATGCAAATACGCGGGTTTTCAGTATGACGTCATGTATGACAGAATATCTACTATCTGCGCATCTCTTGCGCATATTTTCTGATTCTTTACTCATTTATGGAAGATGAATCTTGTTTCCCAGTTTTATTGCAAAATATTTTTATTACAGTTTGTTTTGATAAAATTATGCACATTAAAAAATAATAATAATAATCGCAATATCATTTTAATTTCGGGAGAAAAGCACTAATGCTACGAAAGCATTACTGCCTTTAGCCCTTAAACTAAAATGACATTGCGACTTTTTTTAAAATACACATATTTTTATCAAAACAAGCTGTAACAAAAATATTTTGCAATGTATCTGGCAAACAAGATTCATCGTCTGTGAGTAAGTAACAATCTGAAATTCGTAATATAATTTTTAACAGGGATTCTCTAAATGGCTTTGTCTGCTTCAAGAAGAAAAAAAAAATCTAATCTGGCGATTTTAGGAAAATTTTTGCAGTTATTGTCTGGACTCGCAAAATATTTAAACAAATACTAAATTAGCAATACTTGCTCGTTTAATAGTACAACATTTAATGCATGCATTTTAAATTAAAGTGATTCTGAATATAAAATAAAATGAATTTTAAATTAAATAAATGAACTATTTGTAATTTAAATAACATGAATACAATACGATCAAAAGAACATTGGAGTAAGTTTTCGATGTATCGTCTGCGATTGATAAAAGAAGAATAGGACTTAAAATTGAATATTTTATTTATTATTAAATTCTATACATATTCTAAACCTTGATAAACATTCTATTTTCATCGGGAATATCATTTTTTATAACTTTAGCACATCAAGAACTGAGTAAAAAATAAGACTACAAAATTCAATCTTTACACATTAACTACTTACTAATTTTTATGCGTCATTTTTCATTTTATTAAAAGAAAATAATTAAAATCGAGCGTATTTAAATCAACAACATTTTATAATATATATCAAATAATATATAATTTTTTATAATAAATTAAAGTCAAAATACGTAACTAACTTGTTTTGCTCTTTGGAAAAGGACATATGAATTCTATAAGAAAAAGAATTTTCTTACAATTTCGAAAACTAGAGTTATTCGATTGCCAACATTTTGCCATTTTAACAAATAATATTAGTTCTAAAAAAGAACTGTTTTTATTTAAATAATTAACTATAATAAATAAGTCAAAAAACACGAATGAAAATTAATAGAACATTCTATTACTGTCAGAATATAAATGCTACAAACAAATGAAAACACGATGTTGGCACTTGCGCAGTTATTTCATAGATGTGCGATTAATAGATTATCCATAAAGAAGAAAACAGTTAGGCATCTTTCTGTTGTTCACTCCGTCCGCTACGTGGCGTGCGACCTTGATTGATGTCACCTCGCCTTTAATCTTGCGGTTACCTCTCCCATTTAAGATAAGACGCTTACCTATATCGCTTTGGTTAATGCTTTCTCAACTGCTCTGCTCAACAAGCGCAAAACGTTTTGACACATTTAAAAATTCATTTTTGAACAGAAAGATATAAAATTGGAAAGCCTGAACCTGGAAGCGATTTGGAATTGAGCCGTGTTTTCCATTTTTGAATCCATCCATTACCTATTGACTTAGAAGCAATTTTGACCACGTGACAAACACGTTTTTCATCCTTTCTTGGGTGGTTTTTCTCCTGTCGCGCTGAAATTCGTTTCAAAACGCCCACTTTGACACTCTTTTCTGAAAGATCTAGTGCATTTGCAAAAAAAAAAAAAACGGGAAAAACAGCTCGATGACATATTTTCTGAACAACAACACCTACTCGTTTCATGCATTTCCGAACAAAAATAAATTAAACTTATGTCAGAAAGTTGCCCTTTTGGATTTGAGAACATCCTTAATCATATTTACTGGTTATTATTAATAATTACCAATGAAGTTCGGTCAATATTAATAAAGCATAAACACGAATATGTCTGTTAATGGAATATGTACTATCATTTACCGCATGAAGTCAATAGCAAAAATAATTGTTACGAGACAGTTAATACTTAAGGGGTCCCTGAAAAACACTCTTAAGGCTGTCCTCAAATCCAAAAGGTCAACTTTCTGAGATAAGTTTCTGAGATAAGTGTTGTAGTTCAGAAACTACGTAATTGAGCTGTTTTTTTTTTTTTTTTTTTTTTTTTTTTTTTTTCCCTCAAACGCAATAGATCTTTCCGAAAATAGTGTTAAAGTTGGCATTTTGAACTGAATTTCCGCGCGAAGGAAGAAAAAACACTCAAGAGCGGGCGAAAAACGTGTTTGTCACATGATCAAATTCGCTTATAACTCAATAGGTAATTGATTGATCAAATAATGGAAAAAACAGTTCGATTCAAAATCGTTTCCATGGTCAGGTTTTCCAATTTTATATCATTCCGTTAAAAAATGAATTTATAAATGTGTCAAAACGTTTTGCGCTTGTTGAGCAGAGCAGTTGGGAATAGCCTTAATATTGTTTACTTTTTTTTTCCATATCATTAGAGAGGGGGGGGGGGGAATGTATTAATTTTCCGAAATCCAGAAAGTGAAAATGCCCTCTGCTGCCCCGAGTTGCCGATACCCATGATACATAATCAGGGCCGAAACTAAGGTGAGGGGGGGGGCAGAGGGGGCACGTCCCCCGGACGCCCGAACGAAGGGGAGCCAAATGAAGGATTGTACCTTGGGAGTGGATCATTTTCTTCTGATGGACTGATGGCTTCCATTATTATAAAACAGCCATTTTTTATTTTATTTATTTATTTTTTTTTTTTTTTCCATTTTGACCAGAAAATTAGAGTTCTAACTTTTTATGACGGCTCTTTCATCTTCACCTAACACTTCATTTATAATGGCTGTTTCATAATAATGGAAGCCATCAGTCCATCAGAAGAAAATAACTCGGAAACTCGGATAATAGGGACACTAATTTCATGTTTAAAATGATCTTTAGAATATTTTTGTTTGTAGTTCATACTCATTCGTTCAGTTCATTTTGTTGGTGTCACTGCCGTTACGACCCTCGTGGATCCGCCATTGTAGATTGCGTAGTTCAGTATTACATACTTTATGATTACATATTTTAAATTTTAAAATAAGTCGGCTATTAGAAAATTAGTAAAATTCTCTTTGTAAATATAGTTTGCGGAAGAGGGGGGTGGGGGCAAAATCCATGTTTGCCCCGGGTGCAAAAAAAGCTAGTTTCGGCCCTGTACATGATATCCTTTATTCGATAGTTCGAAAGATTTCGGTTGTAAATCCCTGGTGCTCAGCGAAGACCAGAGTTGCCAGGTTGGCTTTTATTTTAATTCAAACATTTAGAAATCGTACCGAAAATTCTGAAAGAAGAATTTTTTACTTTTACTGTATGCGGTCGTGAAAAGTCTGTCATTAAATAAAGAAAACACTATTATAGGGGATTTCTGGTATGAATGCTAAATTTCCTAATTAAAAAAAAGGCCAAACTGGTAACCCTGCCCTGGTGAAGACAGAGAAAATACATAAAAGGAGATCCGTGATGCACCACAGTTGTAAGCTTTCTTGAAACAGTAAACTACTGCCATCTATCGAACCGTTTTAAATTCATTTAGATAATTCTTTTTTAAAATGTTTCCACCAGCAGTATAGTCCTGCCCTCTAGTGCATTGTATGTGAAGTATTTAATAATTATATTATAACTCCTTACACGTATCCAACGAATTTTTAAAATTTTCTCTTGCAGCGCTAGGATGATGCAGTAACAAAGTTGAATTTTGCTTTCCGTGTCTAAGCTATTTACGTTTCTCAATGTCATTTCTAATATATATATATATATATATATATATATTTAAATCCTTTAATAATTTAGAGCATCGGTACAATAAAAAATAGAGAGAATAAGAAGCTAGAAATTATATGCTACAATTTGAGAAACGGAAGGGTATATGGAGTTCCTTAAAAACATCGAAAAGTATAAGGTATATACCTCCTCTACATTTCTGATTTAGAGTTAGAGACAACATACCTAGTTTCCTTTTTTAAAGTTATAGTAGAAAAAACAGGTGTGGCACTAGAATTTGCCCGACAGGGGGTAAAATTCCCCCCTCCCTCTCAATGAGAGGCCAAATTGATTACATTATCTATGTATAATGTATATACAGGGTGTATTTGAGAACTGTATGGGGTGGTAATACATACCACATGCAACACTAACTTATTTAAGGCGGTTCTGCAAAAATATCTATTTGTCCCCACTTAACAATATGAAACTTTGAGACACATTTTTGATTCATTTTTAAACATTGAAAAACATAACACTTACCAACATGATTATTAAAATGATTTGTAATAGAACTTTTTTTTTTTTTTTTTTTTTTTTTTTATATTTTTATCTTTCTGTAAATGAATCACATCTCAAACTATAAGCCATAATTGTCTCACGGCATCAGTTTATTTTCCTTTCATTCGCTGTCGCGTCCGAAAATTCGGTTCAAAACGCATAGTCGGGAAAATATCCGAATAATTTTGTACAGTCATGTATATGATCTATGTGGTGATTTGTGTACATATTACATAGTATGCAAAAATTTAGCTCAGTTAGGAAACGCACCACAGTTGAAAACAGTGTTGATTTCAGGGGGTGGCCCGGGGGGGAATGTCCCCCCCGGGATTCAAAAATGTCCCCCCCCCCGGAGGACATTTTTGACTTTCTCCTTATTTTTCCTAGTCGTGATATTTTCCTTCGAATTCTCCCGAAAAACCTGTTAAGATGGAATCGTAAGATACCGTTAAAAAATTCTGTCTTAACAGATATACTTGCATAGCATTTTTGTCGTCAATTACAAGGAAATGTTCCTTCTAAGGTATTATTCCGTTACAGATAGGTTCAGTTTTTACGACATATAACAGCTTTGTATAAGTAAGTCTTACAAGCTATTCGAAAAATCGTACAAATTAAAAAAAAAATTACGAAATTAATGTTTATTCTGTTTATTAATATTTAACCTTTCAGCTAACTTTTTGCACAATAGGTGCTTGTTATATTTTTGTGTACAATAGCAGTTATAAGATTTTAAAGAAGAAGAAGAAGAAACAAATTACATAATTATTAATTAGCATACCGCTAATACTTGCATAATATTTATTTAAAGCATACCGGTAGTAAAACTTAAATTTTAATTTTGGTGACATATACGAGATTAAACTGTAAGAAATTGTTGTTAAATACTAATTCCAATTTTTTTTTTTTTTTTTTTTTTTTTTTTTTTTTTTTTTGTAAAATTATAAAGTAACTGGTATAAATTTATTTCATTAACATTTTCGAAAAAATTAAATGTGGTAAAGTCTGGGAAACAGAACCTGTCTATAGCGGAATGCGGAATCCTCTCTTAAACAAACAAAAAAAAAAAAAATACGGTTCAAGCAAAAATAGTGCACTGCGTGATACTTTCTAAGACGGAAATGTGTCTGTAACGGAATTTTTCTTCCACCCCTTTCAATTTTATATTTGCGGTTTAATATACTACAATTGCTTTCATTGGGACCGTAAAAATTTTCTGGTTAGGAGAAGATTCCATTATTGACAGGTGTGATGTCAAATCACATATTTTTGGCTTACTTACTCTAATTGCATCAATTATTAAATTATTTAGATATTTTTAATTAGACTCTCAATTTCTCTAAAATGTATTTAAACTATACCACAAAATGTATTTTTTCGCTTAATATCCCTTATTCAATCTTAACAATAAACATAATAATTCATTGAATGTATCATATCACGCTAATAATTTATCTAAATAAGCTTTTCCTATCCAGTGAAATATTTATTCATTATATTTTGAGGTTATAATATTAATTTCATGTATCATAAATAAAACTTTTTCTGTTACAAAGTACTAGCTCATAAAATAAATATTATTACTTCCTTATTGTGAAATTCTAAATTTGTGCGTTTCTTAATTAAAATATGATATATTGGTATTATTCCGTTCACTCATAAAATATCTTGAAAGTTAATCCTTTCAGTAATAGTCCATTTGTTTATCCCGTATTACACAAATAACTGCTTTATCTAATTGTAATTTTCTCTTGGAAAAACCAAATTCATTTATCGAATGATAAATTGATTATGCTGTCAAAAACATTATTATAATATATTTTGAGCGGGTATGGACAACTGAATTAAAGGCACAGAAATGTTTTCATACTTAATAGTTTTAAAAAGATTTAGTTACTGAAAATGTCTAAATATTTCTATGCAAACTTTATAAATTACATCCGGTATTTACTTGTTCGCTAACATAAAATATTTTATTTTTCTTATTTTATTGTAGAATGCTAGGGAAATTTCATTTTCAAAGACTACCAATAAGCAATTAGGTGACGCTAGTTCTAGACGACACTGTGTCTGGTTAATCTATTGCGCTTTTCTGTCTTGATTGTTACAGATAAAAATTACAGCTTAAATTGAATATTAGATAGGAATTATTTTTGATATTGAATTATGTCAAAACAGTCGAAATTATTTTCTTATATTCAAATTAAAAAAAGAAGACGTAGTGAAGAACCTTTAGTACAGTCATCTGTTGAAAATCAAAATAATAACTCTCAACTAATTTTGAATGAAAGCGAAACCTGCAATGCGATAGTCCCACCCTCGATACCTTCGTGTAGTACTGTTAGTGGACAACCTCAACCGGAAGATAAAAATGTTGGACGCAAGTTCAAATATCAAAAACAGTGGGAAGATAAATATGAATGGCTGTATTTTGATCGAACTCGTGGTGGTGCATTTTGCAAGCTCTGTGAAAAGCATTTAAAAAATGATGTAGAGGTATTCCAAAAAACAAGTGGAGTATTCATATCAGTGCCCTTGACAAATTTTAGGAAAGCAACTGGCAGTACAGGAAAACTTGAAAAACACTCAAAATCAGACAAACATTGCAAATCTGTTTTTATGGAAAATGAAAGATTACAGAATTTAAATGCTCCTATACACACACAAATAATCCAATACAGCGAAGACGAAAGGGATAAAAATAGACAAGCTTTATCTTCATTAATTAGGAGTGTGTATTTTTTAGCTAAAGAGGAGATACCCCATACTACAAAATATGAACCCTTAGTTCAAAGAATTTTAATGAGAGAAAATGAAACTCTTCGCGACTGGGTTAAGTCTCAAAGTGAAAGATCGACTTACATAAGTAAATCAACTGCTTCTGAAATATTAAGCTCAATAGGCACAATCTTAGACAAAGCAGATGACAAAATACTTAATGGTAAGTATTATTCTATAATGGGAGATGAGTCGACGAACATAAACAATCAAAGTGAATTATCACTAATGGTGCGGCACGTCGTCCATGATCCAGTTTGCGAAGTAAGAGAAAGATTTTTGTGCATAATATACTTAGAAAGAACTGATGCTGAATCAATATTTTTAGCTATAGATGATGCTTTAAAAAAAAGAAATATGTCATATGATAAATTGGTTTCATGTTCTTTTGATGGTGCAGCGAACTTTAGTGGTAGTATAACTGGTGTTCGTGCTCGTATTTCAGAAGCTAAACAATGCGAAGTGCCTTACATTCATTGCAGATCCCATATTCTATCATTAGCTGTCACTAATTCAAGAAACAAGACTATAATGATTAAACGATTTTTTCACACAGTTAAAGATATTTATAAACTTTTTCATAGTTCTCCTAAGAGAGGAAAAATTTTGCACGAAATACAGAAAGCTTTAGAAGAACCCGTTCAAATCATACCTGAGGCAACGGATATACGCTGGTTTAGCAATTACCGTACTGTTCATGCTGTATTTTTATCCTTTAAATCGATTATGATTGCATGCGAACACATACACAAGGATGGTGCTGATTTAGCAAGTTTAGCTGGTGGTATTCTCTTGGAAATGATTAATATTAGTTTTATAATCAGTTTAGTCGTTATGGACGAAACACTTAATGCTGTATCGAATTTAAGCAAAATTCTTCAAAAGAAAACTCTTAGCATTTCATTTCTTCCTCAACTTGTTTCTGGGACAGTTGATCACTTGCAAGAAATTGCCAACTTTTGTGATACTGACAATGATAATAACGAATTGCACATTAAAATTAAAGGTCTCGAGAGTGATGCATCAGAAATTAAGAGCATAAATTTTAATGACACGAAAAAAAATTGCTTAAAAAGTGCAAAAACTTTTATAGAAAAAATGATTCATCAAGTTAAAGAAAGATTTAATGATAAAGCACTGCGCTTAATAGAACTATGTGCATTTTTTCGAAGCTTTGGAGAATTTGTAAAAATAAATGAAAAGCAGTGTAAGGAGCTGTGCCATCTTTTTGGAATTCAGGAAGAGGATGCAGCAGTGGCAGATCTCCGTTCTTTTAAGTACGTTGCACACAGTAATTTAGATGATACCAGTACAGATGTCGCTTCTTTCATTTTAAAAGCTGATATTGGATACGAAGTTTTGAAAAAACTTGCCGAGTGTGTATTGTGTGTACCAATTTCAACAGCGAGTGTAGAAAGGTCATTTAGCACAATGAATAGAATTATGACAAAACTCAGAAATCGCATGGGGCAGGATACTTTACAATCGTGTATTAAAGTATCTATCGAAGGTGATGAGGAGCCAACAGATGAATTCATCGATGCAGTGATCACACATTATGCATTTTCGAAACCAAGACGCATTCGCTTAGTTTAAAGGTGAGCAATTACAAATTTAATACTGAACTTATGCGATTTATCAAAAACTGTGCTTTATAAGAAGTAAGGATTAGTTTTATACACAAGGTAGATTTGATGGTTTTACATATAGAATATTATAATTACTATTTAGTACATACACATTATATGGTATTATTTATTTAAATTGCTATTAATATTTTATAAAATTAAAGTATTTAAAAAAAGAGTGAAATCTCTATTTCTTTAGTGGACATGAATGTTACGGAAGATTTGTTTTCATTAATATTAAGAAGTTATACTTAAACATAGACGCAGATAGAAGTATACAAATGGGGTTTCAATTTTAGATTTTGAAATGTTACATAACTTTTATCTTTCATAAGTTTGAAAATATTGCGGACGTTACAAAATAATTAAAAAATTAAGAGGAAAAAAAATATAATTTTCATCTACAGTAAAAGGTTTTAACATAGTAGGGCGTTGCCCAACTATATTCTCCCCCCACGAAAAAAGGGAGAAAAATCTCCCTATTCCATTTAATACTGTCCGCGTCTGTGTCTGAAAGCATCATTATTAAATAATAAGTAAATATCAAATAATAAAAATTTGTTATTGTATTATTTGTAAACTCTGTTTGTTATTCTTGTAACGAAGTTTATTATTTAATTGTGATTTATTGCCATTTTTCGGTGCTGTTTCATGAATAACTGTATATTAATAGAAATATTTCAGAGGTAAATTGTAGCAATGTTGATTCAAAACTTTTATGAAATGGGATATTCAAATCCTGTATGGCAAGTTAAACTGTAGGATATAATGAGATTAAATAAAAAACAAATGACCATAACTTATATAAGTTATATTTAGAAGTGGAGATTTAAGATAATTTAGATTATCTTAAATTAAATAGAATTTTTAAAAGTTTTTTAAATTTTCAATTTGAAATTAAAAAATAGAAACTTATATATAGCATAATCTATGGAAACAGAAGATTTTCAAAATCCCGACTGGAGGGATACTTGTTAAGACAGAAACTTTTTCTGATCCTCGGAGATTCCGCTTTAGCAGGTTTTGGTATATTAATGAAATCAGAGAAAATTTCATGTTGGAATACTAGTGTCCCCCCCAGGGATCAAAATTTCCCCCCCGGAGGTAAAGGTCTGGATTCAACACTGGTTGAAAATTTCCCTTCAGCAATTTTCGTCAATAAGAGAGAATGTATTCGAATCCTTTTCTGCAGACCTGTATATGAACTTTAGAATTTATACACACGAAGTAGTATGTAAAAAATTAGATTTAAAAACACTTACCACATTTTAAAACTTACTTCCAGAAATTATATCGCTTAGACCAGGACTGTACAACCCTGCGCCCGCGTGCGCCATGTCGCCCTTTGGAGGATTTTCTGGTGCCCTTTCGAATGTTTCCCGTTACTAACTTTTTTGAAAAATGCTTACAAGTTTTAAATCTTTAATATTTTCAATGTTTTTTATACTGTATGTAGCATACTGTAGTTGCCTTTTTGGATTTGAGATCAGCTCCTTTAAGGCTGTTCTCAAATCCAAAAAGGCAACTTTCTGACAAAAGTTTTAATTTATTTTTGTTCGGAAATGCATGAAACTAGTAGGTGTTGTTGTTCAGAAACTCTGTCATCGAGCTGTTTTTTCCTTTTTTTTTCAAACGCAATAGATCTTTCAGAAAATAATATCGAAGTGGGCGTTTTGAAACGAATTTCAGCGCAAAAGGAGAATAACCACTCCAGAAAGGATGGAAAACGTGTTTGTCACGTGATGAAAATCGCTCCTAACTCAATAGGTAATGGATGGATCCAAAAATGGAAAACACAGTTCGATTCCAAATCGTTTCAAAGTGTTTATAAATTCGCTTGTCTGTACGTCTACCACCCTGTCCGTATTCTAACTCGCGTAAATATGGACCAGATTGCTATAGAATTGATGTGTGTGATTGGGATTTACTATGGCATGTTCGGTATAGAAAATGAAGTGTGTTAGCATTTATGGTTCATTGACAGGCTCACTCAAAAGAATTCCTTTAGATGACGACCTATGTGGAAAATAGTTTGCTAATTTAGTTTAATGTTACAGTGCTCAGCAAAAGTTTAGACAATGATCTTTTATGCTTCTGTACTGAGAAGAATGTAACGAATTGTTGTAACTCAACTGTCATATATTACTGGGGACTTATCTCTCATACACAATTAATAAATTTTAATCTATACACTTTACATAATATATGACAAAAAATCAAATTTAACATTGTGGAAAAAGTATAGACAATCTGTCTGTTAACAGAAAAATATCCATAAATTGAAATCGAACTGCACCTACATTGTCTGCTATTAATGCAAAAATGTGAGTACCCATCGAAGAAACTAAATCCTGCATCACTTGGGGGTCTATTTCGTGCGAAAC
Source organism: Maratus speciosus (assembly GCA_963932465.1). NCBI lineage: Eukaryota > Metazoa > Arthropoda > Arachnida > Araneae > Salticidae > Maratus > Maratus speciosus. Next base: position 586,231,378 of record OZ010790.1, on the reverse strand, counting down.
ACGTTCAACAGCAGATCGAAGTTCATTTACAGAGGAGTATTGTCAAAAAATTGCATAAACCGTATGAGATATGATGCCACAAAAGTTTTCGATTCGGTTCAGATCAGGTCTACACGCGGGCCAGTCGAGAATAGTAATATATTGAGAGTTAAACTAATTTTTTGATTTGTGTGCAACAGGAATAGACGCATTATATTGCTTAAATAGATACTTTGGAAGAGCTAAAAGTTTACCAAATGATTGTAAATTGTTTTCCAATGTATGTATGTAGTCTTATGCTGCTTGGGACCATTGAGAAACTCCAGAGATACTTGAGAATTAAAACAAAGTGAGGCCCAAATCATTAACTCTTTCGAGGGCGGTGTCCTTACACAGGACACCTAATTTTAATTTCAAGACTGACAGACGGCACTAAGAAGATTTAATTAAAATTTTCCTTTTATAATGTACGTAAAAATAATCAAGTTCGTATTTTCTAATAAATTCGTTTATAAATTCTGGTTTCAGTCCATTATTTCATCAGTTTAATAAACAGAATTACTCCGCGACGGAAAGGAGTCAGTTTGTTGTGAGATTTCAAGGCTGGTTGTTTTATAATTTTCATGTAAACTAATGTATAACTTTCTATAATTCATCTACGAAAGTATCCATTGATACAGAAAGCTTTGACTCATTTTTAGTGAGATTAGCAGTCATCATTTGTCTAGATACCAGTTTATGGATCCATCTATAATCTCCTTTTCTGGCCACACGAGGCCTTCCAGATTCATGTGTTGCTTTGAAAGAGTCACTCTTAGACAGTACTTATTAGACAGACATCTTTGGACGATTAAAGTAGCTGAAATGTCTGTAACAGTCTTCCCTTTCGATTTCAGCTTCCATGCTTTAATTACTTCATCTGACTGAAAATTTCTAGCTCGCGGCATCTTTACTAACCGATACTAACGCGAGGTGCACTTAAATACTTCATGCATGTGACATCATAAGTTATAAATTTGCGTTTTTCCGTGAACAGTTGCCTAAAAATCACAAAAGTGTCTAAACTTTTGCAATATGCAAATTTCTTTTTTTTTCAGTTAAATTAAGGAATATCCTACATTAAAACCGTTATTTTTGTCCTAAAACGTTTAAAATATATTAAAAAATAAGTACAGCCATTTGTATAACCCAGGTGTTCGTGTTTTTTATTAAGGTTAAAAATCACCAGTGTCTAAACTTTTGCTGAGGACTGTATTATAAAGTAAAAACATGTCCATGAGTAACGCTAGCTTTAAACTCACAGTGGTATAACTCTCGAACTTGCTTTTACTGCAGTTGTGTTAACTTTTAAACATCAGAAAATTTCATTTTTAATGATGTTGAATAGGAAAAAACTGTTTCTTCAGATTTAATTTGTTTGAAAACTGCGCCTCAATATACTACTTTTCAACGATTTTAAAATAATTTCCAAACTCGAATTTTTTTTTAAATCTATCTCTCTATTAAGGCTGTTCTTAACTGCTTCGCTGAACAAGCGCAAAACGTTCTGACACATTTACAAATTCATTTTTTAACGGAAAGGTGTAATATTGGAAAGCCTGGCCATGGAAGCGATTTGGAATTGAACTGTTTTTTCCATTTTTTGATCTATCCATTACCCATTGAGTTACAAGCGATATCGATCACGTGACAACCCCGTTTCTCCCCCACTCTTGAGTGATTTTTCTACTTTCGCACGGAAATTCAGTTCAAAAGGTCCACTTTGACATTATTTTCTGAAAGATCTATTGCGTTTGCAAAAAAAAAAAAAAAAAAAAAAAATGGAAAAAACAGCTCGATGACATAATTTCTGAACAACAACACCAGCTAGTTTCATGCATTTTCGAACAAAAATAAATTAAAACTTATGTCAGGAAGTTGCCCTTTTCGATTTGAGAACAGCCTTAAGTGCAGCCCGATTAAGAAAGGTCAACTTGTTTTCACTTAAAGCAATATAAATAATCCAGTATTTGTGTCAGTCTAATATTCCATAACGAAAAAAGAACTTCTTCAATCATTAAATAAAATAGCATAAATACGTCACAAATTAACAAACATGGTATTCGAATTATGTGCTTGAATCACTGAAATGATCAAAATAAAAAATAAAAAGCTGCTGTAAGTATCGAAATCCTTGGCAATTTCTTCTGCTATTAACTCCTGACGTGTAACTATTTCCTCAACTCCTGACATGCGTAATAGGAAAGTATCGCATTTAATAAATTTCAATACTCTATTCTCTATTCATGTTTTTTATATAAAAATGCTCTTTGGATGTGGCATTGCAAAATTATCTTAAGTGCCGTTAATCATAAAGCTACCGATGATATGATTAAGTGTCGAGAATAAAATAACTTTGTTCAGTAGAAGTGGATAAGAATAAATAAAAGTAACCGATCTTACTTAATAGATGAGGAGACATTGATGACACAGCAGTTATAAAAATCTTGCTTATTTATCCATACTTGAGAGGTGGGAAGGCATAGAAGAGAAATTCAACTGGTCACCGTGCATAGTAGAAAACGTTCCACGTAGATTATTAAAACTTAAAAGTAATTCCATGACGTTAATGACTGCTGGTTGAAATTATTCCTTAGATAATGTCTTGATAATAAACTGTCCAAATTGAGATGCGTAAATTTAAATAATATCAGTAATTGAAGAAAGATTTTTATGGATAGAATTATCGCTTTAGAAGAACACCACATTCATAGAACGACTGTTCTCGCTCTTTTCGAATCAGGCGCGCGGCCCGAATTCTAAAAGAACAATTACATTGTCAAAAAATAGAATATCAAATTTTCGTAAAATCTGTTGAAAAATTGGCTACACTTGGTATATATACCATGTAAACGGGGTTTACATTAGTGCATCCAAAATAAGTTTAAAACCATTAGTTAAATTAAAATTGCGTATTATGTGCAGTGCGTATGAAAAAAAAACAAGCAAAAACAGAAGAGAAACATTCTGACATGAGAAGGTACAGTCGTGGAAAAAAAAAAGTAAACACCCCCTACTAACCCCCTGCTATGCTACATTTTTCAGGATTTATATTTTTTTAGGGATGGTCATATCTCAAGAATTAATGCACGGAATTTCAGCAAACTTCATATTCTGTTATACCTTGACATAATTTGGTTCTGGTTAGGTTTTCATGTAAATCATATAAACAGGTGTGCTGCTATACTACATTTTTCACCATTTCTGCGATAGCTCTATCTAAAAAACTAATGCACGTAATTTAACAAAACTTCATATTCTGTTATACTTTCACATAAATAGATCCTTATTAGGCTTGGGTGTATACTGCCTAACAGGTGTCGCTTTTATGCTCTTTGGGCTGGAAATTTTGGTTACAGACATCTAAGAGGTAGGGTTCGGAAATTCAGTGATTTGTTTGAAAAATGAGATGTTTCTATCTCTTTTTTAAATGCACACAATTCATCGAATCTATACCTTTAGAATTCTCATGATGGAAATAGATTGCCATTTAATTTTAGCACTGTGATAGCGAATTGATTATTATTTAATTTTGGCATTGTGATAGCGAATTTTGAAGTGTTAACATGTATGAGATAGAAGAAACTCTTGCTATTGGCTCATGAGTCTAGTTTTATCAAAATGCACGAAAACAGTGCTGTATATCTGAACAAGCGACATAACGAGGGGCAATTATTGTATGTAACTTTCATACGTAACCATACGCTACATTAATATTACAGAAAACAACTCTAAATGCAAATAATGAATAAATCTGTAAATAAAGCGATTCCAAATGAAGAAACTTGGCATAAACAAGTTGGAAATTGCTCGTCAAACGTGGCAAATGAGGTGCGTTCGTACTATAACTAGTTTTATAAATATTTTTTACACCGAATATTGTAATGAATGTATATTTTAATGCACTTCATAAGTGCATATCGATTTCATTCTTTTCGAAAGGCTGTAACATCATTAAAATGCACTTGCAATAATTTTTTCCCATTGGCCGTAATGTAACGAAAACTTTTGACTGTCCCTGTAATTAAACTACACATCCGTTTTCATAATATTTGAAATGACTCGACAAAATTTTGCAACAATTATATATTTAAAATTTCAGACCATTCGGTTGGGTAGTTTTTGCTCTGTTATATGCGGACAGACGGACAGACAGACGGACTGAACGACGACTATTGGTGCTACATATTTATATAATTACGAACGCACCTAAAAATGGATAAGTAATCAAGTGTTTCCACAAAGAAAATTAATTTATTTGGTTGGTAAGCACTTGGTTTTACCCAGATCTACATGTGATACTTATCACCACATGTTTATGCTTAGTAACACATGTGGGTCTTGGTCTTACCAGCATGTAGCAATTTAAAATCAAGCGATACGTTATTAAACACTACATTTGAGATTTGCTGCTCAGATTAGCAAACACATATTGCACAAAAAGAAACAATCTAAGATCACGTGATTTGTAGAAAGACACAGTCTCCCCTCCTCCTCCCGAGGAAGGGTCAGTGCTCTGCTCGCTTCAAACTAATGATTTTTTGTAACACCCTACTCGCTTCATTGCACTGTTTAAAATGTAACGGGCTAACACTACAAGCTACTATAAAAAGTAGTAACTACTGTAATTTCTGTACTTGTACTTCTTCCGACCACTAACCTATTTTAACATTACATTAAAATTTCATGACGATTGGTTAATTTTTACGAAAGTTAAAGCCTATAAAGCCAAAAAAGGCAAGACAACAGACAGATATGTCATTTTAGGTCCTAATGATATTAAAATGGGACTATTGTAGACCAAGATCTTTAGACAACAGCAAAAAAAAAAAAAAAAAAAAAAAAAAAAAAAAAAAAAGTATGAAAATTGGACAATCTGTTCAAGAGCATAGGATAAGTGTAGATATACATAAAAAAAAGGAAGTACAAACGAATTATATAACCCCCTTCGTTGACAGCCGGTTAAAGAGTGTTTCCCCTTTACTTTTCATAATCCTATAAGCATTAAAGGTTCGGCTTTATGTTAAGTATTTCTGTGTTTACATAACTGTAACAAATATGCTGTTACTCTTAATATTGACAATTTAATCATTGTGTGTAACTGTAACATACACATCAACAGCATCTGAAAATTTCGAAACGCACAAATTCAGTTTTCTGCTCTACTAGCTGTCGATTGAGTGTCGTTTAATTTTTTTAAATAATAATAACATATGTCATTACCATTAGCATCTGTTATTGGATTGTGTGATATTATGTTAGCATAGCATAGACCATACCAAATAGAGGAAAATCCTAAATTAAAGAATTGCGGGATCAACCAAATTCGATTTGTTCTACAATTAATTATGTTTATGAAGCTAGCAACTGTAAATGAATGATGTCATATTAATTCTTACACAGAAAAATAATCAGAAGGTGGACATGGTATGCTCATATTGCTGTCTTTTACACTAGTTTTTGAACAAGCTAATACATTTTCTCTAATGTAATAGTATTTGATTTGTCTAAACAACGCGAATAATAAAGGTTGAAATATTTTGTTTTTGCCAAAGAAGTACTACTTAACTTTTCTTACAAACTTAATTGCATTCACACTAACATTGACATTCAGTATTTTCCTATAATTCATTATGAACTATCTAACTGATTTTCACTAGAAAAGAATTTTACTTAACAGTAGCAGTACTCTGTGATGGCAACTGTTATTACTGGTAACAAGCGCAATTTGCTGATGTTATGTCAATGTAAAATTGACTTCAAAATTAAGGTTTTGGGGCATCTATATTTAATATTTTTCGCAATAAGTTATGAACTATGGTATTGTCTTTCACCAATAGTGTTATCTTATCAGTAACAGCAGAATTCATTACCGTTAACATCCGCAGCTTCACGAAACCTTGGAAATCATCAAATGGCCGCGAGATGCTGAAGTAGATTTTTTTTTCTCCGTACCAACTTTTGAATGAGCTAGCAAAGTTTCACCACCGAGTTATCTTTTTATTATTTGCAATTGGTGATAGCAGATTTCATTATCGTTAAGATCTGTTAAATACACGATGTAACGTTAATACAACATTGAATATATAAAATTTCTGGAAATATCCAAATGTTGCTCATGGAATGTTGAATAAATAGAGTTTCTTTCGTGCTAGTTTTTAAACTTGTTGACACAATTTCACAAATGAAATATCGTTTGATTTGCCCAAAACAACGCAAATAAAACAAGCTTTAAGAAGTTTCGAAAAATTCAAGATGGGGGCCATGCTAAATTCGAATTCTATATGCTTTAAAATAACTCTTAACGTTTTAACTAATTTAGTAAACCAACTTTTATAAATAGGGTTCTAATTTTTAGTTGCTCAAATTTTAACTACTGCCAAAATTTGGTTTTACTGTTTTTCAATACAAATGTGTGAAATTAAATTAATAAGCAAGTAGTTGAGATAGATTAATATACAAACTGAAATTTCACATGAAAGTCATAATGATATGTTTATTTACTTTTATTATTATTATTTATCTATGTAGGAAATATTAATCGTTACTTTCACAGTATTCATTTATTTCTGTCTTGTATTACTCGTCTATGACTGTAACCGCATTCTTATTGTTTCATTTTCATTGTTACTTTATATTCTTTGGCAACGGGAAAAGAGAGAAAACGTCATGTGACGTAACAGTTGGGTAGTGGAGTTGGTTCTAGGCAGCGGGAAGCTGCGAGTGTTATAATGAGATCTTGGTTGTATTTTAATTGTGTTTTATGTGTAATTAAATGTTGTGTTCGTCATTTAAAATGACTGAGAATTTATTCAACCCCTAGACATCCCGACCCACATCTATGCCATAATCTTTTTTTAATAATTTAGTTAAACCTATTAGAACCAATCGCGTGATAAAAAATGTTAAATTACTTTTTTCGATTTCACTTTTTAACAGAATTCAAATATGGCGCTCGAGAAACACCAAAAAGATTTTGAATCTGGAACTGTTTTAATGTTTATTTACAGGAATCTACAGCATATTTCATGAAAACAGATATTTTTGGCTCTAATTTATCAATATTTTGTCAATTTTTACGTATTTTGCATTTCAATTTTGCTGTCATACTTTGTAACTGTCCATAATTAGTTGTACATGTGCATTAATCAATAATTTCGTATTTTAACGTTATAATGGTGCTTTAAAAATGAAACTTTCAAAAGTTATCCCTCACAACTTAAAAAGCCTTAGTTTTTCAACATTTTAGTGTGAAAAATTTCAGTTGTGTGTGGAATGTGAGGAAAAAATTGGTTACATAATTAACTAAAAGATATTCTTATTTTTTATGATGTGCTAATCATGAAGAAAACAAATTTAAATCGCAAAAGCATTGAATTATTTTGATATATGAGAAGCTTCGATTAAATATTTATATATATAAAGTATGCATCATTAAGCATTTGATAATGTTCTTATTCAGAGATTTTTCGAGCGAAGAAATCGATAATCGCAGAAGAAACAAGCAAATGAAATGCGTAACTTGATTTTTAAGTATAAGAAATGGCTTAAATTAATACGTTTTGAAGAAAGCAGAAGAAGAAACAAGCAAATGAAACGCAGAAGAAACAAGAAAATAAAATTCGTAACTTGATTTTTAAGTATAAGAAATGGCTTAAATTAATACGTTTTGTAACTGAAAAGATACGTCTTGTCTAATGTAAACTAGTCGGATGAGGCAATCCCAAAACTTTCTTCTATCTCATACATGTTAATACTTCTTGAAAAATGCATTATAACAGCGGCATCGGTTAGGTGATTTACACCAAAATCTAATCAGCAGCAACTTATGTCAACTTTTAATTGAATTTGAAGTTTGATAAAAATCCGTGCATTAGTTTTTGAGCTATTGCGGAAATCGTAAAAAATTCTGCATAGCAGTGCCACCTGTTGGGTGATTTAAATCAGAACTATCCAGGGCCAATTTATGTCAGTTTCAAACTGAATCTGAAGTTTGTTGAAAATTCATACATTAGTTCTTGAGGTACAGCTATTGTCGAAATCGTGAAAAATTCACCATAGCAGTGCCACCTGTTGGGCGATTTACGCCAAAAATTAAACAGTACTATTTTATATCAGGGACTAACTGAATCTGAAGTTTGATGGAAATTCATGCATTAGTTCTTGAGATAGAGCTACAGGGAAATCATGAAAAATGCAGCATAGCAGCGTCACCTGTTGGGCGATATACACCAAAAGCTAATCAGTACCAATTTATATTAAGGTCTAACTGAATCTAAAGTTTTGTGAAATTCCGTGCATTAGTTTTTGAGATAGAGCACCCAACAAAAGTTTTGTCACATACAGGCAGAGTGACAGACAGACATTTTCTAAAAACTATCAAATCGTGTTCAGGACCTTCTAAAACGTATAAATCCCTCGAAAACCGGAAGTCAAAATTTTTCACGAACGTTATTCTTCTAAAGATAGAAGAATGTAAAAAATGGAAAAAAAATGGGGTCTCTCCTCTTGACTTTCCAAGCACTTGTGAAGCTTCTTCAATTTGTATTAAATATGATGTACGTACACTCTTAATTCAAAAGAACGAATTATTAACTCAACAAAAGGACGAAAAGTTTTACGCGTGTTTTTGTTCTTTCTGAGTATCTGTTTTATCAAAAAGAGACATTTTCCACAAAAAACTGGTTTGCCAAATAACCTTTTTAGGAATGGCATCCCCAGGACCGCTCATTTCAGATCGGAACAGAAAAATATCTCTAAAAGAGCGGTTTAAGAAGCTTCCCCATTGGTTGAAATCGTGTAACGCGATATATAGTTTGGCAAAGGGAGACCATTTTGAAAAGGGAGTCGCTTGTTTGTTTCAAACGTCAAAGGTTAGCGTTACCTACATGATAAAAACAATATTACAATTATAATTTGATTGGTTTAAAAATGGTATAGAATAAGATAGATGGATTATGCTATGAAAGTAGGGGGTAGGGGGCAATCATCACAAAGAACTGAATAAATTTCGTTTTTGTTTCCCAGCTAAAACCAAGATGGCTACCGGCGATTCTAGGATTTTACTAACACTGAAAATTCTAAGGTAAAGTACGCTGTTTTACTTCATCTTTCTTGTAATTCCTTCGCCATTCCTTGTTGTATTTTCACATTGTATGTATGATTTTTGCGTTATTTAACGTTATTACTTTAAAACCGGAAACATGAATTTCTTAAATTACTTTTTTTTTAATGCAACTGTTCCATAATTTTTATAATCAATAAAATGCGCTTAGATATGTAGTTTTCTCGTATTCAAATTGTGTAAAATTACACTAATTGGTATTTACATTATTAAACATATATCATTTTGTGCTTATATTATTGATTATTAATATACTACTTTGCTCATGACACTCAGAAATATTTGCGGAACACAGCCCATGATTATAAAAATTATTAAATTATTATTAACTTATAATATATGTTCTATTTTTTTTTTTTTTATGTTTCAGTAAGTACAAGTATTTAATAAATTGTGTTCAGTTAGATAGTTGTACACATCTACACTTTATTTACTATTTTTTTAACTGACACAGTATTATGTAAATAGTACGAAATGTAAAAGATAATTTAAAAAAATATCAGAAAATAATAGATTAGTAAAAAATATGATTAATTTATTTTATGACACAACTAGTTTTTTTTTAATTATGATTTTGTGAATTTTTATTTTTGTGTTATACTTCGCTCTGTTCATATTCAAAAGTTTAACTAAAAAAAAGTCTGCAGTTATGTAACACATGAATTCTATATTCCATAATTATTTATCTGTGTCATAAGCAAAATATATTAAGAACATATAATAATATCAGAAATAATTAAAGAAATCGACATTTCCGGATTAAAACTAATAACGTTAAAATTATATATACAATGTGAAAATACTAAAAAGAAGAAAACCATAACAAGAAAGATAAAGTAAAAACAGCGTACTTCAGGATATTGACAAGTTAAAAAATCTTGTCTTGTTATAGCGCGAACCATCTTTTATTATTATTATTATTATTATTATTATTATTTAATTTATCTTCCGGAAATGAAAAACAAAATTTCTTCTGTTCTTCTGCATCTGGATTAAAATAAACCAAAATGGAGTTTTAAAAATAATACATTTTGCAAACTGGGGAGTTATATATGTTAAAAAATAAAATTATAAAAAAAATTCTGAAAATAAGAGGGAAATAACTTATTTTGCCTATTAAATTTGACAAAAAAAGGGGGTTTAAAAATGACTTGTCAATAATGAGTGCAGTCACTCGTTTTGCCTATTAATTTAGTCGAAAAAAGAGCGAAAACAGCTTATCAAAAAGGAATGAAAAAAACCACTCCGCAAGATGGATGAAATTCACTCCTATAGGATAAGTGCATTTTCAATACTGGAAAGGAGTGAAAATACACTCAGTCGGAGTTAAAATCGCTGATTTTTTTTAAGAGAGTACGTTAAATTAAATATATATATACATAAAAAATGAATCCTGCAACTAAATTTCACCACCTACTGCCCTACTCTTCCGGCTGAACAAAAGGGATTGTTTATCATTGTTCAAATTTGCTGAATGAACGAAAATACCTTACTTTGTGCTTTGAACCAAAAATTTTAATTAATGAAGTCAAATAAGTAGCACATAGAAACAAAGCAAATTAAAATGATATTTTAATAAATAAATGTTCTGATTTCAGAAATGTTTTTTGAGTTGAAAAATAACCGAAGGTTGGAAGCTAAGCTGATTTAATGTTCACTGGTCATTTTGCTAAGTTTGCATAATCATTTAGTTCACAACACAATTAACTTTCGACATCACATGAAATTAATCGCATTTTCACTTAAAGGTTTTAGAAAATGCTATAAAGGTAAAATCTATTTAAAAAAAACCAACCAGCCGAAAATCACAGAAAGATTTATCCCAGTTATCCTCAACAATTTTTTGTTTTATGAGACTCTCTTAGTTCAAGTGCCACTTCGTTTCTACTCATATAATTATTCAATCGAATCGCCTGAATGGCATAATTGTTATCCATCTAGCAATCTCAGAAATATTTGGAAGCTATTTAATGCTAAAAAAGTTCATTTTCAGGATTGATAAAATACCTTCACTATTCAATGCATTTTTAATAATTTTCCTTTTAACACTGTAACTACAGAGGCAACAGCCCATTTTAAAACTCCATTTTAGCATTGCTGATCTTGGTGTACATAATTGATTAGATAATATCTGCAAAATAACCGATAATCAGTGGGGATGTTGGTACACTCAAAATATCGTTCAGTCCAGTCAAAGTGAAATGAATGGCATCCCGATTACAGATGTCCCCCGGAATTGATAGCAATCTTTCTTAATCAGGATCACATTCATTTCATTTTGCAGCGGGTTATATGACGTTTCTATGTAAAAAACCTGCGCTAGCTGACTGACAGTTTCGTTTTCTGTGTCATCTAATCTATCATATACAGGAAAATCAGCGTCGCTAAAAATGGTTGCAAAAATATGTATTACATGCACATGCTGCTTACAAGACTATTATGTTTAGCGGAACAGTATCTTGAAAAATGTATTGAATAATGAATGTATTTCGTCATTTATAGAGGCATGAGACATGCCCATTTTATGTGGAATATCAAAATGCAATAATATTTTTTTATAACTTTTCGGATTTTGCTGTAGATACATAATTTGAAGTGGCACTCCTAAGCCTTCCTACCACGTCAAGGTGGAGTCTCGTCAGGAAGGCCCCCCACCCCCCTACAGCAGAACTGACCAATTAATTAACTGCCTAAAGCTTCGATATGTGTCTAATGGTGGTGCAACAAAAACCATGTAAAAATCCAGAAAATAAATCATACTATTTTGGAAAACACTTAAAATATATTACATCAATAGCACGATTTAGTGTATAATGCAAAATGTACTAAAAATATTACCAATTCCATCTTTTTCTTTTTTGTTTATTAAGCTATTTTACATTATTTCCGTAATAATAAAAAAAAACACATTTTTGATAATTTGCCCATTATTGATATTCAAGTTGTCTAAATAAAAAATAACTATGGTAGAGACCTTTAACAGAATAGAAATATAATTAATAAAATTTACCTTTAGATGACCGTTCATGATCATACTAAAATTTTCTTTAAAAATCCCCTCTATGCGATAAGATGTTTTACAAAATCGTATAACTTAATATCATAAACCTTGGTTTTTTTTAGTTTTTTTCATTTCAACAACTGAAAATTTTGTTTTAAACGCAAAATATACGTTTGACATTGAATTATCTGACTGAGATTGCCACATTAGTTCTGATCAACAAAGTAGCTGCTATTTAGAGCTGTTTCTTCTTTCTTTTTCTTTTTTTTTTTTTTTGAGAAATTAAAAATATTGTGAAGAAACTTGGTAAATTGGCCAGCTGTGCTTTCTTTCACGCGCGCGAAGCTAAATATAGCAATATGGATCTATATGGATATAGCGATATGGATATCCCCTTAAAGAAAAAAAACCCTTAACAATTGCTATAATTTGTAAATAATTTAAGTATCGATTTCTTACAAATGCAAGCGAACTATGAGAAATTGATTTACTTCTTTACCCCTTCTACTTCCCCCCCTCCCAAAAAAAAGAAAATTTCTATACTTCATCGCTAATGAACACGTGAGTACCTAGCCAATAAATAAAGAACATGATGAAGAGAAGGTGCCATGATTGAACTCGTGGGTAGTATGAGCAATTCAGAAATCCTAAAATGATAGAGAATGTGTTTTTTATTTAAGAAATGATTTCGAGGTCATTCAGCAGTTGTGGCACTCTTAGTGCAAAGTCCATCCACAGCGACAAGATGCTGCCACATCGGATGGAATCGGTTTTTAATTGTCCCGGGGCCAAAAACCGCAGAAAAAGCAACGAAGAATCGGTTTTTAATTCTGAGGCCAAAAACCGTAGAAAAAGCAACACAGTGATCGGTTTTTAATTGTCCGAAGGCCAAAAACCGTAGAAAAAGCAACACAGTGATCGGTTTTTAATTGTCCGAAGGCCAAAAACCGTAGAAAAAGCAACACAGTGATCGGTTTTTAATTGTCCGAAGGCCAAAAACCGTAGAAAAAGCAACACAAATCGGTTTTTAATTGTCCAAAGGCCAAAAACCGTAGAAAAAGCAACACAAATCGGTTTTTAATTGTCCGAAGGCCAAAAACCGTAGAAAAAGCAACACAAATCGGTTTTTAATTGTCCCGAGGCCAAAAACCGTAGAAAAAGCAACATAAATCGATTTTTAAGACGTTTTAAATTCTAACCCTTTTTAATTGTTTTTTGTCTTATTTTCGTTTTGTTTTGACTTTTATTTGTTTTTTTTGCCTATTTTTGTTTTGTTTTATCTTTGTCTTTTGTTTGGTTTAGTTTTATTTTGATCTGTTTTTTATATGTTTTTTGGCTATTTTTGTTTTGTTTCTTAAGTTTATACACATGTACTTAAAAGACTACGTACATACAAAGAAAAAGTAATTTATATATATGTAGAATGGCCAAATGAATTAAGTTAAAAATGAATATTTCAAAACTGTTACAAAAAATTTTGATATGTACAGGAAAGGCCGCTCAAATAATGAAACATATATATAAATTAAATCACAAGATAATAAATATAAATTACATAAAGATAAAATAAATAAGAAAAATATGCTACGAAGCCGACATAAAAATTATGAGCCTGAGAAAAGTGTTTTTGCTTGATTCATTCAGAAAATTTATAAAAGGATACATAAAAGATTTATATTTTAAGATTTTCAGAGTTACATTTAAAAATTCATAGCTCAAATGAATTAAAATCAATTGCTAAATACAGTTGAAAAAAAAATTGCAACCTTTGATATGATATGAGATAATGATTGCAATCTTTAGATCATACTGTATTAGAATTCGGTTTCGTAGCAACAGCAGCAAAAGGCCAAGGCCTTTCGCCACCAAGTTACCTTGGATTTTTTCCACCAAGACCGCTTCGGAGGCTCGGGAGAAGGAGCTTCATCTGCTTCTTCCGTCCATCCTCGCACTGGAGCCAAGCGTTTCCAAGTGTCCTGTCCGCCATCCAAAGAAGAAGCTACTCCCAAATAGAAATTCACATTAGGGCACTGAATCCAGGCTTGGTGTCTTCTGGCGTCAGTGAATCCATCTGTAAAAAAAGAAGAAAAAGACATACAACGATTAGTATCCATTTTTTTTTCAAGAGCAATTAATAATTCAACATTCAAACCTGAAAAAATTTTTGGAACTGAATTTGAAACCTAATTCTATTCTTTATTAAATTTATTGCTGCACGCGATGATTATTCAAACAATTAAACATTGTTACATAATAATGTTTTAAAAAATTTTCAGCTATAACTTTTTGCGTTAATAACTCCAACAATGCTTAATTGTTTGAACGTCAAATTTTGAGTTTTGAGATACATATTTTACACATGCTTTGATTTTGTTGCCAGTGCAGGAAACTAAATTTCAACGAAAACAGAGACAACAATGAGAATAAATAAAAACAATTTCAAGGGTGATAAGCAGTTGATCAAAATGACGTCATTTTCCTGCAATCTTAGTAAAATGTTTTAATAAATAAAAACACGCATTTTTTTTTTCACTACGTCAGTTTTATCAGCTGGAGCATTATTATTCCATTGTGTTAAGGTTGTGAAATAATGAATGTAATTTATGAAACATGTTTTACTTAATTTACATCTATCATATCAACTGTAATTCTGGAAAAATCTCGATTCGGATTATTTTTATTATATTTTTGTTTGTTTTTTAACTTAATAAGATCTTACGGACAGTTCTATCTTTTCGCTTTCTATTTTTTTTTTCTTTTACAAATTTTCATTGAATCTGCATATTTCAAGTACTGGCACTTACTCAGTTTTAAGGAGAATACAAGTTACTTAAAAAAACAAAACAGGACAAACTTGACAGCTGTGTCCAACCGCATCATTTTCTTTGAGTCACATTTTCTGATAAAAAATTCTCTCAGACCGCACATACGCTGTTCTCACATTGCCACGTCAGTCATGGTGACTGACACTGAACTTTCCGTTTAGGCCGCATCAGTCATCGGTGACTGATACTTTTAGATTGTGCGAAGGGAATCTTATTTCGTGGCTCAAACGGAAAGACAGACAAAATAGACTTGGCATTCAACGTGTTAACGACAATTGCTAGGTAAAAATTTTATTTTTGAAATTTTTGAACTACATTTGTACCAGAAAGACGCTTAAATTTGAGAAGAATGTGAATCAAAACATGATAGTCTGGACTCTAGTGGCTGCTCTATTGTTTTGCAAACAGATTTAGCGCCAACGATTTTTGTATTCGTATTTTGCAAATAGTGAAATTTGCGCGGCAGCAGGAAGGGAGGCTTTGCAATAGCAGCATCACACAGCCTTACTGCAAGCCGAAATGAAAGGTGTTCTGATTACGTATGTTACCTGACTGGGGTGACAGTCATTCATAATCGGAATACCATTCATTTTACTTTGCAACTGATTGCGCGACGTTATTATGGCAACACTCCCCACTTGTTCGCCTGCTGGATGTGAGTTCCATATCCGTATTATTTAATAAATCATATATTACAAAAATCGCACCTCTATTAACTGTGTCGCAAATAATTGAATGTTATAGACATTTGTACCAATCGATTAGTAGTAATATCTTTTAATTAATACTGGATGTAGTTTTGCTTAGTGTGTCGTCTCATTTTGTAACAAACTTTATACTTTTCAATAGAAACACCTATTTTAACAATTGTTAAAATAAGATTATTCGGTTATAAGATTATTTAATTAATTAAGATTATTCGGTCAATTTCACCTTCGGGGTCACCTTCGGTCAATTTCACTAAACGGGAAGGCATTCTGTGACGAACTGTATCAATTGTTCATGTTTAACGTTTGAAATTCCTAACTTTTATTCAATTTTAATCGTCTTAAAAGAGGCTGCAACACAGGGGGTTTTATAAGCATCCTTCAAGAACTACTGAGCGGAATGAGCTGTCATTTTGGATTCGCCTATTGGAAGCTTCTAGAAATCGATTTCTGACTTCTGTCCAAAATTTATAGATTACGATTCATATTTTTTTTTCAAAAGTTAATTAAAAAAAAATAGGTTTTTTAAATTAACTTTCAAAACAAATGAATTTTAACATGTGAATTTCTTTTAGCAAAGATCCATTCCTCGAAGCACGAAATAGACAAATTCAAAATCACATCTCATTCACACAAGTTATGCTTAAAAAACGACCGGCATGACAGCCTGTTTTCCAACGATTAAAAGGATATGTATAATATGAAAATAACACATGTATAAACTATTTATAAAATGCATTGCAATTCCAAAATAAAATTTAAACGTATACTTAAATATTTTTAATACATAGTAATAATGCTCTATGACTGAATTGTGGGAACAACTTGATTAGCCGACCCATTTCGACAAATTATATAAATCGCCAAACGACTCGCAAAATTATACAAATTGGCATAATTTTTATTTTAAATAACGAAAGAACAATTAAATTAGTAAAAGATTAGTAAAAGTACTAATGAATTAAAAATCCCTTGATGACGTAATAAACACGTGTAACGTAATTAATGTCAAGTGACTGTGACATTTACGATAAGCCATTATTGGCATTTAATCTTATAGTTTGGCGATAGTTTTTGGGTCGACGGGATGATCAAGTAGTATCGAATTGCGTAAAAGAAACATCCTTATAACTCCAAAAAATTATAATCATATTAACTAACAGTTTACTGCATCGGATTAAGCGTCTCATTTCCAATTAAAATACATCTTTGAATTGAAATTTGAATGAAATACAGGATGATGAAAAATCGAAGAATCTTTACAAGAAGAAAGTATTGGATTCGTGAAAATTTTCGAATTCCTGTTTTCGATGGATTTATACGTTTTAGAAGTCAGAGATAACGAAAAACATGTTTTTACAAAACGTCCGTCTATAAGCCTGTCTGTATGTGACACACATTTTGTGAGCGCTCTATCTCAAGAACTATTGAACGGAATTTAATAAAATTTCAGATTCAGTTAGTCCCTGATATAAATTTATACTAATTACTTCTTGGTGTAAATCGCCCAACAGGTGGCGCTGCTATACTGCATTTTGAAAGATTTCCGCAATAGCTCTATCTCAATAACTAAAGCACGGATTTTCATCAAACTTCAGATTCAATTAGTCCTTGATATAGTTTGGTGCTGATTACGCTTTGGTGTAAATCGCCCAACAGATGGCGCTGCTATGTTGCATTTTTCACAATTTTCGTAATAGCTGTATCTCAAGAACTAATGCATGATTTTTCATCAGACTTCAGTTCCATGTTTTAATAGTCTTAAATCTGATTGAATCCACACATCAACTTATAATAAAAGCTGAGTGCACGTGACCGGTGGAACGATGCCGGTGCGAACCACTCTGGTCTGCGAAACGACCGTAGCTAAACGCCATGTTAGGCTTAATGAAAAACATATCTTAACATATGACAGCTAATGATAATTTTTTCTAATTAAAATCATGTCTGTTCAGCATATTTTCATATAAAACATGTGTATCATATCCATTTATAATGTATTAAGTTCTAAATTAAAATTAAGCTATTAGAAATCAAATCTAAACAAACGATACTGTTGCCATTCAGATTCAAATTCCAGCAAATTAAGAAACAAATGAATGACTCTTTGACGATTCATCAAAAAAAAAAAAAAAAAAAAAAAAAAAAAAAAAAAAAAAAAAAAATACGGCTAACTGCTGCTAAAATGGATTCTGCTATTAAATATATTTTTTAAAGCATATTAAAGCCTTTAAGTTTTTTGAAATGCGTTTTTCATTATTGTTTACATTTATAAGCAGCAATTTTATTTACGACTGTTTACAGTTACAAGCAGTCAGTTTACGACATACATATGAAATATTACGTAATTTATTGAATAAATATTTTAAAAAACATTATTTAATGATTATTCATCATTATTCATATGAATCATTCATATGAATATTGATTCATATCAATGATTCATGTATTTCACTCTCCTGTAGTGGCAACAGTGAAACGCTGTTTCTTTATGAAAAACAGAGGGATAAACGCGAGGATAAACGTGCTGATTTTTCGCCACTACTCGCTTTGATCTGTCAATAGTTATTTTTGAATGTTTTAAAAGTTTTTTTAATTTTTATTATGGACTTTCGGAAAGAAGGCGCCAATTGACCAGGAAAAGAATTGCGCGATCGCGGCAATCAACGGATTTCTCAGTTTGCCTGATAAACTCAGCTGAGTTTACACCGAACAGAATTAAACACCCATGCGCACAATTTTTTGTTTATTTTTTATCTAAACTATGCATATTTTAAGTTCATGTTCATAAAGTGCTTATCACTCACAGGAACGTTTCATTATAATAAAGATTTAAAAATCAAAATTACATTTTTTTTTAAAATTTTACTAAATTTTTGTACCGTTAAAAAACATAGCTTTTTGTATGTGTATTACTTTCAATGATGCACATAATGGTGTTTTAGTTTTGGCCAAATATATGAATCAAATTTTAAAGTTTCATCTAAAATTAAAAAATAAACATCTGATTTTTTAAAGAAATGCCATATGTTCTTTGTTTTATTTTTAAGTTTCTTATTTCACCTATGCTGCATTTTTTAAGCTGAATTTAATATATTTCTGTGAATTATTTTTTGCTGTTTAAAAAATGCAACAGCTTTTTTTTTTTTCAACTATGCATATATTTTTAAAAGCATTTACAGACATGCCACTTCCAGCGAAAACAGGGAATTCCATTTTTTCGGCACAATTTATCATCCCTGGGATTGATGCAAATCAGTATTAAAATTTGTTGACATTTTTAGGACGAGAAGGGGGGCGTGGATGGTAGCAGAATTTGACAAAATAAAAATGCGAGTACAAGCAGCTGCAACTTGAGTTTATTTCTAATCCTTTCCCATGACCTACTGTGCATTTAGTCCATGTATAGAAACAAACAGCATGAAAAAAAACATATAGCCAGGAGCTTGCAACTATCATCTGTCTGCTTTCCCCGAAGGATTGCAAAAATCATCAAAATATCGTAGAAAAAGGGTGGTTTCATCAAACGAATATGAATTCCATCAAATGATCGCAGAAAAAAGCGCAATTTTTCCCAAAGGGTCCTTTAGAATGCATGTTTCGTCTAAGGATCATGGAATACGTGAATGTCGCCAAATAATCGTGGAAAAAACATGAATTTCATCAGATGACTGCAGAAAAAATGCATTATTTGATCAAAGTATCGCGAAAAACGTGAATTTCGTCAAATAATCACAGAAAAAATATGTTTTTTGATTAGAGGATCACAGAGAAAACGA
This sequence comes from Maratus speciosus, assembly GCA_963932465.1. Classification (NCBI taxonomy): domain Eukaryota; kingdom Metazoa; phylum Arthropoda; class Arachnida; order Araneae; family Salticidae; genus Maratus; species Maratus speciosus. Next base: position 586,211,924 of record OZ010790.1, on the reverse strand, counting down.
GATTTTCATCGAAAGGTTGCAAAAGTGCAAGTTTCAACATAAGATCCTAAAAAAAAATGTAAATTTTGAAATCGGGGGATCTTGAAGCTTATTGGTTCATCAGTATCAGGTGAACCGTTAGTCAGCTAGATTTTCTGTTACGTAACTAATTTGCTGCATACATTCGGATGCACCTGTGCTTGTGTCAACGTATTTTGATTGTAAGGTAAGTCTCGCTTGCTCTGCTGTTTATTTCTTTTTTTTTTTATTAAGATTTTTGCATTAGCTGTTTAAAATGCACCCTTTACTGGTGAATATATCGATTTTTACATGGTTTACCGTTTTAGAGACAGACGATTCAGCCAACGGCTGCCGAAAAAATTCAGAGTCTGAAAACATCGAGGGTGTATTACCAAACATCCATCAAAATTTAAATTTAATTCAGTTAGAAGAGAAGTACCATACCTTGACGATGTTTCAGACCCTGACTAGGATCCCTCTTTCTAAACATTAAATTATTGATTTTTTTTTAATTTTAACTGATTGTTTTTTATGTAAATATTTGAAATTTTTTTTTGTATGAAACTCCCCTTTTTTTTATGAATCGCCGTCTCATTTATTGGTATTTCTTTATATTTATCCTTTTCCTTTTATTTTATGTTTAATAAATTTTTTGGCAGTTGTGAGCGAGATTTTACCTGCATTCGTAACAAATTTTTCAAGATGGCAGTAAAACTTCGTTTTTAAATCTTTATGTTACTTATAAATCCATGTTTTTACATCATTTTCTATTTTTTTGTGCAAATCATTGATTTATAAATAACATAAAGATTTAAAAATTGAGTTTTTCCGTCACCTTGAAAAGATTTTTGGCACAATTTTTTTCGCCAAGCGGCACAGGATGCAGAACTCTTCCCTGAATTTTGTCAAAGAAACGTGAGAGGTGTAATTCGTCAAAAAGGCGCAGGAAAAACATGAATTTTGCAACAAATCCCGATAAAAACACTCATTTCGTGAAAGGATTGTGGTAAAAACAGTCATTTTGTCAAAAGGCTGCGAAAAAAACATGAATTTCAACAAAGATGTGCAGAAAAAACGAGAATTTCACCATAAACCTTAAATTATTGATTTTTTTTTTTTTTTTTTTTTTTTTTTGTAAATTTTAACTGATTGTTTGTTTTTTGTGTAAGTATTTTTAGTTTTTTTTATATATTTTTTTCTGTATGAAACTCCCCTTTTTTCTGAATCGCTCTCATTTATTGGTATTTATTTATATTTATCTTTTTATTTTATATTAGTAAGTTTTTTGCTACTTGTGAGCGAGTTTTTACAGGCATTCGTAACAAATTTTTCAAGATGGCGGAAAAACTTCGGTTTTAAATCTTTGTTATTTATAAATCCATGTTTTTACATCATTTTCTATTTTTTGGGCAAAATCATTGATTTATAAATAACAAAGATTTAAAAATGATATTTTTCCGCCATCTTGAAAAGATTTTGAACAATTTTTTTTGCCAAGTGGCACTCTTCCCTGAATTTTGTCAAAGAAACGCGAGAGGTGTAATTCGTCAAAAGGGCGCAGAAAAAAAGCAAATTTTTCAACAAATCCCAATAAAAACACTCATTTCGTCAAAAGGCTGCGAAAAAAACACGAATTTCATCAAAGATGTGCAGAAAAAATGAGAATTTTGCCATAGGGTTGTTGGAAAAAGCTCTTCCCCCCCCCCCCCCCCGCATGAGGTGGTTCATATTTTCTTCATTTGAAGATTGACTTTTACAAACACTATTTTTTTAATGCTTTTGAGGACTTGCCACTATCTGAATAATCATGCATATCAATCACCTGTTTAATTGAGTCTGGCTTAATGTTGTAAACTTAAAATAACACTTTCCCGTCATTTTTGACGCGGCCATATGCTAGTTCTATAATATAGTGAGTAAACTTTCTGAAGTTTTGGATCCTAGTATGTAATTGAGGGAGGTATTGTGCTCTAATAATTTTTAATATCCTGTGTGTGGTGTATCTTTGTTTAGATCTCTTGGTTTCTTATCATTTATTTTATTTATGATGTGTTATTAGGAGCTAAATTTTTTCAATTTTAGGCTTAATGCCGAAAAAGTTGGATGAAATAACGCATCTTCACTATGAATTAACCTGCAAGCTCCTCTGATGATTCTGTGGGTTATTCATACTTTCTTATTTTACATACTGGTTTCCTATGTTCATATCTTGTTCATCTTTAGAATTTTACCAACTTGTTCATATATTTGTGATTTCATCTATTTTATATATATATATATGTATATACATTTTGTTTGTTATTTTGATATTTAGTTTGTTACTTCGGTTGATATTGGTAAAGATTCAGCTGGTTATGTTGTGTTTCTTAGAGTTAGTTAATTTCTTTGAGTTAATTAATTTCTTTTAAATATTTTATTATTTGGTTTAGTTACTATTTTTTACTTCATTTAAAGTTTACATAAAGTGGTAACGTTTGGGATTAATTAGGGATTTTTTAGTTATATATATATATATAAGGATTCTTCCGTAATCGGGTCTAAAGCCAATTTGTAAAGGTTAGCGAACATAGTTTGGCGCAACTGTTGTAACCATTGTTGTCACTCTTATAAAGATTGAAACTAAATTATTGCCAGCATCACTTATGTTTGTCGCCAACCTTGCCTATGGATTCGATAATGAATGACTGGTAGAAAAGCACAAATGTTGCTGATTTCTGATTCAATATTTTGTGCAAGACATTTTCATAGGTGAATTTTTATTTAATCTCTTATTAATTCCATTCTTTATAAATATTTTTTCGTTTTTCGCGTTTTAGCGGCCAGATTTTTAAAATTTATACAAAGTGCAGCACATTTGCTCCTCTTCTCAAAAATCATGTTTTATTTTTTTCTTTTCTTAAGTATAGATTTAGGATTTAAACACGGATAAACTTATTAAAGATTTATGGCATCAAAGCGCACAGATCCCCGTTCTCATGATAACCGTATTAACCTTTATATCAGCAAAGTCCAGAATTTCCAGTTATAATGACCGCTTTACTTTTTACGTCATTTGGTTAGCTTATCTTATTTTTAGATTACCACTTTTTCTTTATTTTACTTGGCACCCTTCCCTTCCCACCTAGCTTAGCACGGCCAACATCTAGCGGGTCTGCTCATCTATCCTATGTAGCAAAATCATCAACGCTAAAATTGTTTTCCAATATGTGATGCCGCATCCCCTACTATTTGCCTTCTATTATTAATGCCTTGGAACATCTTTGGCTTTTATTGTGGAATTATGAGTTGTTTTTCGACTGTCAGGAAAATTTATCAATTAGAAACGGCACAGCCAAATGACATAGAAGTTCATGGAACAAAAACCAATCTAGTCAAAAATCTAAATATAATAGTGGAGAGTTAAAATAATAGAAAAAGGAATTGTTTTTCCTTTTGCATTCTATGTATCTGCCATAAGTGCGAAAATCAGAATTCTTACGGTTTTAAGTTTTGAGTGCCTCTATTTTCAAATACAGTGAAACCTCTCTGTAAGGGCCACCTGCCGTTCCATTGAAAATTGGCCCTTAATTGAGGGGTGGTCCTTGAACAGGGGTGACAAAAAAACAACTAAAATAAGGAAATCAAAACCTATATGTGAAAAATCTGTTTATTAACATTTTCAAACTCTATAGATGATTGAAAAAATTTTCTGTTGAAGTCTGTTTACGTTTCATAATTTTTTCGCAGACAATTTCGGTTTCTAGTTATTCTTTTACTTTATGGAACAAATTACTTAAATTTGCATTATTTATTAATGACGTAGACATTAGTTTATTTCAGTTAGCGTTCCCTGATAGGTGTAAATATTGTGCTTCAATATACATTCACAGTTTTAGTAAATGTGGAATCAGTTTTTCTACATAATTTGTTATCCTTTGTGTGGCAACAAAAATCGTCAAGTTTCCCCTCCCTCCAACCGTAGCCCTACAGGTTGAAAGGTGAAACAAGGTGTCAGAAGCATCTGATTGTCTCAGTTGTGGAAAAGTTTGTGGTCCTTCATTGTGTTACTAAATCCTTCCCTTCTCCCCCTCCCCCCCCCCCACCCCTGCCTTCTTTGTTGCAAGTGCAATTGTTTGCTGAACTCTTATCTTTTGGTTCAGGAATTCAATACAAGTTATTTAGGATTATGTCTATCAGAAAATTTTTCGTTTCTAAAAATATTGGTCCTTAACAGAGGTGGCCCTTGAATAGGGGTGGCCTTTAAAAGAAGTTTCACTGTAGTTGTTTTTCGTCTTATTTAGTCGTAAATTTTTGTAGTTTAAATAAGGAGAAAAGTACTGTTCGAAAAAAGTGGTATGAAACATATAAATATAGACCGGCGAGAAATCCTGCCGAATGGGTTTAATGTGTTAACACGTTAATTGCCAATCACGCGATATCGCGTGATGCGAGGTCTCACCAAACGGCCGATCACGCGTTATCGCGTAGACGTCACTATCGCATTTCTAAGCGGAATAGTGCAGCGGCCACAGCGAAACGGCAAGTAATATGTATACTGGCCACTAGGGAAGGGATCGACTTTCGTGGAGTGGGGAGGGCCGCCAGCCATTGTCCATTGTTTATGCTAGCCAGTGCGCACAATGGCGGCGTTCGGACAAGGCAAAGATAACGACACGACAATTTTGTTTAGTTATTCGTTAATTTAGCGTGCTTGAAGTTTGGTTTTTAGCTCACAGGCTATCAAAGCCTGAGAGCTAATATGCCCGCCAGTTCTGTATGTACGTACGTATGTACGTACGTAACGCGATAACTCTTGATAGAAACATCCGATTTGCTTTAAAAAAAATTTTCTAGGTTCATTTTGATAAGGCGCTTCCCTGATTAGTTTTGGGATTTCATTGGTTAAGTACAAAGGGGAGGAAAGGGGATAGTCCTCCCTCCTTAATTTAGATAAATGGGTGTTTCATGCAGAATTATTCGATTTGCTCCAAATTTGGTATACCGTTTTCTTATGTTAAGGAGCTTCTCTGGTTAAATTTGGAGGTTCGTTTGTTAAGTATAAATGGGGGAAAACGAGGGCTAGCCCCGCACCCCCCATTAATTCAGATAAATGGGTTTTTCATGCAGAATTATTTGATTTGCTCCAAATTTGGTATACCGGTTTATTATGTTAAGAAGCTGCCTTGATTAGATTTGGAGGTTCACTTGTTAAATATAAAGGGGGAAAGGGGGGTCAGCCCCCCCCCTAATTTAGATAAATGGGTTTTTCATGCAGAATTATTCGATTTGTTCCAAATTACGTATACCGGTTTATTATGTTAAGGAGGTGCCTTGATTAGAGATGGAGGTTCATTAGTTAAGTATAAAGGGGAAAAGAGGACTACCCCCCTCCCCTCTTAATTTAGATAAATGGGTTTTTCATGCAGAATTATTTGATTTGCTTCAAATTTAATATACCGGTTTATTATGTTAAGAAGCTGCCTTGATTAGATTTGGAGGTTTACTTGTTAAATATAAAGGGGGAAAAGGGAGGGGTAGCACACCCCCCACCCCCCTAATTTAGATAAATGGGTTTTCATGCAAAATTATCCCATTTACTTTAATTTTTTTTTCTATGTTCATTCAGATAAGGAGCTTTCCTGATTAGATTTGGAGGTTCATTAGTTAAGTATAAAGGGGGAAAGGGGGGTAGACCCCCCTTAATTTTGATAAATGGGTTTTTCATGCTGAATTATCTGATTTGCTTCAATTTGGTATACCGGTTTATTATGTTAAGGAGCTTCCCTGATTAGATTTGGACGTTCATTGGTTAAGTATAAAGGAGGAAAAGAGGGCTAATCCCCCTTCATTAATTTTTTGAGGGAAATATACTCTTATTTCTTTGAAATAAGAGTATAATGTACAATTAGTGTGAATAGCGTGTGAGCTCAATGCCATCAGTTTAACCCTCGAAAAGACTCAGTCTCAGTACAATGCCGGATCGTACAAAAAAAAAAAGTCTAAAAAGTACAGTGGTGGAAGAGTTATTACCGGATTCGGACGACGACTTTTATGCAGGGAGTGATATCGATAGTATAAACTATGAGTTTGTTGATAGTGAAAGTGACTCGGAATCCAAAGAACTATATAAAAGAGCAAAAAACATTTGGCCACCTCACGAAATTCTAATTTTAAACTTGGACAATGAAGGCGTTACTCTAATTCCCTGTCTACGGGGGCGGCCCGAGCAAAAGTTGGCAGCTTAGGCAAACTACAATGGCAAAAAAGTTGAAAACTCTTGAAAAAGACTGTGAATTTTAATTGGAACACTAGATGGCAGCACTATTCAAGAATAATTTATTCATTAGATTCCTCTGCTTTGGCGTACATTTTCTTTTCACAGATTCAAATTAGAGGTCTGCATGATGCTGAAATTTCCATGCCCGGGCATGGCCTGAGTCATAGAAAAAAAATTCGGCCTGGCCCTATACAAAGATTAAAAGCTCGGCCCGAGCCCGGCCCGTAAGAAATAAATATTGGCCCGTCCCGGCCCGGTAACAAAGTTAAAAATCGGCCCGAATCCGGCCCGGCCCGATTGAATTCAGGGCCGAAACTAGCCTTTTTTGCACCCGGGGCAACATGGATTTTGGCGCCCCCTCTTCCACAAAGTATGTTTACAAAGAGAATTTTACTAATTTTATAATAGACGACTTATTTTAAAATTTAAAATATGTAATCATAAAATATGTAATACTGAACTACGTAATCTACAGTGGCGGATCCAAGGGGGAGGTCCCTCTGAACAGCAACAAAAATATTCTAAAGATCATTTTTATAATGACATATTCAGTAGAGTCCCGATTATCCGAGTCCCGCCTAACCGAGTTTTCGCTTTCACCGAGTTATTTTATTCTGATGGACTGATGGTTTCCATTATTATGAAACAGCCATTATAAATGAAGTGTTAGGTGAAGATGAAAGAGCTTCACCTAACACTTCATTTGTAATGGCTGTTTCATAATAATGGAAGCCATCAGTCCATCAGAAGAAAATGATCCTTTCCAAAGGTACAATCTTCATTTGGCGCCCGGGGCACATGCCCCCTCTGCCCCCCCCCTTAGTTTCGGCCCTGATTGAATTTCTTCAAAACATTGATTTTTACGACAATTTGGTTAAAAATTTGCCTCGTATGAGGAGTTCTGACCAAAAGTTTTTAACTTTTTTTTCATGTTTATAACCTTCATCTCTATAGAAGTGGCGCAAGCTGCGATATATATTTTTTTGATGAATCTCTCTTTCTTGTACGTTTCAGTTATCATTAATATGTCATGAATTCAGTGTCATATTTTAGTTATCTTTAATATTGTTAATTCATATTCCATGTATTGCAGTGTTAAAAATCTGAAAAATGGTGTACAGTAAAAAGTTCCAAAGCGGAATTGCATAGAAAAGAAGAAAAAAAAAAAAAAACGTTATAGAAGTTCCCTTCTTGGCAAGTGTAAATGTATTATATGATACATCTTTTTCTTGCGTATTAGTATATTGATTTTGCATAGATGAACACGTTTTTTAGTTTAAAACAAGATTCCGTAATTTTGGCAGGTTCTTTTTCACACGTTTTACTAAATTTTAATTTAGCTATATTTTAATAAGCGTAGAAATCTAATATTCTTTAAAAAGAATAATTTTGAATGTTTAATTGTAGAATAATGGTGGTTTAAAAATGTATGTATTCTTTGAAAAAAATTTTGGGCCAGGCCTAATTTAACTGACCTTTGAACGGACCAGGCCACGCCGAGACAATGACTTTCATACGGGCCGGGTCAAAACTAGTAGTGAAAATTTTGGGCCGCGAAGACTAGGAATGAAACCAGTACCTGCTCTGTACAGAAAGAAAAAAAGTTAGACCCGGACTGGCCCGATCCTTCAGGAAAAAAGTGAGGCCCGAACCCTGCCCGGCCCGTAAAGAGTAGTCACTAGGCACGGCCTGAGTGCCGTGAAGGAAAATAGGCCCGAAGCTCGGGTTTCGTTCAACGGGTCGGCCCGACCGGCACTTTCTCGGAAAGTCGGGGGGGGGGGATGGAAATTGAAGTTTTTTACCATTGAAAACACAAAATCTCAAATCTTCCGGAGGGGACATCTCATTATTCCGTAGGGAGGAATGTCGCCCTCCGTGGGTCACCCTCTGAATTCAACACTGCGCGAAACTTTTACAGTCTCATTTCTAAACGAAAAAGAATGACACTTGCAGGCATAAAAATTGAAGTGATAATCGATAATAATAATAGAGGAGTTTTTTTTTTCGATAAATGAGTTACAATTTGAGTTATAAACAACCGTTGTTTATATATACCAGTCTTTTCTTTTACTGATGGTAACTTCGTTACAGAATAGAAAGCATATTAACTAATCAGTTGATTGTTTCGGCCAATTTTTCCGTGTACCATCACACTTTTGGAGTTTACATGATAATCCACCCCTTCTTTTGAATATGACATCATTTTCACCATCAGTACCATTCATCCCATCCGAGATGAGAGTGTAATTTAAGAAATTGATTTAATATTCCCGAGCTTCATTAAATATTTATTGTAATTGATTGCAAATGTTGTAATTTCCAGAAATATTTTATTTTGTGCACATGAAGAATTTTTAAGTAAATAGTAGGATTTCAGTCTATCTGGTTGTAGAACTAAGAGTTAGTGAATATGGCATCATCACTGGCACGGTTATAATAAAATATTACATGGTCTGTCCATTAAGTAGTGTTACTGAATTTTTCGCACCATGCCGAACGCCAAAGGAACGGATTTTTCGATCGATACCTGCGGTGGGGACTGTCAGCTACAGATTCTAGCGGAAGTCAGTTGGCATTGAGCATTTACAGCGCACAGATCGCTCGTGAAGCAGATACATGTTTGAATGAGGCGTTAGGTTTTCTGAATGACGTGAACTGTCGAGCAGAGATACACCATAAAGTTTTGTGTAAAACTAAACAAATCGGCTACTGAGAGTCTTCCTATGTTACAAGAGGCCTGGGGGAATGATTTTTTATCCAAGGCTCAAGTGTTAGGTGGCACAAAGCCTTCAATCGATGGGACATCGATGACGAAGAATGCGCTGGGTTTCCATCAAGTTCTCCAACTTCAGACAATGTGGCTAAAATGTAAGTGCTTTTGGTCTGTGATAGTCGGATGAATGTCCGAATGACTGCAGAGACATTGGAAATTACGAAATAGGTTGTGCATCAAATTGCCACGGAAGAATTTCAAATGCGGCAAATTTGTGACCAGCTGGTTCAAGTACATCCTACAAAATGACCCAGTTCCTGGCAAATACAGCTCTGCAATTCTGCCCCAACCACCGTACAGCCACAATCTGTCACTGCCGGGCTTTTTTCTATTCCCTCGCTTAAAATCCGTCTTAAAAGGACATTGTTTTGACAATCTGAAGAACTTGCAGAAAAATGTAACGCGTGTTCTGAACAACATTCCAGTTGAAGACTTCCAGGTGGGCATAAATGGGTGGCAGAGTTGTTGGCAACGATGTATTAATGCAAGAGGAGGTTATTTTGAAGTAACTGTCTGTAACATTATCTTCAAATAAACGAATTTTATGGAATCAGTGCCACTACTTATTGGACAGACCCTGTATATATTTATGAGAATGAAAATCCATCTTTTGTTTTACGAATGACGTCATTTTTCTTATCGGAAACATTTCGCTTTACACCTTACTTACTATGACAGATTATTGACTATTATTTTATTTACACAGATTACTTATTATTATTTTTCTATCAATAATCTTTGTCTGCTCTCCCTCAATTAGTGTGTAATTAAATAATAAAACGGTATCATTATAATATGTTTAAATTTGTGAAAACCACTGACTTTTAAAAAATATATATGTGACGCCATTTTCGCTGATGGAATCGCTTTTTTGACTGGTGGAATGTGATAAGGCAAATTTTATTTATGAGAGAAAAAATTAACCTTGATTGCCACCATTTTGAAGAAATTTAATAATTTAAATTAAAGTATAACAATGGGAATATTTAAAAAAATAGCTAGTGCGGGCATATCTACAAATGAACAGCTTTAATTAAAAAATAAATATATCAAATTTGTTTCAGCGGAAAACGTAGGGCACTAACGTAGGACTTAAAAAACAGCCTTTTAAAAAGATATTTAGGCTTGGTGAAGAATAGAGCTATTATATATATTCTAGTCTTAGAGAAGAAGCCTAATGAATCTGACTAATTTATGTCACATACGCGTTTCATATCCCTTTTTTATTGAAAATTTCCATTAGTTTTTAAAACACATGAAAGACAATAGATGGCAGCACTACAAACATTATTTCTAAATTCTTTAGATGGTAGAACTACAGTGGCATTTCCTGGAATCTAGTAGAGATGTGCAGTTCACGGGCCGGAATTTCCAGGCCCGGCCCGGTGTAAAAATTAAAAGCTCGGCCCTGCGCGTCCCGCTTACAGTTTCACAGTTCTCGGCTCGGCCCGTACAAGTATCAGTGAAAACAGGCCCGGCCTTTCCCGACTCAATTTCTACAAAAAATTCCGTTTTTTATATCGGCATACACCCAGATAGCAATTTTAGTTTGCAAAAAATTTTCAGCAATCTTTCATTGCAAACTTGCAAAGTTGCAGCAAGATCAGCATGACAAGTCTGAAAGTTCATAACAAGACTGCAACAAGATTATGCAAACTCCGAAGTCACCATACTTTGAACTTGCAGAAAGTTGTCGTGCAAGTTGCAGTCTTGTTGCATTAAAGTTGCTGCAAACTCATAGCAAACTAGTAATATTGCGGTGTCACACTATTTGCAACACACATTATAAACTTGCAATATTTTCATGTCAGAACATCTACAAATGAATTGCAAACTCGGAATCTTGTCATGACAAGTATAGCTGCAAATATGTAGTAATTCCTTTCATTGAAATGTTGTCAATTCTCTGAATTTTGCATGTAGTACATAGGTAAAATAGGATTTTTTGAGACAACAGATGGCCATTCACCCAAATTTGGGAAGAACTTCGTTTCGTTGCTATAAATGAAGTTCCGATGAGTACTAAAAAAATAAAGTTGTTTTGTCATGTTTTGTGGCCAAAAGGGGGGACATGGCTAGCTCAAGGAGGGGGTAACTAAAAATAAATAAATAAGTAGGTGAAATGGGATATTGTTTATTATGCATTTTATAATTCCGAATTAGGTGAAATCATCAGCAAGTCAATACGATCATTTCTTACAAAGTTATGGCAGGTTTTATTAATACAAAGTCTAAAATTATACTTTTCCAGGTAAAATAGGTTTTTACTGTGCAAGTGATAAGCGTGAGTCTGCGTAAACAGCAAGTGATTGCTATTTACGAAAGCTTGAGACAAACTTCGGTTTGACACTACAAATTAAGATCCGATGAGTTCGCAAAATGTAAAGTTGTTTTACCGTTTTTTTTTTTTTTTTTTTGGGGGGGGGGGGGGGGGCGCAAATTCAACTTTTTTTTTAATAGGTCAAGTGGGATATTATTTCGTATGTATCTTTTAATTCTGATTTGAATAACATTATCCGCAAGTCGACACGATCATTTGTAAGAAAGTTACAGAAAAGATTTTATCAATGCAAAGTGGAAAATTATATTTTATTTTTTAGCATAGTTCTGTCATATTTATTTTACGTTTAAAAAGAGCTCTTTATATCATATTAAGTCATCTCAAAATTATTAAATGTGTTCAAAATAGCAATAATCAAAATCAGGATAATTTTGAGTTTACTTCAAAGTCATTAAATTTACGAAAATCCACTTCTTATAACCTGGCCTAACTTTGCAAACAATGGTCGTATCGGTTTGCGTGAGATATCATTTGATTTAGAATAAAAATATTCAAAACAAACGATACCCAATTTGACCTATTTAAAATAAGTTCTGTTCTCCCATGCCGTGTTAAAGTCCCCGCCCCCTCGATGACGAGAAAACCCCATGATAAAACCACTTAATTTTGGGGGGACTCATCGTATCTTCATTTCTAGTGCCAAAATGAAGTTCTTACCAAATAAATTTTTGTGAATGGCTATCAGTTGCTGCTGTAAAAACCTACTTTACCTGCACTAAATTATAGTTTTTGACTTCGTATTCATAAAACTTGTCGTAACTATGTAAAAAATGATCGTATCGATTTGCGAATGGTAATCATTCGATTAAAAATAAACAGTCAAGTGCGAGTATTACTCGCGCACAGAGGGTTCCATAGAATAAATATATGAATTATATAAAAAAAAAAAAAAAAAAAAAAAACTTTGCCAAAAGAATACCAAGACTTTGTAAAAAACTATACAACGTAGGGTTGGGTATAACTGTATATATCAGAAAAGTGTAAATATTATACCCTGAAAGTTCAAAGAGATATGGAACCTAAATAATATAAAATATAGTTATTCGTATAACTCTTTTTTTAATATTATCCTAATCTGTTTATGATGAACTTAATTCGGCATTGACAATAAAAGTAGTGCATAGTTAAACTTCATTTGGCATTTCATAAAACTAAATTCAGCTTAGTAATAACCTTTATTTCTACAGTGTAGCTAAAAAAAAACCTTTGTTCAAAGTTTAAATTTGGTATTGTGCTAAGCGCAATCGAAAGCGCGCTTTGAAAGGAGGTCTCAAAGTTGCAACGCCGCCTTGGTCAGTGCCGTGTTTTTCCAGATAGGTTTTTAATTAACTTTTAAAGTCACTCGAAGCGTATTGAGATATACACTCAATGAAAACTATTGCGAATCCCACAGTATTTATACGATTCATTGTAATTAAACCTTCCGAGGGCAGTGCCCTTAAAAAAAGCACACCTAATTTTAATTCCAAAACAGACAAACGGCACCAAGAATATTTAATTAAAATTTTCCTTTTATCATGTACGTGAAAATAAGCAAGTTCGCATTTTCTAATAAATTCGTTCATAAATTCTGGTGTCAGTTCATTATTTCATAAGTTTACAACTAGAATTACTCCGCGCCAAAGAGGGTTAAGTGGTCGTAGGACTTCTTAAAGCTTCAAAATTTAAGAAATTTTAATTTTTTTAGATGTTAAACTCCTATCTTTTATGAATATTTTGTTATAATTGTTTTCTAGAAACTCCCATTAGAACAAAAGTTATGGCTTTTAGAATTATACCCGCTCAATAACTGAAGGGGCGTTACCTCAAAAACTTCAAAATATTTTTTCATGAAATTTTCAAAACATATATTTCATGTTAGTCTGTATAAACTGAACCTAAAATTTCCTTTTTATCGTTCAAAAAAATATTTTTTTAGATGATTTTACTGTTGGAATTTTCAAAATTTTGTATTAGCTAAATGCAACATTGCATTAAAAATATAAAAATACTTTAAATACAAATTTATTTAAGTTCAGGGAAATTGTTAATCTGAAGTATAAGTAAGCACCAACATTTTCATTCTAGTTGCAATATTTATTTTGTAATCCTGCGCGTAAACTGTTATGCCAATTTTTTGTTCGACAAATGTCTAACAGTTTCGAGCCCCCTATAAATACTATTCTGTATCTTGCAATTTTTTAAATACATGAAATGAAAGAACATACTTATATATTTCATCCCAATTAAAATTGTGTTTTAAAATCATATACCTTTTAAGACATTAAATGTTGAAAAGGGTCTTTTTTTTTTTCTTTTTTTTCATTTTTAGGTTCCTGAGACCCCTTAAATTAGTATGTTTTTAGCAATTTGACGTTTATTGCTTTTATATTGTTACTGGACATTACATTACACATATATATCATTAAAAGTTGTTAACTAGGCATAGAGTATGCCGCCCCTGGCCTTTTGTATGTCCAAACTGGCCGTATCTTTAAAGGTTAATATCTCGGCTAATTACCCATGATTTTTTTCAAAAATTATTATAAATAATACTTTATACCTCTGCAACGATAGGTATATCCACCGATGCTCAACAATTTTTCTGAATACCCGTAAATCGAAATTTGTGTATAACAGAAAAATGCTAATTTCTCAAAAACTATGTGACCTAGGTTAATCGCTATAATTTTCCGGCAAGGTTTATATTAACGTCTACTACCTCTAATTTTTTCATAATTTTAGTTTCAGTAGATTCGGAATTGGATGGGGGGAACATATTTTTGCGCTACATTTTCGACAATATCTTTGAAAATATAATACCTAAAATTAAAAGGAATGTATTTTTGAGTTCAGCGTTACGAAAGTTTTCACAGGATACCCCACATGATATACAAAGAAAAGATTTTTTTTTTTTTCAAGTAGCATAATTAGCCAATCTACATTTTTACTAAATATATTTATGAATGTTTATTAATCTGAAAATATGTGGGTCAATGGTCTTTATTACTTCCCCAAATTTGAACTTTCCACGTTCCATAGTTTACGAGTAAAATGGCTGTAACAGACAGACAGACAGACGGACGGACAGACACAGGAGTGATCTTATAATGGTTCCGTTTTTACTTTTTAAGTACGGAACCCTAAAAACAAACATAATAAACGATACCTGTCTCTTAACTAACCTACTTAAAATTTTTTTAGCTTTGCCCCTCCTGCTCCCTGAGTTAAAAATGCCCCCAAAACATGATAAAAGATCTTTATTTTTTAAGGGCTCATCGAATATTCATTTTTAGTGTCAAAATGAAATTCTTCCTAAACTTAGGTGAATGGCCACCAGTTGTATTTTTATACAATTTTTGGTTGTATATTTTTTATCTGCACGCTAATAGTCGTACTTTTGAAGGTTGTGCGAGTTTTGTGCAGGAATCCATATAATCGGAGATTTGTCAAATGCTTGACATTTTTATGCTATATAGACTGAGTAAACAAGGACTTATAGTTTAGATTCCAAATCACCACAAATACGCTACCATATCCGCAGGAATTAAACCCGACATAGTTGAATCGAAGGCCACGGGACTACAGGATTCAACTACCTGGTAAGCCCCCATAACTTGAAATAATATACCTTAATTTGTTTAGAAGTTTTATTAGACTCACCAATTTTCAATTAGTTGCTTATTCCCTTCTAATTCTTAAAAGGTAATTAAAAACATTATCTAAAAATAAGTGATCCATGTACATAACCAATTCAAACAAACTCTATTATATGTCTAATTTGATTAATAATTTATTATAGCAGAGTGTATTAGTTCTTATTTTTTTAATTTACTCCTAATAAATTTCACGCAATTAGGAAATAAATTTAGTTAAACAGAATTATCATATCATAAAGATAAAGATATGATAGTTCATATTATGATATGATATGATAGTATCATATCATATATCAAGAGATAACTGTCAATCAAGCAGTTCTAATTTCTTGCAAAACTAGCCGCCTTTGGCGAGTAGTTTTATTCTCCCTGAAATGTATATGCTAATTATTTCATTTCATAATTTAATTTACTTCCTTAAGTCTTTGCCAAATCGGAAGATTCAGATTGAGAAATACACAAATCTGTATTTTTATGTTAACCAGGTGCAGGTGATAAATCGCCAAATATCCAAAATCCCATCGCATTTTTTTGTTTTTTCATTAATTTCATTTAAAATATAATCCTTTCATTCATTTTATTTAAAATACATAACTTTGATTTTAAACACAAACATTTAAAACACACAATTTTCACTTAAAAAAAAGTAAAACAATAAATGATACCATAAACCAATCTATTTAATTTCAACATCAAACTACTGTTTTTAGTTTAATACGTGAAAAATAACAAAAATGCTCGTGGCGAGTTAAAAAAAAAAAAAGTATACTAGAAAAGTATGAATGTGTATACCATAAAAGTTCAAAGATATATGAAACCTAAATAACATCAAATATTGCCATTCTGTATAACTCTTTTGTTAATCTTATCCTAATCTGTTTATGATGATGTTCATTTGGTACTGACAATAACAGTAGTGCCTGTTTAAACTTCATTTGGCATTTCATAAAACTAAATTCAATGTAGTAATAGTCTTTTCTTTTTACAGTGTAGCTAAAACAAAACAAGCGCGCTTCGAAAGGAGGTCGTAAAGTTGCAATGCCGTCTTGGTCCGTTCCACGTTCTTCCAAATAGGTTTTTAATGAACTTTGAAAGACACGGGAGGCGTATTTAGAAATCCACTCAATGCAAACTAGTATAGGCAATAATAATAGGATAGTTTCAATTTCGGAACCGGTTCCGAAAGTAATAGTATTTTTTTAAAAAGAATCTGAAACAGAAATCGGAAAAGTAAAAACTAGCCCGGTTGTAGATCGTCCTCAGCTATCCTATGCAAAAAAAAAAAAATCATCCAAAAATATTCAAATTTGAGCGAGATATTTGAAAATAACTCTCCCATAGACTTAGCTTTAGCGTTTTCCTTTCTTCCCGCGACTGAAGTGAACCTATATTAGTCATGCGGAGAAACTCGAACCAGAGCCGTGCGAAGCAGGGGGAGAAGGGGGCGGTCGCCCCGGGCGCGGAAAATGAGGGGGCGCCAAATTTATATTAGAAATCTTGTTTTCTTTCCTTCTTTCTTTTTTTTTTCTTTTTTTGTAAAAAAAAATACATATTTACATACTGGGAATTTTTATCCCGATGAAAGAACGTTCATTTTTCGTTTCAAAGTTATTGCATTGGCCCTTAACCAAAACCCAAATTTATGAATAAGGTCTTCTTTCTTTTCAAAACTTGTTTTAGGTCTTTGTCTTAGTCTCTTTCGTTAACCTTCTCTTTTCTGAGTCTAATTTTCTTTCTGTGCTTGAGACAAAAACATATACTCTCAAAATAGCTTCTGGGAATACAAAATTGGTTACCAACTGTTAAACAGTACTGTTAGATACTTTTTTTCTACACACATTTTCCAGATTGCCTTTGCCAAAATACAAGTGCAATTTTCTCTTATGTTATTTAGTTGTTTCTAGTTTCTGAATTAAAATTAAACATAAAGTTCCAAAATAAACACGGAATACGTATTCAATAGAATTTATTTCTATTTTCTGCTCTTTTCAATTTTGTGGCACGTGTCACAAACAAAAAGTAGGGGGGGGGCTTCAAATTTAAGCTTTGCCCCGGGCGCAGTTTTCTCTTCGCGCGGTGCTGACTCGAACGCTAATGTTAAGTATGTGAGAGAAATCTTCACAGCGATAAAGCTATACAGCTTAAATGATAGAGATATATACGCATAGGATACCTGAGGTCGATATACAGGGTGTTTATAAAGTCCCGGACCCATTTTGATGTCTAATAACTCATAAAATAATAAAGATAGATTAAAATTAATAACATAAATGGTTAGATAGACTCAAAAAGTTTCATGACCCTTGTCAATGAACTTCCACGTGTGCCCCCTTCGTCGCACGGAGAATATCAAGTCGATAGTCAATTTCACGCCAGGTAGCGGCAAGCATGTCGGCATCCACAGAGGCTATTGCGGTTGTAATTCTGACTTTTAAGTCATCACCTGATATAACGCCGCTGGACTTTTTCCTTTGGGGATTTGTAAAGGACAATGTTTACAAGAGGAGAGTGTCGAACATTGATGACTTAAAAGCCAGAATTACAACCGCAATAGCCTCTGTGGATGCCGACATGCTTGCCGCTACCTGGCGTGAAATTGACTATCGACTTGATATTCTCCATGCGACGAAGGGTCATGAAACTTTTTGAGTCTATCTAACCATTTATGTTATTAATTTCAATCTATCTTAATTATTTTATGAGTTATTAAACATCAAAATGGATCCAGGACTTTATAAACACCCTGTATATAGTTGTGCGTTTGTAATTTTTCGATTTTTTTTTTTTTTTTTTTTTTTTTTTATGCGGACATTTTCCCTATTGGAACGCATTGTGAAAGTGAAACTAATCCTCATATAAAAAAACAAATGCAAACAAAATAGAAAATTACAAACTCACAACAATAGATATCGACCTTCGGCATCCAATTTAACAAAAATTTGAAAATATTAAAATGCAAGGGAGAAATCTGTAAAGATTTTTTTCATAGACTTAGCTTGAGTTTCTCCGCGTAAAGAGTCTATACTAGTCACGCGAAGAAATTTGAACACTAACATTCAACCTATGTGTAAAATCTTTTCAAATTTCTCGCTTGCATTTGAATATTTTTACACGATTTTTTTTTTTCAGGATACCTGAGGTCGATATCTAATGTTAGCGTGTGTGTACGTGTACTTTTTCGATTTTGATTACAGTTTTTTTATACGAAAATAGTTTCACTTTCAGAAGGTTCCAACCGCTTCTGAAAGTGAAAGTGCCCTCATATTGAAAAACTGTTACCAAAACCATAAACTAACAAACCCACAACATTATATTTCGACCTCTGGTATCCTATCCAAAAAAAAAAAAAAAAAAAAAAAAAAAAAAAAATCACTTCAAAATACATTAAAATGTGAGCAAGAAATCTGTAAAGATTTGTCCCATAGGTTTAACGTTAGCGTTCGAGTTTTTTCCGCGTAAAGAGTTAAAACTAATAACGCGAAGAAATTTTAATGCTAATGTTAAACCTGTGGGAAAAATCTTTTCAGATTTCCCGCTTGCATTTTAATATTTTTAAAAGATTTTTGCATAGGGTACGTGAGGTCGATAACTTTTATCGTGCGTTTCTACTTTTTCGATTTTGGTTACAGTTTTTCATATCAAGATAGTTTCACTTTTGAAACCAGTTAGAATCGGTTCTGAAAATGAAACTATACTTATATAAAACACTGCAATTAAAATCGAAAAATTACAAATGCACGATAAAAGTTATCGACCTTGGGTACCCTATGCAAAAAATCTTTTTAAAATATTAAAATCAAGCTGGAAATCTGTGAGCAATCCTCCCATAGGATTAACATTAGCGTTCGAATTTCTCCACATGACTAGTGTAAGAGGCTATTTCAGTCACGTGAAAACACTTGTTCTCTATTGTTAATCCAGTGGGAGAAATTTTTAAAGATATCTCGTTTTCATTTGATTATTTTTAAATGATTTTTTTTTTTTCGCATCTGATAGCTGAGGTTGATCTAAAAAAAGACCGTTTTTTACTTTTTCGATTTTGTTTGCAGGATTTTTTTAAGAGGATGCTTTCATTTTCGAAACAGATTCCGAAAGTGAAAGTGTCCTAATTAAAAATACCTGTAAACAAAATAAAAAAAAAAGTGCAAAAGGATCTTTGTACAGATCCACCTCAGCTTTGAAATGCAAAAAATAAAATAAAAATATTAAAATGCAAACGAAAATATCTTTAAAAAATTCTCCCATTGGATTAACATTAGCGAACGACGTGTTTTCGCGTAATTGAATTAGTCTCTTAATACTACATATACATATAGTTAATCCGATTATACATAACCTACACTAGTCACGCGAAGAAACTCGAACGCTAAAGTTAGTATATGGGAGAAATCTTTACAGCTAAAATGCTATACAGCTTAAATAATATATATATTTGCATAGGATACCCGAGGAATATATATATTGTTGTGCTTTTGTACTTTTTTTTATTTTGGTTACAGTTTTTTTTTTTTTTTTTTTTTTTTTTTTTTTTTTTTTATATGAGTACAGTTTCACTTTCAGAACAGGTTTCAAAACTGAAAGTATCTGCATATAAAAAATGGCATAAAAACTCGAAAAAGTACAATTGCACAACTATAAATATCAACCAGATGTATCCTATGCAAAAAATATTAAAATGTGAGCCTGAAATCTGTAAAGAGCTGTCCATAGGATTAACATTAGCTTGAATGTTAAATTTTACTTCGGGTGACTAGTGTCGGTTCTTAAGAATTACATTTTATTAAAGATTGTTATCATAGAAAATAATAATAAATAAAGATGCTTTTGAACACTAGTTTACATGTCGAAAAGGATTGAAAAAGAAATATCTTTAATAATAACACAAATAACTAGTGTTCGAATCTCACATTAACAATATAACAATGGCATTAATGTTTTAAGGTCCAAAGTTTTAATTATAACACAAAACAACTATTTTATAAATATTAAAATAATATTTTGGTGCTATGATATACGAGGTTTTAAGTACTATCACACAAAACTATTTTATAACTTTTTTTTTTTTTTTTTTTTTTTTGGGGGGGGGGGAGGGTTGGAGTGATTATTCAATGCATTTTAGTATTCACGGAAGGTTATTTTTCAAAGTTTGAGAATTTTTTTTTTAAGTTATAGGCAAATTTATTTCTAACAATAAAAAACAATTTTAAAAAATGCATTCAAAATTCAAAATAATCAGAAAAATTATAGACAGCACAATAAAAGCTATATGTATAAAACTATAATAATAATATGTTTTAACAATATATGGAGGTATACGGCGTATACCTTCTGGATTTTTTTTAAAAAGTTCCGTATACCCTCTGTTTTTCAAATAAAGCTATATCGTATATACTCTAGATATGACGTTGATGACTTCAGCGTATATACACGCTGATTTTTTTACGATTACAACACTGCAAACCAGATCAATATTTGGCATAATTCAACGAACCGGAATATTGTTCCGATTTGCTCCGGCACATTTCAAGCTCCGGTTTGCTGACGCGAAAAATTAACTATGTCAAAATATTCATATTTAAAATTTAAGAAAAATTGGAAACAAAAAGACTTATACACATCCGATTAGGAAGCAGTTATGTCAAAGGAAAAGAGAAATTTTTAAAGAATTAAATAAAACTGACGCCGGAAGGAAAGACTGTTAATAACTTTAATGAAAATTAGAAAATAGCGGTACAATAGAAGTCCATGGTAAGAAGCATGGAGAATAGCACACTAAGAAACTGTTTAAAATACTTAATACTTAAATAGAGAAAAGGGCGCCATGAAAAGATAATTTAAATTTAAAAATACACTCGAACGCAGTGCTGAATTCAAGGGGAGGGGCATTCCCCCCGGAACATTGAATTACCCTTCGGAAGGTTTGAGATTTTATGCTTTTTAATGGACAGAAAGGCAATTTCCGCACCGGATCTCTAAAATATGCCCCCCCCCCCCCCCCCCCCCCCACAGAGCCTTAGAAATTGCTCCCGGAGAAAAATATCTGAATTCAACACAGCTCGATCGGCGTGAATAGCAAGAAAAAGCAAATATTAATTAAAACGATATCTTAGAAATGCCCCTTAAAGTTGAGAAAAGTTCATTTAAAAATTAAAATTTTCAACAATACCTTAACATGGGCCAAAACCAAACTATTGAAACTCAGTAAATAAACATACCTTTTTAATTTGTTAGAATTTTTGTACGAAATAAGTTGTAGTTTGTACAGAAAAAATACAAAAAAAACCGAATCACTTTTGAATAATTTAAATAATAAAGACCTTTATATCTGGGTTCTTTATTTGAACGCTAATCCAATAGGTCTGCTAATCATGGGATTCAATAAAGAAGTGTTGTAATTTTGTCTTTGAATGTCAAATTTCCGCGCATGCGTTGTTTATATCTGTTCTCCTTCCAACAAAAGGAATTTTTCGCTTCCGTCGTTATTTTATGACAGTGTTTTATCAGTTTTAGAGCAAAGTTGTGTTGCAAGGGAGCGATTGATTATATTCCGTCTACCTAGTAGTGTCCTTGCGGCAATATTTTTAGGTCAAATTTGTCGTGACAAGAAAATATCAAGAAAAAATTAAACTTGCTGCAATTGTCCATGCTATCTGGGAAATTAAGATTATTTTAATAAATACTACATGTGTATTTATGGGAACATTTTACAGTATATTTTGGATTACTTTGCGTTCGCAAAACAGAAAACACACAGTAGTAACATTAATGATTACTTACAGTCTTAGACGTTTCAAAATTCAAGCAAGAATTCATTAAATTAGTGTAATTTAGAATAAAGGGTTAAAAACATGATACCTTTTGAAACTGTATAATGAAAAGTAGATTTGTGAAAATATCTCTCTGTCATTTTTTAAGACTTTTCTTGAATCCAAAGAAGATACATTCTGATACATTTCTGAATTAATTTATTTTCGGAAAAGCGTGAGATTGGCAGGTATTCTTATTCAGAAACTATGTAAATGACTCACTTTTTATTTATTTATTTTAGTATAAATGCAATATATCTTTGAGAACAGACTGCCAAAGTTAGCGGTTTGAATCGAATTTCTGGAAGCAATAGCACGGGAAAGGATAAAAACATATAGTAACGTGACAAGAATCTCTTATATCTCTGTAAGTAATTTATCAAAAATGGAAAACGGTATTCGATTCCAAATCCCTTCAATGGTCAGGCCTTTCAATTTATGCCTTTACAGTTAAAATGGAGTCAGAAAATGTGTCGGAAAGTTTCGCATTGTTGAGCAGTGAATTTTTAGGACCACCTTAAGGTACCACGTAACTGTTCCAAAAATTACTGTTAAAAGAAATTCATTATCGCTCTTAATACTTTTACAATACATAATGCCTGCCCAATAGGTACATCCTGAGAACGATTAAGACCAGTTTCGTCCCGGCACGACTATGTAGAAAAAAATGCAAGCTTGATCTCGGCCGGCACGAGTGTGCTGAAAAAATTAAACCCAGGATCAGACATCATGAAACTGTCAAATGCCGATCTCTACGATGGATATGTTACATTTCTGCATTGATGTTGTCAAACTCTCATCGGCTCATGACGCACATTTATACTTCTTCTCGTAAAGGTCATGTTAATTGAAAATGGCTCATATTTTATCGGCTTCGTCAAAACTTTTTATAACGGGCCGGCAAATTTTTTTATTGGCCCAGCCCGGCCCGTTGAAAAAATTGTCCTAATTCTGCCGGCTTGGCCCAAATGAAAGTTCGCCTTCATTTCATCGACCCGGACCAGCCCGTGGGCCCGGTACGAGCCTCGGGCCAAGTCCGGGCCCGTGCAGACCTCTAACTAGATCACAGACGTATTTCTGATGTAAGGGATAGATCACAGTGTAAGGAGATTTAAGATCCCCATATAATCTGTGCAACTCAGATCTTGTAAAAAAAATTTGCAGAAAGATTCCAAGACTTTGCAGATATAGGTAAACTGCTTCCATTCTTAAAATCGCCTTATGAAGTTGCCCCAGCTGCAGAATGGACTGATGTGACTGCGAAGTTGCTCAGTCTTAAAAGAAACGTTACTTCAAATGGACATATTTTACTTGCAAGAAGATATTTCTTTGCAAATATATAAAACTGCATCCCTTGAAGAATTTTGGGGTAAGCTCGCCTCATAAAAGTAGGAAAATAAAACCTAGCTATTAACCTGGCTATTATATTTGGTTCCACATATGTCTGTGAAAGAAGTCTCTCCAAAATGAATTTTTTGAAGAACAAATATTATTCGAGATTAACGGACACCCACATTGAAGACACGCTTCGCATTAGCTGTTCACCACGTGAATCAAAGTATAAATATCTGGCTCAAGACCGCAAGTCTAATTTTTCGCATTAATTTTTCAACGAATACTTGCCTTTTCCATTTTATTATGTGTTTGTAAAACTTTTCACAACGTATACCTGTGTATGTAGTAATTTTTCAGAACGAATTCCTGTCTTTTTTATTTTCTATTATATGTATGTGTATGTAAAAATAACAATTTAAAAGTAATAACTACATAAATTGCTTTTGTGTTTTTTTCTCTGGACCTCGATAAAATTTTTCAAAAGTATTCGGGCCCCACTCAAAATGACTCGCCGACCCCTGGTTTAGGCTGTAATATTTTAACTTTTTTTAGCTATCAATACACATTTTATTTACAGAAAATACCTAATAGGCTGAGAATCTTCAGTTTCTTTCCATCAAAAACCGTATTTGCTCTCCATGAGTTTAAAATACACATTGACACTTTTTAATTAACCATCTAATGGCCATGGTAGCAAATATGCTACCAACAGTGTTTCGAATTTAGTGGATTTTTTTTTAAATTCGGATATTCCAAATTCACACCAGAAATTTAAAACAGCAATATTTGCTCTATTTAATATAGACATTCCGTATTTAAATAAAGCGAAATTTATTATTGAAAATTTGTGGTGTGAATTCAGATTCTCTGAACTACGGAATTTCTAGAACGTATTCTACTCTCTGAATTAGAGGGTTAATAAAGTTTTCTAGCATCTAAGAATATAGATAGGAGGGCACACGTTCCATCCGAGCAGAGTTGCCATTCCGCTACGTTTACTCTTATTATAATTCAGATTGATTGATAACCACCCCATTTTAATAATGCAGTAAAACCCCGGTTATCCGGAAAGCATGGGACCAAAGCATTTTCGGTAGCATTTCCGTTCAAAGCATTTCCGTAGGAATTTTCGTATAACCGGGAGGCTTATGGTGAAAACTTGGTTGATGATAAATCTGTGATCGTAATTTAGTACATCGTTGTAATAAAAATGTTGTGGTACTGTATTCAAAGCATCCTGAATGACGAATTTCTCAACAAATTTGTTCCAGAGGTTTAAAAAAAAATTGAAAAAAAATGAAACTTCCTCAGAAGGCTTTTCTTTTGTTGGATAATGCACCATCGCATCCATCAGAAAGTGAGCTTATTAAAGGATATGATTAGAACTATTTTCTTGCCTCCGAATGCGATTTCTCTGATTCAACCAATGCATTGACTCCTCGCATGCATTGATCCATTGCATTGGATCAAGGACAGAAAAAGGCTGATACGATTTTTGATTGAAGGTCTGGGTGATGGAGCACAAGTTGTTCAACATTTGAAAGTTGTAGATATCAAGAAAGTTGGCTACTGGGTAGCTTCTTCATGGGATGAAATTCAAAGCAAAACGTTAGTGAAATCTTGGCGTAAGTTATGGCCTAAGGCTGAATCACTAGTCTTTCAAACACAGAAGTCTGCAGAAACTGATGTCATTGGAATTGTGGACAGAAATGACGACGATACTAACACCGAAGTATTTTTGAACATGTTCAAGGAGATTTCCGGAGAAATGCCAGAAGTTAAAATTGATGCCTGGCTTGGTCCAGTCACTGATGAGCAAGATTAGACAGATGCGGAAATAGTTGCAGCGGTAAATCAAGGAGATGCTGATACTGAAGAAGAATAGCCTGAAGAGATGGATAATGCCAGGATTACAAACAGTGAAGCTCCTAAGATCTTAGATGCGGCACCTCGAGCATTATTTTTTAAATCGGTTTGGTATTTTCTGAGATTGTGTAGAAACCACACCATTTAGAACGTTTTTTAGAACGCTTTTCGCGCATTCTCACCCCTTTCAAATTTTGAATTGTTTAAGAACTGTTCTTAAAAATCCTTTATATCTAATAAGTAGCTAATATTTCAAATTTCATATTTCTAGGCCCTTCAGTAACGCAAAAATCGCATTTTTAGAACGTTTTTTGCTCCTGCACCCTCTTTCGGGTAGTGGCACCGACATAAAACATAGCCTATGTTGGAGAAAAGGTTGTCACCGTCATTTTGACAGCATTATTTTTTAAATCGGTTTGGTATTTCCTGAGATTGTGTAGAAACCACCATTTAGAACGCTTCACAGTGGGACAAAATCCCAAAAAGCTGGCCAAAAGTCGAAAAATAAAGTTACTATTTAGGAAATTTTGACTATGCAGATGGCTAGAATAATGTTTGGAGGGTCAGAATCTATATTTATAAAAAGGTTTTCGTTTTGCGTTGGCAATCTGTATCATTTCAAAAGTGACGCTTGGAGGATTATCATATGAGGCGAACAAAAAGAGCAAAACAATGGTTCTTCTAAACACGTGCTACATTTTTTCATATCATCCGATTTTAATGATGTAAAATGGATTCACACGATGGTAGTGTGTACTTTTATGCGCATGTTACAAAAATTATATTAAGTACATAAAAATTAATAATTTCATGATTATTTTTAATAAAAAAATTTAATTTTTTTTTTTTATGCTTTCAAACATAAAAAAGTTTATAAGTTCCACGGTGTTCCGCAACGACATATAATGGAAACAATAGCCTGAAGTATTATCTAATGAATCATGAAAAAACCAACTGCCATAAACTGCCATTCTGCATTTCGTGCAGGTTTTTGCAACCACAAATAAAAATATCACTTTTTTAGTCGCTTCAAAAGCTATGGCATTTATTATTTTTCACAATAATTTAGCAGGCAAACATTTTTGAAATTTTTAGATTATTCAGTTTTGTGATAGATTATTATGTATTATATTACAAATAAGTGTTATAATCATAAGCATAAAGGAATTTGATAAGCAAGATTAGTAACAAAAAACAGAAAAGAATTCTCTATCATCGATACAATAGAAATACATTTTCTTATCTTTATAGACTATGATTTTGTGTATTCTATCGTAATTAGAAGAATTATCTTGTCAATTGCAATCTTTGCTAGATCATACTGGTGAACGTATTTTATTAATGCAAACGGAAATTATTAAGAATCTGACTTCCGAGAACATTAGCAATCTAAATTTGATTTCCAAGTGGGGATGTGATAGTACATCTGGTCAAAGTACTTTTAAACAAAAATTTAGCGTTGAGGATGGTAGAAATTAGGTTCAAATAGCTTTTTCACTTCTCTAGTGCCACTAGAACTCAAGTGTTGTGAAAAAGTCAGAAATCGTTATCTGGAAAAATTCGAGATCTTCATCTCCTCGATTTTTTAGGCCCACCGGAATCCATTTTTTGCACGAAAATACGGAAGCTACTGTCAGTGAAATAGATTACGGATCAGGAGAGTAAACTTATTCCTTTTAAAACAGTCATTGATAGAAAATAAGTAGGCGTTAATTACAAACTAGCTTTAACGATGATTGATTGTAAAATTTTTAATGTCATTTCTAGTAATTTGTCAACTCAACGATGGTACCTATATCAGGCAACTAATACCTATATCAGTCAAACTATTTTCAAACTAAAAGTGAATGAAAATCATTAATTAGGGATTTTCACGCCAATGCCTGTATAAGATCTTTTGAGTGTACCTTGCATTTGGCATACAAACGGGATATAAAGGAATGGCAAGTGTGCATTCCTGACGAGAAGAAAAAAATTAAATTTGCAAAACAAAATTTACAAAAAAGATTTCGTTTACAATTAGGACTTCTCGCCGATAAATCAAACCTCGGATTTGGAAGCACAAATGCTTAAAATACAGCTCGTCGATTCTTTGAAAACGCAACTATTTCTGCTTTCATAAGGAGCGTAGACGAAGATTTGACCAAACGATTCCACGTCATATTATAAGTAATTTCTTAACATTCATTTGATCAATTTCGTGGATTATTGCTCACAAACAGCTTGTAAATTCGTTGAATTGTATTCCTAGTTATGTATGCCAACTTCAGGGCACAAACTACTTATTCATGGCACAGAAATAATAGCTTCCTCGTTATTGCCTATTGGGCAAATCTCGGGAGACGCTCAAGAATCGTGCAACAAATTGATCAAAAGGTATTGAGACGATTTCTTCCTAAAATGCAGTAGGACGTAAACAATGGAAGATTTCTTTGCAGCTTTTAATGTTATTAGATCCCTTCATTTCAAGCTTACGTAAATTAGCATTGAAGAAACTAATATCCTTGCACCTAGAGGCACAGAAACTTCTGTAAAATATTTCGACACCTCCCCTTCTGAAGAGTCTACTTAGTATACTACAGATTATTCAGAAGATGAATTTTAGAATATCCTTTCGTTTTATTTTAATAATATACAGAAATTAAACCTTGTAGTATTTTATTTTTCATTAATGTACTTAATTGCATTTTATAAATAAAGATCCATTGTTTAATTTCGATTAAAAACATCTTAGTTCCTTGAAAACACCATGTAACGTTTAGCCTCGAAACTTTTTAATTTCGAAACTCGAAATATTTTATTTAAATCTAATTGGTTTTATTTTTAATTCGCCATTTTTTAAAACTTAATTTTTGAATCGTACTTAGCATCCTCAAAAGTACCTGCATTCGAAATTTCATAGAAGTTGAATAACTTTCAAAGCATTTTAATTTTAAGTCCGCCATTTTATATTTTGGAATTTTAATTTTAGAATCGAGATCAGAATCCTGAAAAACACCTGTGTACGAAATTTCGTGGCATTTAAATAATATTTTCATATTTTGGCCATCTTTTCGGGATTTTGCCCCAGTGTGCGCTTTTCGCGCATTCTCACCCCTTTCAAATTTCGAATTGTTTAAGAACTGTTCTTAGAAATCCTTTATATCTAATAAGAAGCTAATATTTCAAATTTCATATTTCTAGGTCCTTCAGTAACACATAAATCGCATTTTTAGAACGTTTTTTGCTCCTGCACCCCCTTTGGGGTAATGGCACCGACATAAAACATAGCCTATCTTGGAGCAAGGGTTGTCACCATCATTTTGACACCAATATTTTTTAAATCGGTTTGGTATTTCCTGAGAATAGAAAAAATTCTTAAAATAGAAAAAAATCTAGTAATTCAAATTTCAACTTTGCCCTACCTAGTTTCGAATCTGGGTCTGTTCGTACAGATAACCAAGGGGTTAAGTCACTACGCCACAACTGCTACGAAAAGTTTAGTAAATTAACGTTCCATATCGGAACGTAAATAGTTTCTGCCTTTATTTTTTTCCGCGTCTCGTCAGTTTCATTAGCATGATAAAATAAATGATTATTGTTGTCCAAATTCTCTAAAATTGTAATGGATCGTAAATATTACTAAAACCAAGCCCTTTTAAAAATTTCATAAAAAAAATATGCATATTTTAGAGGATAAACATTTAACCGAAATGTAAATCATCTTTATGAGGCGGAAAGTGACCTGCATTTGGCGGTGTATTTGAAAGGGTTAAAATTAAAATTTTTAAAAACCAATTACACCATCGTTTTGAAAAAGGATTCAGCTTTATAATCATATATTTGACTTGTCAGTACCTTTAAAATTGCATCCTGAGGAGGTGTTGTAATAAGGGAGAAAAACGTTTTTCAGAAAAACGATCCTTTTTTAACTTTTATTTTCAAGGGGTTAATTGCGATATATTTTTTAATTGATCGCAGCATTTGAGACGTAAGAGCACAATCTTTCAGAACATGTCTTCCGTTTTAAACTTTAATAAGCTGTTTGGACGATGTTAGTTA
Organism: Maratus speciosus; assembly: GCA_963932465.1. Classification (NCBI taxonomy): domain Eukaryota; kingdom Metazoa; phylum Arthropoda; class Arachnida; order Araneae; family Salticidae; genus Maratus; species Maratus speciosus. Next base: position 586,182,868 of record OZ010790.1, on the reverse strand, counting down.
ATAAATAATGACAAAATACCGCCGAAATATTTTTTCCGTTCTTTATTTGCGTATCAGCGCCTTCAGCGCATGCGTCAGAGATTTTCCCTTCCGAAATGGATTTTTAATCAAAGTGAGTGACGGTTGATAATTAATAACTCAGCTGTTAATTAGAATATTAAAATTCTGAAGCTATGGTGCATCATGAGACACTTTGGGCTAGCTTCAAAAAAATTTTGAGCCTCGTACGTTCCGTAGATTTTGCTAGCCATCGCACACAGACAGACAGACGGAGCGATTTGTTCTTAGTATAGATTGTGTAACCTATGAATTTTTTTGACAGAGCTTTAAAATCTCAATAATAGCTACGAAAAATAAGCATCTGACAAATTGAAACAGCGGAGAGAGGGATGTACAGCTTGTGCCCCAGCATTAGGAACCAAGCTGGATAGGCTTATCAGTGGTGTCAGCTATCAATCACCAATAACCGATGCATTGGTGATCGGTTTAAAACTATAAACCTTTCTGTAACTGGCGTTTTGTTTTTTGTTTTTTCGGCAATGAGTTGTGTTAAAATCTAAAAAAACTGTTTTGAAATACATTTGTGAATTTATTTTACTTTTATCTTCAGCCTTAATGACAAGCCTCTCATACATTGAACATAAAATCAAAACAGACAATCCTAATTACATTGTTTTATTTAACTCAATTTGTTTTGTATATGTAAAGATGCAAGATTTTGATCGTTTTTCAACTCGTTACCTGACATGCTAGAATTATAAATAAATATGCAAAAATGTGTGCTTCTAATGGCAGAACAACATTTTAATAGTTTTAGAATTTTATAAATTAATAAACTTATCTTGATGCATTTTCCCGTTCGTCCGCCCCCGGTAATAAATCATCGAATATTCTTTATGATTACGATTGTATACGAGTTACAACAGCAAAGGATTTAATTATACGTCGACCACGCTGGTTCAAAAAAAAAAAAAAAAGCCAACTATGATACAGTTTGTTGCCATATACTATTCTTGGTGTTAGGACTAGTCCCAATCTAATAATGTGAGAGGACATTAGGCCCTGCATACTGAATATAGAAACATCGTAGATAAAAAAATAATTTTATTTCGGCTTGCAACACCAAGATCTAATTCTAAACCGGGAGGCGCCAGCTCAGACCATCACCTCATCGAGTTGACAGCTGAAATTCCAGGATTAGTTAAAACTCGATTCGTATATTACAATGCAACTGATCTACCAAGTCATACATTGGTGGAAACAAACTGCAAACCCGATTTTCGTGGTTGATCGGTAGATTTACCATTGTGTTTTCCTGCACCCAAAGGTATGAAAACATGTAGGACTGGGAGCAGGAAAATAGAATGTAAACCTAGCAGTCAACCACTAAAATCGGGTTTGCAGGAAATTTCTAATGAGATATGACTTGGCAGACCAGTTTCATTTTAATATGGGAATTCAGATTTAATTAATCTTGGAATTTCAGCCGTCAACTCGATGAGGTGATGATCTGAGCAGCTGCCTCTACGTGTATTCTGGTCGTAGCCAAGCGAGCCCTCGGCAGCACGCCGTTGACCGCTGGAGAGGGAACAATAATTTTCTACATTGACAGACCAACAATCAAGAGCATATCAATTCATTGCATTCTCTTAGACAATAAATTCATTTACAGCAGCAGCTACTTTAGGTGCTTTTTTTAGTATCAATATATATATATTACGTTTTCGTACGTGGCACAGAAATCGCGATTGTTAATTGTTTGATGGTAACGCCCGAATGAAACGGATCTCATTAATTACTGAACAGCATTTAATATTGCATCACCATACCTATAATTGCATCCCCATACCTATAATTGCATCACCATACCTATAAGGGAGGTACCATAGGGGAGACCCTGTCCTGTCGCCAAATGCCGCAAAGTTTAGCACCAAATTGACGATGCATCACAAAATTTGGCTATCAAACTTAGTCGTCAAAAGTGACTATAAATTGGCGACATCTGTAATATTTCGCCAAATTCCCATAGACTACCATTGTAAACCAATAGGGTTTATTGACTTACAGAAAATCAACAAATTGAGATATCTTCATGCAACAAAACTAATATTAGCTTAAGGGATTATATTAACTTTATTTAAGGGAGTCCAAGTAAATTAAATTATGTATAAAAGTAACATGATACAATGCTAATCATGCTTTCCCAAACATAAATTTTAAGGGAGACCACACTGGTCACCAAGGGTGGCTAGCAGAGAGATAAAACATCTACTCTCAATCCATACATATAAAAGATTGATGAATAAGGTGTATTTGTATAAATTGCATATCTTATTTTCGTTTAATGGGATTTAAATACTAAAGGAAAAAGTCCGAATTTTAGTTCTAGAGGATTAAAGTTCTTTATTTCTTACTTTATACAAATGAAAATTTTCAAAAGAAATAATAACTTTATATAAAATTTTATAACCAAACTACAATAATACACCTAAAGTGAATAGCATGCACAGTGCTTTTTTAAAATACAATTTTATTGGTCTCATAACTTGCAAAATTTGAAAATCTCAAAAACTTTTCATTACGTAAGAATATTTAATTGTTGTTGCAAAAATGTTTCAATTACAGGTCTACATTGGAATTTTAAAATGTGAAAATGCAACAAACTTTTCATTACGTAAGAATATTTAATTGTTGTTGCAAAAATGTTTATATTACAGGTCTACATTTAAATAATACATTGTTGTACATAATAGAATACAAATTTCAACAACTCCTTTCCATCATTCTCCAAAAAATAGTCTAACATATAGGTTGGAAAAAAGTTTATATTATAATTTGAAAAAAAATGTTGTCAAATTATCCAGAGGATGAGAGTGATTCATCAGATGATGAATTTATAATTCTGGATGAAAGGGATCCGAGATGCAGAGTGATTTACACTCATCCGGATTTCCAAACCATTTTTCGAAATTCAAATACCAGGGATAAAGAAAAATCTACAGAAATGTTTCAGCCATATGATGAATTCAACAGAATGAGCGTTTCAGTAACGGAAAATCAGGAGGAAGAATACGTTGTGAAAGGAGTCTCTGAAGATCATGCAGTCCCAAGCAGTAGATTCACTTCAGCTAAGAAGTTCATGCAGAGATTGTTCAAGTTTCCAGTATTCAAGAAGAGATCCGGGAAATTTAAGATGTAACTTTTAAAGAGCATTCGTCGGGCTGTTACAGTAAAATATAGGGACACAAATATTTAATTAGTTTTTCCTTCAGTCAGTCAGCGGATGATAAAAATGATTTGCTTTAGAATGGTGTTTGAAGTGTTTCTCTTTTGCTCCAGTTCTCTTTTCGTCCCTCTCTTTCTCTCCTTTCCAACCTTTCTCACCGATCGTCCTTTCCTCACATTTTCCATCTCTTCTGCCCCCTTCGCCCCTCTTTCCCCTTCTTCCCTCTCTTACCCTGTCCTCACCTCTTTCCCTCCCATTCTCTCAGCTCCCTCCTTCCCTTCGATTCCTCACTCCCACTGCTCCTCCCCCCTCTGCTCTCTGTCAGATCGCCTTTTTCTTTCCTTTCCTTTTTTTTTTTTTTAAGTAGTTAAGTATTTAATAAATTAGTTAAGTTTTAATTGTGAATTATCGTAGTTAAGTAATTATGAAATAGAGGGTGAGATGACGGATGGTAGATGGACAGTTGGAATGAGAAGAGTTAAGGGGAAAGAGTGGGGATGAGTGAACGATAGTGAAAGAAGAGAGGCAGGTGGAGAAAAGGAAAAGGAAGAAAGCGGGGCAAAGGAAGCAAGAGCTGATTGGAGAAGTGTGAAAAGGAGAACGGCAGAAAAGATGAAAAAAAGAGAGGGAGAGGGACAAGTAGAGAGCTGGAGACAGAGAAAGATACTTCAAACGTCTCTCAAAATTCATTATCATTTGGAATGAAGGTGATTGTTTGAAGAGAGAAACGGAAAGCTACCCTGGAAACAATTTGTCCTATTTATGCATTACTGAAACATCTAACTTCAAACATGTATATTGCAGCATTTCTTCAAGATACAAATAAAAAATATATAAATAAATGAAAGAATGAATACAATAGTCCGACGATGCTCTTTTTAAAATCTCCTGTTATGTATACAATTTCAAGCTCAAAGTCAAATCATCATTACAAGATTAAAGAAAAATTCATACCGTTTCTACAGCAGTATAAACAGTTACTATTCGCAATAATGACGCTAAATCGAAAAATCTTGTAAACAGAAGTAATGTGGTAATGAAGAATAACCAACCACGTTCATACTTTTTCTGTCATGTAATTTAATGAAATCTTTCAAACAAACCATAATAAAAAATACCAAAGGTTTTTATTGCATCTTTTTTATACCTAAGCCTTATACTTAAGTCCTATACTTAAACCTTAAAACATATTTTTTTTTTTCAAACAATGGTTTTAAATATATATAATATTAAATTAGTACAGTGAATATACACCTTTACGAATAGTGCGAAAATACAATGTATGGGTTATTTTTTCATTAATTGAGAGAAAGAATTTTTGGTAACGTAAAATTTAGATCAAAGATCAGAAAACCATCGAAAACACCAAAACCTAAAGGATAAAGTCCGAATTTTAGTTCTAGAGGATTAAAGTTCTTTATTTCTTACTTTATACAAATGAAAATTTTCAAAAGAAATTATAACTTTATATAAAATTTTATAACCAAACTACAATAATACACCTAAAGTGAATAGCATGCACAGTGCTTTTTTAAAATACAATTTTATTGGTCTCATAACTTGCAAAATTTGAAAATGTCAAAAACTTTTCATTACGTAAGAATATTTAATTGTTGTTGCAAAAATGTTTCAATTACAGGTCTACATTGGAATTTTAAAATGTGAAAATGCAACAAACTTTTCATTACGTAAGAATATTTAATTGTTGTTGCAAAAATGTTTATATTACAGGTCTACATTTAAATAATACATTGTTGTACATAATAGAATACAAATTTCAACAACTCCTTTCCATCATTCTCCAAAAAATAGTCTAACATATAGGTTGGAAAAAAGTTTATATTATAATTTGAAAAAATATGTTGTCAAATTATCCAGAGGATGAGAGTGATTCATCAGATGATGAATTTATAATTCTGGATGAAAGGGATCCGAGATGCAGAGTGATTTACACTCATCCGGATTTCCAAACCATTTTTCGAAATTCAAATACCAGGGATAAAGAAAAATCTACAGAAATGTTTCAGCCATATGATGAATTCAACAGAATGAGCGTTTCAGTAACGGAAAATCAGGAGGAAGAATACGTTGTGAAAGGAGTCTCTGAAGATCATGCAGTCCCAAGCAGTAGATTCACTTCAGCTAAGAAGTTCATGCAGAGATTGTTCAAGTTTCCAGTATTCAAGAAGAGATCCGGGAAATTTAAGATGTAACTTTTAAAGAGCATTCGTCGGGCTGTTACAGTAAAATATAGGGACACAAATATTTAATTAGTTTTTCCTTCAGTCAGTCAGCGGATGATAAAAATGATTTGCTTTATAATGGTGTTTGAAGTGTTTCTCTTTTGCTCCAGTTCTCTTTTCGTCCCTCTCTTTCTCTCCTTTCCAACCTTTCTCACCGATCGTCCTTTCCTCACATTTTCCATCTCTTCTGCCCCCTTCGCCCCTCTTTCCCCTTCTTCCCTCTCTTACCCTGTCCTCACCTCTTTCCCTCCCATTCTCTCAGCTCCCTCCTTCCCTTCGATTCCTCACTCCCACTGCTCCTCCCCCCTCTGCTCTCTGTCAGATCGCCTTTTTCTTTCCTTTCCTTTTTTTTTTTTTAAGTAGTTAAGTATTTAATAAATTAGTTAAGTTTTAATTGTGAATTATCGTAGTTAAGTAATTATGAAATAGAGGGTGAGATGACGGATGGTAGATGGACAGTTGGAATGAGAAGAGTTAAGGGGAAAGAGTGGGGATGAGTGAACGATAGTGAAAGAAGAGAGGCAGGTGGAGAAAAGGAAAAGGGAGAAAGCGGGGCAAAGGAAGCAAGAGCTGATTGGAGAAGTGTGAAAAGGAGAACGGCAGAAAAGATGAAAAAAAGAGAGGGAGAGGGACAAGTAGAGAGCTGGAGACAGAGAAAGATACTTCAAACGTCTCTCAAAATTCATTATCATTTGGAATGAAGGTGATTGTTTGAAGAGAGAAACGGAAAGCTACCCTGGAAACAATTTGTCCTATTTATGCATTACTGAAACATCTAACTTCAAACATGTATATTGCAGCATTTCTTCAAGATACAAATAAAAAATATATAAATAAATGAAAGAATGAATACAATAGTCCGACGATGCTCTTTTTAAAGTCTCCTGTTATGTATACAATTTCAAGCTCAAAGTCAAATCATCATTACAAGATTAAAGAAAAATTCATACCGTTTCTACAGCAGTATAAACAGTTACTATTCGCAATAATGAGGCTAAATCGAAAAATCTTGTAAACAGAAGTAATGTGGTAATGAAGAATAACCAACCACGTTCATACTTTTTCTGTCATGTAATTTAATGAAATATTTCAAACAAACCATAATAAAAAATACCAAAGGTTTTTATTGCATCTTTTTTATACCTAAGCCTTATACTTAAGTCCTATACTTAAACCTTAAGACATATTTTTTTTTCAAACAATGGTTTTAAATATATATAATATTAAATTAGTACAGTGAATATACACCTTTACGAATAGTGCGAAAATACAATGTATGGGTTATTTTTTCATTAATTGAGAGAAAGAATTTTTGGTAACGTAAAATTTAGATCAAAGATCAGAAAACCATCGAAAACACCAAAATCTCTCATTTTTGGACACACACACATACGTATATATACATATATATACATACAGTAAAACTTCCCTAAAGCGACCACGTTCCGTTCCAATAAAAATGGGTCGCTCCGAGAGGTGGTCTCTTAATGGAGGTCATGTTTAAATCTAGATTTTAATTGTTGCAAAAAGATAACAATTAATGTTGCTAAAATTTATTTTTCACTTTAGGAAAAAATATAAAAATTTAAGTATCAAAATAAAAGTTAATTATATAAGTTAATTACTTCAGAGTTTAAAAAATACCATTGACGTTGGTTTTGATTTTATGGTTTTTTCTTTTATAACTTTTATTTGCAAGTCCTTTCGAAGTTCAGTAAATAAATTTTCTTGGACGGAAACAAATAATGACGATTTCATTAACTTATCTATTTCTTTTAGAGTTTCCTGACAGAACAGGGCAGAGAGTTTATTGATTGTGATTCTTAATTTGTCATCGGAGTTCAATTCATTGCCTAAAAAGGCACAAAGGGGTTTAAATACTTAAAAGTTACCGGATTAAAAAAAAAAATCGAAACTTAGTTTAGAAGTTTGATGAGTAATGCGCTTTCCGGAATTATTTTTCTAATAAAACCTTCTTCAAGCGACCCCGAAAAGACGGAATTTGTTTCATTTTCTTCAAAGAAATGAGTTGCTCATGGAGAGAGTTCAACTGGGGTGGTCTCTGAATGGAGGTAAAATTAGTACTGAGCCTATGAGAATAAATTCCGTTCTCTGATAAAATGGGCGTTCAGGGAGATAGTTGTTTAATGGAGGTGGTCGCACAGGGAGGTTTCACAGTATATATCTACCCTATATACAGGGTACAATATGTTATCTATCGTCGACCTTTAATTTCTCAACCGTTGGTCATAGACATATAGTTCCAATTACAAAAACGTTTCAAATGAGGTAAATATTCATGTTGTGGCATTATTTAAAGTAAAAAATCAATTTTACAAAAATTACGAAATCTAACTTTTTATACGGTCCCCCAGTCCCTATAGTTATATTTTGTAAAAGTTTACACATATCATAACAGATATGACACAAAAAGTTTGAAATCTGTACTACAAAAATTGACACAGTTATTAAATTTCAAAGTTTGAGATTTTTGCACATGATTTTGTCTTTCATTGAGAGATCAGTTAAAAGATGAAATAAACTAATTCGAGATCAAAATCTGAGTGCAATTCCGCTGCCATTTATCTAATCCTTAGTAAGTATGTTTTATTTTCCGGTTGTCGATTCTACCTGCTTTGACGTTTGAATGTTGTTCGACCCATAAAAGTTAGCTCAAGTTTTTATATGAAATAACCTTCTTTGGCGATTCTTCGATTTGGCGATACCGGATAAAGGTGGTTTCACCGTAAAAAAGCACATTGCACTCTGACTTTGATCTCGAATTACTTTAATTCATCTTTTAACTGATCCCTCAATGAAAGACAAAATCATGTGCAAAAATCTCAAACTTTGAAATTTAAAAACTATGTCAATTTTTGCAGTACAGATGTCAAGCTTTTTGTGTTATATCTGTTATGATATGGCTAAACTTTTACTAAATGTAACTATAGGGATTGGGGGACCGTATAAAAATTTAGATTTCGTAATTTTTATAAAATTGATTTTTTACTTTATATAATGCCACAACATGAATATTTGGCTCATTTGAAACGTTTTTGAAACTGGAACTATATGTCTACGACCAACGGTTGAGAAATTAAAGGTCGGCGATAGATAACATTTTGCACCCTGTATATAAAATCCTAATGAATCGAATTGAAACGAATTTATGTAACGATTCTATGAAACGACTGCTTAAACAACTGATTACGTTTCATGGCGATTTCTCCTAAAATATGGAGTACTTTGCGATGAAATTAACACCAAAAATCCGTTTGGATCCACATATCTCAAAACTGGTATTAGGATTTTAAAATTAGAATTAGTTTTCGAAATATTAATTTTTTTCTAATTTTAAATACTTTTTTTCTAATGATGGCAACTCAAATTTTAATCATAACAGATATTTTTTTTCATATTTTAGAAAAGGTTATTTTAAATTAATTTGGCGACGAGTTTGGCCTCCCTTAAATGTATGCTAAGAAATGCATCATGTTACTTTTATTTAGAATTCAATTTGTATTTCATTATCATTTTATTTAATACAAAACTTTCATTTAAAATTGAAACCTTTAAAACAAATGGCTTTTACTTCATTCTTTTTTTTTTTTAAACGAAACGAAAGGAAAAATATTAGACACAGATGTCATATACGCAACGGGGTACCTAATTGGCGCCAAAATGGCGTTATTTTGCCTGGCATGGTAACCCGGCTATTGTTGCTTATTTATTAATAAATGTTTATTTGAATTTATTTTCTTTTTATTTACAAAAAATGTTATAAATTCTTTTGTTCTATAGTTATTAATTATTTTTTTATTTATTTATTGTTATTTCACTTTAAAAATAACAGAAAATAATTTAAAAATACATATGTAACAGGTATTTGAAAACGAGGTTTTCGCCAAATTGTCGTAAAAAAAAAATCACGCCAAACCCCGTGCATATGTGACAATGCAACAAATCATGAGACTTAATTTCCACTTCAAAGCAACGTTTTAATGTTATTACTTCTCCCATCGACCAATTTCGCCAAATTATATAAATAGCCAAATTATACAAATTGACATATTTTTTTATTTTAAGTAACAAAAGAACAAATAAATTAGTATAACATTAATAAAAATACAAATAAAACGTCAAAATAAAAATCACTTGATGGCGTGAACATGTGTAACTTCCTTAAAGTCAAGTGAATGTGACATTTACGACCAACCATTATTGGCATTTAATCTTATAGTTTGGCGACAGATTTTTGGCCGATGGGATAACGAAGTAGCACCGTTAATTTACCACTCGAAAAAAAAAAAAAAAAAAATGCTAACTGGCGAATTAAAAAAAAAAGCTATTGGCGAGATTTTCACCCGGCTAACATAAAAGTACCAGGAATTCTTTGTGATCATGGCAACTTTTATGTAGTTTTATTCGAAAAAATAATTTTGATTCTTTAATCAAAATGGAAACCTTTCTTGTGAAAAGCGAAGGAATCAGCCCGTTTTTTATGGCAGTTACATGACTTGGACTATTATAATATAAACGAAATAATAGGGATAGAATAATATTCGGCGACTTATCACACCTGTGGCTGGCTAACATTAAAGTACCAAAATGGCCGCCTGGAATATAAAAAGCGGAGGGATCCGCCTGGAGCTGTTAATGATAGTCACATGACTTAGGCTATTATTATAGAGATTGTTTTCAATTTTAAAAACAGCGCAAAGAATAATATTTCCTAACGATTAAAAATTTATTTTCACGTGACTATTAAAAACAGAAAAAAAAAAACTTTAAAATTACTATTAAATGAGTACGTGTGGCAGGAAAATATTGAAAATTATGTCCTGAAAATTGTATTTACACGTGAATATTAAAAGGGAAAAGAAAATTTAAAATAATAAATACATTAATATGCGTTTAACCCTTTCACGGACAAGGCACTTCTATTCGTAAAATCTTGAAATCAGTGAATGGCACCAGAATTTACAAACAAATTTCGAAATACAAAAATGTTTTTGTTCACTTACTTAATAAAAGAAAAATTTTCACCCCAATACTCTGATGCTAATGTGGCATTTAAGAATTAAAATTAAGTGGTCCAAAAATGAATCACCGCCCTTGAAGGGGTTAAAGCAGCAAATTTTAGTCATTGTATTATGTCAATTGTTTTATAACACTGTTAAAAAATACCGAGAGACAAAGACTCTGTTTACTTAATTCATTTTATTTTTGCTTCTTTTCAAATGTTTAACTGATCTTCTTTAACCAAACACGAAAACAACCATTGGATGTCTTAACAGCAACTGATTCTACCTTAAATTTTTGCAATCAAAGGGAATTGAAACCTGTTTACACGGAGATCGCTACAGGCTTTTTCAGTATAATTCAATCTTCTCTAATCTTTTTAAAACTGATCAGATTAGCGTGCTTTTAGATTATACAGTGTCTGAACGGGGGTTGGCGAGCGTAGCTTGCAGGGGGCAGAGCCCCCTAGTATATATATATACATATACTTTCTCAATCTCGCCAATCCTTTTTTACTCGCCATCTTATATATATCATTAGCAAATATTTTAACACTGTAATGACAGATAAAACTTTCTGTGAATGAAAGGATAAATTATTTAAAAAAATAAATGAGATCGGTTATAAAAAGTTCGATAATTTCTGTTATAATTTCTCTATTCTAAAAAAGGGTAACAAATGCTGTCACAACTTCTGTCAATGATTTTTTTTATGGCCGGTGGTCTTTCTTCGTTAATATTAAGAAAACAACTGCACACAAAAATATGAAAATGGGCAGCATTATAGGGAAAAGTTTGATAAACACGCTGATGCAGACAGCTTTTAAATTGAATAATTATTTTAAGATATATTTAATGTTAAATTTGGTCAAAATCGTTATATTAAAAAAAATTATAGGAGCAAAAACTATACTTAGGAATTTAATTATTTTTTCTAAGCATAATACATTAGAAGCTTCCAGTGTAGAGGCTGCACTTATTTTTTTAATTTGGCTATTTTTTTGAGAGTTTATATCCATTTTAAATTAAAATTGTCAGCATTTCGGAGGATAATTTTTACGTATTTTAGAAAAGGTTATTATTTTAAAGGGTTGCCAACTGTAAAAACATCGCAAAGAATAACATTTCCTTGAAATTAAAAAAATATATTTACACGTGACTATTATAAACAGAGAAAAAAAATTTCAAATTAGAATTCAATAATTACATATCAAATAAGGAAAATATTGAAAATGACGTCATAAAAACTATATTTACATGTGAATTTTAAAGAGAAATAGAATTTTAAAATAATAAATACATTAATATGCGTTAAAAGTGGTAAATGGAGGAAATTACGTCCTATTTGGAATGGCCGAATAATAATATTGCAAACAGTTTAAATTTAAAAATATATTTAAACGGCACAATTATTTCTCATTTCTAGATGATCTTTTAAACTATTATTGCCAATTTTAAGGCAGCGAAAATAAAAAATATTTCCTTTCTAGGAACAAAAGTATTTATCCAAACTTGAATTTTAAAAGAGAGAAGAAAAAAAAAATAAATACATCAATATACGTTAAAAGCCGTAAATGGAGGAAATTACCTCATATTTAAAATGGCCAAATAATAATATTACCAAACAGCTTAAATTTAAAAATATATTTACACAACACATTTATTTCACATTTCTAGATGATCTTTTAAACTATTATTGCCAATTAATTCTAAGGCAGCCCAAATAAAAATACTTCTTTTCTAGGAACAAAAATATTTTCAGGTGAATATAAAAAAAAGAACGAAAACTTTAAAATAATAAATTTAATACGCTTTTAAACGCTGTAAATAGGAGGTAATATTTAAACTGACCAAATAATAATATTGGAAAACATAGCTTAAATTAAAAAATATATTTACAGGAGACATTTTTTTCATATTTTGAGATGATCTTTTTAACAATTGTAGTAAGTT